>JAJFDH010000011.1:600000-912301 GCA_028637635.1 Xylariaceae sp. X802 | reverse complement strand
TTTCACCGTGAAGAGAGTGCTAAACCTGCGACAGGCTAACTGGGCGGAGCTGATTTCACACTACAACTTCGTGATCACATACCGCCCGGGCTCGCGCAACACCGTTGCGGACATCCTCTCGCGACCGACAGAGGACCTGAAGACCCAGAAGCAACGCCGTGACGAACAGCGCACCATGGCCCTGTTCAAGCCCACTGTTTCTAGCGTTACCGGACAGCCTATGATCTGCGAACTAGGCAACTTTACACCCCCTGACCTCTCCGGCGTCGCCCTTATCGACGCCGTGCTGGCAGCCAACAGGCACGCTAGCGAACTGGACCCCCTGAGGGAAAAGGCGCAGGCCTCGGACGACCCCGACTGGACCCTGCTGGGGGACCTGGTCCTCTATAAGGGCCGACTGGTGGTGCCCGACACGGACAACCTACGCACCAAGATTATAGAGGAAGCACACTGCCGCCTCGCGACAGCTCATCCGGGGCGGGGGAAGAGTAGGCAACTAGTGGCATCACGTTACTGGTGGAAAGGCCTCCACGGCGACGTGGACCGCTACATTGCCAACTGCCCTTGCCGCGCAGCCAAGGTCCCCCGAGACAAGACACCTGGACTGCTTACACCACTGCCAGTGCCCGAGCACCCCTGGCAGGACATTGTGGTGGACTTCAAGAAGTTTCCCCCTGACCAAGACGGCAACAATATGACCTTCTGTTGCATCGACCGACTCTCGAAACTGACCTGGACAACCGCCTGTAAGGACACCTGCACCGCGAAGGACGCTGCGGAGATGTATTACCAAGGGCCTTACAGGGTCTACGGGTGGCCCGACACCGTCGTCAGCGACCAAGGACCGCAATTCATCTCCGACTTTACTAACGAACTCTCCAAAATCCACGGCACGAAGCTCCAGTTCGCGTCCGCTGGCCACCACGAAACGGTAGGCCAGATAGAGGTTATGCATCAGTGGATTGATCAGAGGCTGCGCCCCTATATTAACCACTTCCAGACCGACTGGTCCAGGGCCCTGCCTGCCCTGGACGCCGCCCAAGCAGCCCTACCGCACGAATCACTAGGTGGTTTGTCACCCCACGAAGTCCTGACCGGACGGCGAATGAAAATGAGCTTCGACTGGGAATCACGCACCCGAAACCTAGGCTCACGACCTGCCCGAGAGAGGCTAACTAGACAGGAGGCCCAGGCCTATAGCACCCGCATTCAGGAATACCTGGACGTCGCCAGGGAGAACATCCGAGAAGCGCAGCGACGTATGATCACCCAGGCCAACAAGGCCCGTAGGGAGCCCGATTTTACAGTGGGCGACAGCGTATACATCCGCCGTAAGGTCGGTGAACAGACCGACCGCCCCAGCGACAAATTGGACTACCCCATGACCCGAAAGCCCTACAAGATCCTAGCAGTCCGGCCGGACAACCCCAACACCTTCTTGCTAGACCTCCCAGAGACGTGGCGCGGCGCCAAATGGATCCACGCCGACCGCCTCCGCAAGTACCCGAACAACCCACTACCAGGGCAAGAATACGAACGCCCGGAGGGAGAGATAGTGGACGCAGTCAACAACGAAGAAGAATTCGAAGTAGAGAGGGTCATATCCTCCAGGTTGCGGCACGGCAACCTCTATTATAAGGTCCAGTGGAAGGGCTGGGACCCAGATGACGAGTGGTACCCTGCTAGCCAGTTCAAGAACGCTACCGCAAAACTACAGGAGTATCACGTCGCTAACCCACAGGAGGCAGGACCCCCGGAACGCCTTGAACAGTGGCGCCAGGCCGCTGAGAACGACGTTTTCGATCCCCCGCATGAAGACGATGATAAACCTGCTAACCAGCCAGTAAGCCAGCGGCTACGGCGCCGGAATCGCTGAAGGAACGCACTGAACGTGCTGCAACACGATTCGGGCGCACTATAGCACACTATGGCACTGACCGATTAGGTCTATAGGACCCCCGGAACCCTCTATAGCCTACTGGCACCTGACAACACTATAACGGACCTTACGGCACGTTATAGAACCCCCGGAGCGCCGAAACGCCCTATAGGACCCCCGGACCGGACCACTATGCGTTCTATAGCCCCCGTGGCTATAGAACGTTTAGTACGTTTAGTGGATTCGAAGCGCGCCGTCCGGCACGCTATATAGCCCCCGAAGGACACTGGAAGGCCCTATAACGAAAAGCGCCAGCCGGGCGGCCGGTTCGCCTTTCTATATACCCACCGGCCCCACTTAGGACCGAAACGCGACGCAGAGGCTTCCCGCCGGGAGCCCCACTTTCCGATTAATTATTTGGTGCGATTTTTCCGGTCGCGACTCACGAGCGCCGTTTTTCACCTAGTTCTCAGGTGGTCTAGGATTTTGACTTGGTGAAAACGGCCGGACCGGAACGACCTACCCGGGAGTCCCGGAGCGACCTACCCGGTAGGCCGACCGAACGACTTACACCTACCCGGTAAACCGACCAAACCGGAGCGACCTACCCGGTAGGAAACGACTTTTTCGCCCCGAAACGACGGAATTCAAGACTCGAGGCGAGTCTTGCCACAGGGGGGGGATTGTGACGGTCCTACCGTCCATTCTGCCCGCACGGGTGGTCTGTGCACTGCGCACAGACCGGGTGGTGACCGATTCCATTCACTACACCCCAGGGCGGTCAGCCGGCTAGTGAATACTGCCGGCCCCAGTGTATATAAACCAGGGCCTTCAGCCCACACTTAGTTTCCTTTCCTTTCTTTCTTCTCCAAGTAGAATATTATATTCGTTTCACACCAAACCACGAGCCTTGCCTTGTGCACGTGTCCTTCGTTGTCACAGAACCCGGGGATCGAGTAGCATTCAGAAAAGGGCCACAGTCCTCTTTTCGTGGTCATGCCGTCAGAGGTCTTGTATCGCCTCTCGCAACACTCACACATAACCCGATTTGGGTACCCATACTTCTGGATGTATATGCTGTCAATGCGTCGATGATCTTTAAGGAGTCCGATTACATATTCGCCCCAAAGTCCTCCACAAGAAGCTTCGACATAGAGAGGGTTGCTCTTCCGTATCCCGACCACCTCATTCAGACGTGACTTGAGGTGGGGAGTTGCACCAGCATGCGGGTAGAACTTCGGCTCCACATACCAGCGGACATAGCGGTCCTGGGCGACTCCTTTCAGGAACGCGATCTCGAAACTCATGAGTAACTGTGAGGTATTAGCACAATAACAACGAATCAAGAATAGAATCAGCTGGCTTGAGAATCAGCAGCTTAGTGGCCTTACACCTCTCCATGTATCGTTCAGAAACATCTGTTCCATTCCGACGGGTGTGGGCCAGGCTTCATCAACATCTTCTTTGCTCCTGAGTCTGAACTGTCTTCTCGGTACTGTGCTGGTGTAGGGAGGAGGGACGCCTTGACGGGGAACAGGGAGTTCATCGCCGTGGGGCTCACGCTGTTTGGGTTTAGGCACGTCTGCGGTGGAACGACTTCGCGGCATGTTTCTGAGAATTGGCGTTGTGAGTACAGATGCCAGTGGTGATCAACAGTGTAAGAGGTGAAATTGGAAGAAGTGGCTTGCACAAGGTCGGGCTAGAAGAGGATCAGGCCAGAAGAGGATCAGGCCAGAAGAGGATCAGGCCAGAAGAGGATCGGGCTAGAAGAGGATCGGGCTAGAAGAGAATCAGGCCAGAAGAGGATCGGGCTAGAAGAGGATCGGGCTAGAAGAGGATCGGGCTATAGGAGGATAAGGGCTCAGGAGTGTTGGGTTCCAGGAGAGGTGAATCAGTGAGAGCACACCTATGATTCACGGTGATGGGTAACAACAGCACTAGCGCGGAAGTAGTTGAATGAATACTGACCGTTTAGTCTCGAGGCTCTGGGATAGGAGTAGGAGGGTTGGGTTTGAGAGGCAAGGTCTTCACGGCGATATAAATGAGATGGTTCCTGAATCACAACTGTAGTAAGTGTGTCGTTCCTCCCAGTATTCATTCCAGCTGATCTGGCTGAATAAACATCAATAGGGAATAGGGCTATTAGGACGGACGTAGTCTGCAGGGATGAAAAGTTATGGGTTACGATAAAAAGGGCTGCAAGGCAAGGCGGACGAGGTGCTTTGTGAATCAGAAGGGTACCTAGTGAGTATATCGTTCCTTCCAGTACTAGGTGGTCTTCGCTGACTTGGCTGAATACGGACTGAGGCTATCATGAAGAGTGTGACTTTGGGATACCAAGGGTCTTCAGGGCAAGGCGGACGAGGTGCTTTGTGAATCAGAAGGGTAGTGAGTATATCGTTCCTTCCAGTACCAAGTGGTCTTCGCTGACTTGGTTGAATACGTACCGGTATGGACTGAGGCTATCATGAAGAGTGTGACTTTGGGATACCAAGGGTCTTCAGGGCAAGGCGGACGAGGTGCTTTGTGAATCAGAAGGGTAGTGAGTATATCGTTCCTTCCAGTACTAGGAATTCTTAGCTGATCTGACTGAATCAGAATATCGCTTGGGAATGAGGCTATTGCCACGAGACAAAGAGGGCTAGAGTGGTAACGAAGTCTTCAGGACATGGAAGTTGAGACAGTTACTGAATCACAGCGGTAGTAAGTATATCGTACCTTCCACTTCTATAATATATTGGTCTAAAGTTGACCAATATCTACTGTTGACGGCGGAGGCAACCCGCATAATTCAGAGACTCATAGCCAATATCACAGGTCATTGATCGGTAACTTAAGCACCTAGAAGCGCTCTTTGATCAACACTACCAGGGCACTCAAGCAGGAAGGAACGGATCTGGGAAGGAGGTAAGCACCTTTACGAATATATAAAGGAATCCCTTTTGCAACCCAGACAAACCTCTCACCCACACCTCTACCACTTCTCTTTTTTCAGCAACCACAGTCAAACCATCCTGCCTCCAACTTCCAAGCCCAAGAATCAGCAACACTATCAACTCAGTACCCTCTTCACTCACATCTCTACCACTTCTCTTCTTTCAGCAATCACTAAGGATCTAAGTCAGACCATCCTGCCCCCAACTTCCAAGTCCAGGAAACAGCAATACTATCAACTACCCTCTTTACTCCATCACTTTCTACATCTCATCATCGCAATAGCTGCCACCGTACCCATCTGCAGCGTCACCATTGCTCTGGAAGCCGACTTGATAACTCTCCTGCGATCCATACATAACAGTCCAGGAGAAGTACCTGCCAATAGCGCCTTGTTTAAGCCCACGTCGAACCTGATCGAACATCTTGACCCAAATACTACATACTGGGATGGCAGAGCCGTCCGCCCTGACGATGAGTTGACGCGAGGGCGACGGGCCCCCGTAGGCCTTGCTCAGGTCCGTTGGGTAACGGGTGTCTTGCATGGCTTGGTCAATGCAATGCTGCGAGCCAAGGCAGAAACCTATTATACAACGATTGAGATGAATGCTTTATCGTACTTCATCTTGATGGATACCAGCAGAATAGCCCGTGAAACCTCCTTTGCGAGCCATCTGAACGAGCTAAGTGGATTTGCCGACCATCTCTCGGCCCCGCTGATCGCCCATATCGTTAATGGTGCCGAGTTTGCAGTTATAGGCGGGATTCGAGATACAGCCCAAAACTGCCCGCACTGGTATGTTTTGGTTGTTGATATCAAGAGCAGAGATATATATGTGTTCGATTCTCTACAGGACGACACAGTGATCACCGCCCATATAAAAGCCGCGGAACATCTTGCTGGCCTATGGGCCAAAGATATAAATTCCTTGAACCCGACGATCCTTCCTCCAGACGGTCTCGTGGTAGTAAAATTAGCCACCCAACCAGATGCATGGAGCTCTGGATTGCGGTGTGCAATCAATATGCTTCTCTTGTTCTGGCTGCCTAAAGTAGCAGCAGAACTATATATCAGTAACGACAATAGCAGGAAGAAGGAGGTGGATTCGATTCTAGATTATATATCTCGAATTACGCGGTGGAAGGTACCAGAAGATTGGAATATACCAGCCTCTACCATTGAACCAACACCTCCAAGGCCACCAAGACGACCACTCGCCCTACTTCCACCCCCGGAGACCCCCCAGATCACTGGAAGCGCCCAAGGTGCGATGTCGTCTCCAGGGAATCGAAATACTAGAACCCGTAGTGCAATGAAGCACTCTGAAACCCCTAGCAAACCGCAAAGCCTAAGGTTTCAGGTACCGGACACAGCGCCTGTATCTAGTAACACACGATCAGCAGCTCGCCGTGCCAACCTACCCCAAGCCCAAGACAGCGAAGGACCTGATCAACAGCCCGTCCGACGCCGCGGTGCAAAGAAGAAAAGTCAGGTTGATGACTTGACTAGCGCTACCAGAACTATGAGTCTAACCCGTAACTCCAACAACGGGTCACCACAGCAACCAAAGGCCAATACCGAAAGTGGTGCAAGCCAAGGACCTGACGCCGCTGAGACCCCACGTGAGAACTGGCGCATAGCACAGAGAAGGCAATCAAAAGGGTTCAATGTCCCACGCCCACAGCACGAGCCAGGCACCGAATTTAGCAGCATCATGGGCAGAAACTCTGCAAGGGAAGAAGATGCTGATCAACGAGCCATAGACATGGCTCTGGGCTTGGTCGAGACGCCTTATAGATGGCACGCGGAGACTTGGGGGGATCTGGCCAATCGACCAGAGCCAATAGCCCCCAGAGGATGGAAGGGTTGGAACTGGTATAGGTCACACGTCCAAGCCATCAGAGAGGCAAATGAGGCATCGAGACAAGGAGGCCTTACTTCAAACTGATAACAAAGGCCAGCAGGGCTGAAGGCCGGAACAAAAGTCGGAAATCGCTGATCATTGCTCGGAGCTCCCCAATCGACCAGGCCGCAAGAGGCCTACTTTGCATTATTATAACTCGGCACTTGCTTTTTACTCAATCACGTTGATTTCCCTTCATATTCTTATTCAAATCGAGCTCTAGGTCATAATATAAATCCGTTGCCTTCTAACTAATAAGCTGAGCGTCCAAGACTCCTGATCAATAGCTCTTCGTAACACTGTCACAACTGCTGAAGTCAAGATCTGAATACTTCTCTGTTCACAACCAGGATTCCGATAACTGCTAACTATGAACGTAGTGGCCCTTGGGATCATCCCATTCAGCTTCCGTAACTTGTTCCTGTTGTGGGCGTCCTCCCTACCTCAATCCTTTGTTGCTGATCAATCTCCCATATTCAGTTACGTTGACTAGTCCGTAGGTCCAACCAATTGAAAGATGCTATCGCTAGCCAAGTATGAACCTTACTGATCAGCAGGCTTTCGATTTGCTTGATGGTCTGAATACGACTGGCAAGTCGTCTTAGAGACCGTCGTCGCATTAGTAATCTGTATGCAACGTACGCGATATTCTGTATGTATAAATGAATATGCAGAATACGGAATATACGGATAGATCGATATGCATAATTGTGGGTACATCGTTAGTCGAATATGCATATATGCGTTTGGCGCTAAAAATTAGCGGATTCTGACTTTTAATTCGATAGTCCGTACACAGATTTAGCGGGAAGGGCCAGGTCCGGGCAAGTACCTACTGCAGTATACCTACCTACACTAGACCTATTTTCAGATTGTACGCTACTGCGGGGTTATTTTGGAGCTTTGCTATCCGGGCACCATGGTTTCGCTATCCGGGCACCATTCGGCCCGAAATCAGCTGCCAGTGCCTGCCAAGCTATTTGACGGCCGGCGGCTTTTGTAACCATCTGTCCTGGGTGGGCTTCCAGGCGACATTCACGGTTTATATAAAAGATAAAAGGCCACGAAAGCGCGCATTTTGCATGTAATTGCCTGAGCTACTCCATATGGCTACCTTTGTGAACCGACCTGAAAGACGGATGGATAGATGAATGAATTCGACTAACGTCTAGGTACCTACGGCTGGGGCCGGAGCCCCTTGCTTGACTTACAAGATCTTTCCCCAGAACTCCAAAACGGGGTTGCAATACCTAGTGCGCTGGCAAGCCCGAGGCAGAACCCGAGGCTCGTAAAGAAGGGCCACAGCATGATCCTCAACGTCATCAAGGGGATTCAGCGTGAACAAGGTAGATAGTGGAATGTATTTATTAGGTAGTAGGTTGGCTGGCGCGCATCGGGCCCTACGAGCCAGACAAGTTACCAAGTAATTAATTAATCTCCGGCCCGTCAAAGAAGCTGGCAGCTGACTTGGGCCGAATGGTGCCCGGATAGTGAATGTATGGTGCCCGGATAGCAAAGCTCTTATTTTGGAGCAGCATTGGATTCCTGCTTTGTCTCTGAGGTCCTGTAAGTTGTAACATACCGGTAGTGTAAGCATAAGGAGCAAAAGGGAACATTGAACTCGGAGTACTTCGTACGGAATACGGTAACTACCTGCAGTGGAGAAATACACCGCCGGTATTGTTGCCTCCTTATACAGTGACTACGAGCTTCTTTTCTCACGCATTGAATCAATAAACACGTGCGAAGACATACGACCTATTACCATCGTAGGGCACCCAGGTATGTTAAGGTTTGGAAACTTTAGATAGCAGTAGGCACCTGATACGTAATCGAGTACCGGTACGTCGTACCTTGGTACAGATAACGGTAGTGGACGGGTTGTCCGACAACGGCCACCGAGCGCTCCAAAAGCGTCAATATAAGCACCGACCTCCTTCGTACGTCGCTTCCCATACGTCCGAACCAGCACCCAGCATCACCGCAACCACTTATTATGTCAATCTCGCGCAGTGCTCTTCTTAACTCTTCCCGACTGATCAGGCTCACCCATCGTCGTCTTATCGGCCCTATTCCGTCACTCCGAATCGCATCAGCCACGCCAATCCGCAACATGGCCGACATGACTCCTGTTTTCAGCAAAGATGCAGCTCCCCGTGTGTATTAAGCCTCGAATAGAGCTCGCGAATCCAGTCCCGCTAACGAGTCTTCTTATAGCCGCGGGCCCCTACGTATGACCCTCACTGGCTCACTAAGGTCCTGTTGTAGCCTGGTGTGGCTGACATGCGGTTGAAAACAGTCCCATGCCATCAAGACGCCAACGGCTATTTACTGCTCTGGCTCTCTTCCCATGGACTCTCAAGGCAACCTCATAAAGGGGTCCATCACCGAGCAGACAACCCAGGTTTTTAAGAACTTGAAGGCTGTACTGACGGAGGCCGGCTCCGGACTTGAGAAGGTCGTCAAAGTCAATGTATTCCTGGCCGATATGAGCTTCTTCGCAGAAATGAACGAGGAGTACGCGAAGTGGCTCGCGCACAAGCCTGCTCGCAGCTGCGTCGCTGTTAAGACACTTCCTAAGAACGTGGATGTCGAAATCGAGTGCATTGCTCTGCCGTAAGCCTATCGACTCTCGTGACCGGCGCACTTATAAGCAACCGTCCGATATGCTCGCATTGGATAATAGGAAGGCAATGGGCAATGAGAGGGAAACTTAAAAGTCCTGTGCGATAACTCGCATACCGACCTGATGTACAATCGTTGTCAAGGCTGCGCCAATACCAATACCTACCTAGCTGCTATGTGACATTGGAATAGGGAATCCAACTTTAAGAATACGTGCCTTGGTTTCCGCGTTCCCAACCATTGATCACCAGATCTAGGTAGACGTACCGAGCATAAGAATATTCTCTGGCTATTGGCATATGTCGTTGCTTTTATTCCATCACGATATAAATTCTACTAAAGTGTACGAAGTACATTATGCCCTAGGTAAGTACTTCGTACAAGTGAAAAGCGGGCGCAACGGTCAACCTACCTATGAGATGCCCTTATTATTCCAGGCGCAAAGTGGGTCTCGTCGGTCCTGGCAAACTGTTCCTACCGGTATACTCCGCGGGGCGGACCTGGGCAAGACCTGGGCAAGACCTGGGATACCGGATACCGTAAATCATACCGGTACAGACTGTAAGAAAGGCTCACGGTCAAACTCGTTCCCTACTACCTGACCGAGGCATGTAGGCATTCTTTGTGCAGGTTGGATCTAGCCTGACGAGACTCCTGCGCGCCGGGTCCATCTAATGGGGTCATGCCGCCGCTACCACACCCGCGATGGCTACTACTGAGTGACATCCACTTCCGACTGCGCGATCTGGAACGTACAAGGCGAACGACGGAATGGATTGTGTCGCTCCTGCGGCAGCCACCCGGCATCAGTCGCGTTGTCATCTGCGGCGACGTGTTGACGTCGCGTTCGATGCAGCCTACTGCCGTGGTCTCCGCCGCATACCGTTTTCTCTCGGACCTGAGTCAATCCGTGCCGCATGTCAACGTCATCCTGGGAAATCATGATCTCGCCTACCGCCGCGACTACAGCACTACTGCTCTTGAGGGGCTGAAAATGTCACGCTTACGGCCGTTCGTATCGCTTCATGGCGAAGTGGGCACGTACAACTGGGATGGCAGAGACGTACTTGTCTTGCCTTTCCGCGAGGACCAAACCGAGCTGACGAACGCTGTTGCCGATCTCGACTCGGATAAGGCTGCCCACACCATTGCCTTTGCCCATCTGGCCCTGAACCGGGCCATAACGCAGCGTCATGTTGTCCGAGACGATAGTGGTGACGCAGGGTACTCTGTTCGATATAGAGGGCTTACTGGCCCGGATTATTTCAGCACTCTCGCCAGGCTAGTACCAATCATTGAGTTCCGAGACTGCGTCCGATGGCTGACTCGTGTTCCACCCAGCTAGAACTTTCACAGGTCACTTTCACAGCCATCAAACCATTCTTCAGTCGACTCAACATGAACTGCCGGACGGAAGCGTTGATCATCTGAAGGGTAGCGTCACCTACTTAGGTGCTCCCTTACAGTTGACCTGGGCTGATCTCCGTGACGAAGATCGCGGTGTCGTCTTACTAAACCCCGCGACATTAGAGCACAAACTAATCGTCAATCCTCATGCAATTGGCTACGTAACTGTCCAGGGTTCAGAGGTCCTAGCTGATGACTTTGATTCTTCCGCTGTGCAAAGCAAACATGTCATGATGCTTGGGAAGCTCACACAGTTTCAGTATTGGTCTGCGCGGGACAAGTTGTTGTCGCTTGGTGCTCAAAGTGTGCGTGAACCGCGACCAAAGACGCCAACGTTGCAGGATGGATCGTATTCATTCCAGTATAACAGCTTAGGCGCTTCTGTGCCAGAAAGTGATCGGGATACTGCTCTTCGATCTCCCGAATTAAGTGATTTGCTTACGGAAACCCCCCAACCCGCAGCGGATGAGCAAGATGCGCAACCAGACTCCGACAGCCTACAATCAGTCGAAATCGACCCGGTGGAATATGTGCGTGATTACGTTCGGTCTTTGGCGGTTGAATCCATAGACGAGGAAAAAGCGATTCAGTTGGGCCAAAGGCTAGTACTGGCTTCCGAGTCTACAGCTTCGTCTGGCGACGATATAAGTTACAAGGTACTGCTAGACTCAACCCAATCCATCACCCTTCACAACGATTCTTGGGCTCCTACCAGAAAGGTGTTCGTCGCCAAGCCACGCTCGATTGTGATTTCCAACTTTCTCGGCATCATCGAGGAATGCACCCTTGATTTTGACGGAGACCGAGGGCGTGGCTTAACCTTCGTCGTTGGGGAAAACGGCTCAGGGAAAAGCACGCTCATTGAAGCAATAGTCTGGTGTCAATTTGGGAAATGTATCCGAAAAGGGCTGTCAGTTGGGGAGGTTGTCAACGATATCACTGGTAAGAATTGCATGGTCAGCCTATCCTTCTCAAACGGATACACAATCACTCGATATCGGAAGCACGAGACCTACGGGCATCGTGTTATAGTCTCACTTAATGGCATAGAACAACCGCAATTTGAGCACGGGGAGGCCCGCGCTACTCAAGCTGCACTTGACGAGCTTCTGGGCATCGATTATGAGGAATTTATCAAAACGGTAGTTCTGGGACACGAAAGTGCCGCCGGGTTTCTCAGCTCAACGCCTGTGCAGCGCTATGAATTGATCGAATCAACACTTAGGCTATCTAGACTAGATAAATCCGCCAATTTATCCCGAAAAATGCTACGAGAGATCGACGACGATAACACTGCTCTTCGCAGCAAAATCGATACAGTTGAACAGGCTATTTCCCTCATTAAAGGTCGTATTGTCAGCAGAGAAGAAGAGCTGCAACAGCTGCGCAAAGAGGAAGAAATAGCTAGGGAAGCAATATCCGCGATTCGTATAAAGTCTGAGTCCCAGAGTCAAGCAAGCGATCATACGCTCGAGGAAGACATAGGTGAAAGATTGGAAGAACTCAAGTCGAAGATCAAGGAAAGCCAGCAAGCAGTAGATGAAGCCCAATCAGGCATGAAGGAAGTCGAGATTTGCGAGGACGTTACCGCACAGCAGTCGGCGTCGGATCGGGGTATTTACGCAGCCAAGAATCAATATGAGCTCTTGCAAAACGAGCTCCAGAGGTTCAAACAAGCACCGCCCGGCCCAGCAATGATAGAGCATATTCATGCCTTCGAATTGACGCTCCGAAGCCTCGCTAAGACTATATCATGGTTTCGACTGCACGCCCTGAACGTCACTGGTTATCTCAATTTAGACAGCCCGGCGAATCGGATGGCGCTCCATTTCATCCGAATTGGGCTAATGTCCTTGGAGCGACTATCAAGCCACCTTAACAGTCTCCTGGGCCAGTTCAAATCATCTATTCCTAAGGAGCAACGAGATGATGCGGAAGCAACTGAGAGTAGAATTAAGAGAATCGAGGCGCAATTGACTGAGCGAGAATCAAAATTAATCAGACTGGTCAAAGAGAGGGAGGAAGCTTATGCCAAGGTGGCACTCAGCAGAGGTCTCGATGAACAATACGTGCGCTCTCTATCTAATAAGATGTCCGACGTCAACGTACAAGATGGGAGACGACGCCTTTCCTCGTCACTCAAGAACCTCTCAAAATTACTAGAAGAACAAGGTGCTCTGCATCGCCAGCAGGCCAATGCTCAGCGTGACAGCGTTAAGATGAGCGAGAGCGAGAGAAACCGTATGGACTTGGCCCTGGCTTTGGAAAACCTCGCGAAAAAGGAACAGGCCATCACAATATATGAAAAGCTGATCAAAGAAGAAGCCTCAATGCTTGATGAGAAACGCGCCAGTCAAGCCGCCCTGAAAGTGGAGATGGAGTCCTTACTATCCAACCGGGGGCTGTTCGCGTTCTGGGAGGAATCCTTGTCACGACGACGGACGAAGTCAACCGGGTTCTCTACATTCCGCGGCTACGTACTTGACAAGAGCCTGCAGGAACTCAACAACGTAGCGTCAAAGATCTTGCTCGTCTTATACGAAAACACACGTCATGCTCGTGAACTCACGAAGGGGATGCTGCGATCAATAATCGCCGCCGACCCTGAATATGACCGAGATTCCGAAAGCCCGCAAAACACCGTTCTCGACCAAACATTGGGCGTTACCAAGACACTGTCGTACGCGAAGCGAAGCGGCGGCGAGCGCAAACGCATCGACCTAGCTGTTTTCTTCGCCCTTTTGCAGATCGCGCAGACCCATAGCACTCATCGCGCTCGCTACATACTCATCGACGAGGCATTCGACAGCCTGGACGTGGCCGGCCAGGCGGCTGTCGTGCGGTGGTTCTCGGAGCTCATGGCGTGGACGGACTTCCAACTTGTCGTCACTCATAGCGAGCACTTGACCAATGTTGGGCGAGACTTATCAAGTGAGGGTATTGATCATGCCGGAAATCGAGTTTCGGTTTTGTCTGCAGCGATGACAGAGGAGGGCACCAAGTTCTCGTATAGAATGGGGTGAACTAGAATTAGGTAGTCCATGTTTTACACCCTATGGCTCCCATCTCAGAACCTTCTGTACTATTATGTTTCTAATTGAGCATCGCTCTCTCTCCAATGTGCTTTTCTAAACCGTCAGGCGACCGAGGTCATGTTCCCGCTTACTGCTAATCTCCCATGATCCCTTGGCATTCAACCCTCGCATTCGCCTCTGAAATGACATGTTCTCTTCACATAACTGCCTTCTGGATTGTGGCTCAAAGGCGACTTGCAGGCCCACTGACAAAATCCAGTAAGTATGTCTATCATAGAGCTTCCCTTTATAGTTCCATCTCTTACAACTTCCTAGATAGGTAGTATCGAGTCGCAATCCCACAACAGGATAATTTAAAGTGCTCCGAATTGATGCAAGCTAAGCTCATTCGAATATCGTGCCTCTGACAATCCATGTTCGATCCTTTCGTCGAGCCTTAGTTCTTATCTAGTAAGCTGATCCGTGGCGGAGAGGATCGGCCAGGGTTGAGCTCTCGCTGCAATAGGAGCAACGCCAAGCCCTCAGTGGCCCCAGAAAAGCACGATAGGCAACGAGACTACGCTTGCCATTCAAAAGGAGGAAGACCGCCCGTCGTAAGGGATGACCAAACTAGAAATACGGTGATTATTATTTCCTTTCTATAACAGCGCTTTCTCGCCCGGTAAAGGATCACCGTTATCATTATGGTCGGCGTAGTCTCCTCTCTCGCGCTTGGGCTCGTGCTCGGTACCGGCGTCAGACGGGCCTCTCAGACTCCGTCCGTGTCCAACAAGGCTAGCATCATCCAGCCAGCGGTTGGCACAACCTGGGACTACCCCCTCGGCTTCTCCCTGACACCGTCCAACGCGAATAAGACCACCATATTCTACCCTGTGGATCTCGAGGACACGCCGGCGAGCACCATCGCAGCGCTCAAGGGCGCAGGGCATACTATAGTGTGCTATTTCAGCGCAGGCAGCGTGGAGAACTACCGTAGTGACGCGGACGAGTTTCCGGCGTCGGCCATCGGCAACACTCTGGACGGCTGGCCGGACGAGAAGTGGGTCGACCACCGCAATGCCAAGGTGAGATCAATCATGGCGGCGCGCATTAGTAGCGGGGCCGAAAAGGGTTGCGAGGGCGTTGACCCGGACAACATTGATGGGTACGAGAACAACACTGGCTTCGACCTCACCGAGGACGACACCGTCGACTACGTCCAATTCCTATCCGATACTGCGCACGCCGCGGGCTTAGCCTACGGCCTGAAGAACACGGGCGACATCATTGGCCGTGTCATCGACCTCGCCGAGTGGGCTATCAACGAGGAGTGTGCTGAGTACGACGAGTGCGGCGACTGGGCCCCCTTCATCGAGGCTGGCAAGCCCGTTTTCCACGTCGAATACGTCGACGATGACGACGCTACTACCGTCACGCCCTCGAAACTTGCCAAAGCTTGCGCTGCTGGTGGCCAGTCTGGCTTCTCGAGCATTGTGAAGCACTACACTCTTGACGATTGGGTTGTTTACTGTTAGATGCGCTTGTTCGCGACGGTGGCGTCGGTCTCGACTGCATCTCCTATTTCTACCTCGTATATCACTTTGCCTTGTGGCTATTTGGGTCTATATGTGTACATATTAAGACATTACATTGTCTTCAATTAGAAGAATGTGTCGTGGCATCAAGCGATCGTTAATCATTGTTTCGTTCCTCATGGGTATCATCTTGATTCACTAATACCGGTTCAGCCTCTAACTAACATATCTTCCTCATGGAAGGTCCTTCAGTCGCCTTGGCTTCAAGGCGAACTACATCGAACGTGTAGAAAAGAAGTACGTCTCTGGATAGAACTTCTTCGTTCTCCTACTCATGACCGGGTATGGGGACTCCATAATCCATTTTCGGACCCCAAAACCTCCAGTCCCGAAAACTCCCCATACCCGGTCTTCAACATTCATATGCAACCTCTAGGCTGGTTCGTCAGCCCAGACGCGAACTTGACGAATCTGTCGGCCACTCACTGGAGTTATTCTGACAGCAGTAGCTTTACTCTCAAACGACGTTTCCGGCACAACCTGAATACCGTATGGGTTGGACTCACTCCTGTGCTCCTCGCCTTCTTCACCATGGGCGGGAAGCTTTTCCGTTTCTCGTAAAATGCTTTTCTGCGTGGGGTCCCGCCTCACATCAGTACTGCCTATCTTCTCGCTGCCGCACTCACTTCTGCGCATAGACACCGGTGAACAAGCACGATCCAATTGTTACTTTTTTTCAAATCCATTTTTGGGATTTGAAACTGGCTCATCTTGAGTTGGTCCCTGAACTGCCCCGGACGTTGGCAGTACAAGCCAATCGATAGGCGTGAACGGCAAGGCCGGCGTACTGGCAGAAACATCCTCAGTTTCCCTCCGAGTCTGGGAACTCGGTCGCTGTGCGAAGGAAGCTTGGTTCCATGCTAAGGTCTTGCTGAAGTTATAGGGGGGAGCACCGGGCGCGCCGTTCCGATCCGCCACCTCGGCTTGTCGCCTTACCAGTTGAGGACGCTCTACGACTTTTCGACTCGGCTGTTGGGTAACCTCTGTCACATTTTCTCTGGGAGCCTGTTTGGCTTGTTTCGTGACCTGGTTACGCTCTTTTAGCGATGTGTCAGGGGACTCGGACGTACCTGGATGTGAAAACGGCATGGTCTCTTCCTGGCTACGGTCTTTCGGTATAGACCTTGTCGTTGCTTGCCTTGCGCGAGTGTCACCATCGTCGGATTGGGATAAGATACTGGTCTGAGAACTATTTCCGGCCGCCATACTTTCAGAGCTCCCCTCTATCCGCGGATTGGTGTGCGCGCGGTTGGATGGTGTGTTGCTGCTAATTTTCTTCGAGGTGAAAATTCGTTTGGTATAATCCATCCCGAGGTTTGGGTATTCCCTGAAGGCGAGTAGCTCATGCGCGACTGAGTGTAGGGAAATTGGGCAATGACCGGCTAGCTTTCGGTTTCTTTGGACTTTATCAGGGAGTTCCTGGTGTCTCGTCAAAGGTTTTGATGTCCGTCTTTCACTTCTATAAATAATGTCGATTAATAAAGAAAGCCGACTCAATGACAAGAACGTTGTTTATTCTTCTGCTTGATTGTTTTGATTTATAGGAACAAACAATAACGCTGTAAGGGTTCGTATGGAAGTAACTGGCAGCCTTTCGTGGTTGGAGAACACTCTTGTTGCTGGGAATTGTATGTGTTTCATTTGCAGCGATAGACAGTCTAAATCAACCTCGCGAAATTTTCGATCCATCAAAATAACGTGATAGACGTAGCACTGCCTAGGTATTAATTTAGGGTGGAGAGAAGCTCGACGCTCAGCTTGTATTTGACTTGTATTTATTTCAGTACTCGTGGCGCAACACTAACATCAAGCAATAGGGGTTGCGACTCATCGATTATTCTACATCATTCATCATGAACGTCGGACCTGGGCCAGGCCGAATTTCTTTCAGCATATCCATCAACAAGGCGCCTTTACTCCATATCCTATCAGAATAACCTTGTCAAGATAAGCCTGAATAGAATTAGACTAAGATGCCTTCTTTGATTGAGCCTGGCGGGATCTTTGGGTGTCAGCGCCCTATTCTCCTATACAGTCAATGAAACCTATCAGAAAGAAGTCACAAAGAATCTTTGTCCATGGCAGTTGAAACGGGGTAAGACTATTTAAAAACACCAAGCACACGCGACGGCGACCGATGGAATCATGTCTGGATACCATTCTTTCTGACTCGTATATACCTTTTTCTTCCTATTCGCTTCGACTCTATTATTTGTTCACATACTATTGTTAGTCATTTGTGTCATTCTTATAGAGTTTGCTATACGCACTTCGATCCTTATTATCACTATTCTGTCCGGTACAGATTTACCATTCTTGCCTTCAATTCGAATACGACCTCAGAGAAATAAGTTGCATACACACACGCACACCCCTATTCTTTCACGATGTGCTGTGGTTCAGAGGACGACTACTATAAGGTCACTCCTGACCGTCCGGAGAACCAAAGATCCCATCCATACGTAACAGACAACCGTCCACGCCAGTACCCACAGCGGCAATACCGGACTCCAAACCGTGACGAGGCGGAGAAGCGGCAACGCCAGGCGCAAGCTGCTGCAGCCGCCCGGAACTACGGATGGCCGACAGCCCGAGGAGTAACCGGTAACATCTATGTGGATGGCACACCCGGGGCCAGAGACTCCATGATCGAGCCCGGCCTTGCAGGTGGCCTTGCAGCTATGCCTGGCTTGGATTTCGGGGCGGTTTATGATCCTCATCGGACGAGACAGTCGCCGCGGCAGCAACATGTCCATAGGCCAGGCCAGCCAATTCAAAGGCCGGGGTCACCGGTTCTAAGGCCGGGCCAGCCCGTCCAAAGGCCAAGCCAGCCCATCCAAAGGTCAAGCCAGCCTGTACACAGGCCGACTCCTCCTCCACCATATCAGAAACCAGCCTATTACCAGTACAGCTTTGTTGACAAACAGCCGGGTAGGATACCGCCGATGAGAGCAGAGCCGAAGCATGAAGCTCGGGAAACACTTCATCAACGCCCCGGTTTCGCGCGGCAACCTGTCGTTCAGGCCGCTCGCCCTATCTCCAAGACCCCCCAAATGGCAGAGATAGTATCATTACCACGACGAGATTCAAACGGTGTTTCGGAGTGTAGCGATGACGAGGATTCTTACGAGGATTTGAGAAACTATACCGTCTCTCCTCTGCAGTCACCTGATCATACCGGTCCCGCTGTGTATCCGCGGACGGGGATGACCTATGGGCGTAGTATCGGTGCGTTCTGAAAGAACTCTTTGCGTATCGAACCGGCCAGTTGATTTCTGAAATGCTCTGTGTGGGAATAGCGCGAAAAAAAGGAAGCGCCAGGAAGCCACGTAGACGACAGACGATGCGGCGACTAAGTCTGTCGGCTCGTGAGCAGGTTTATTGCATTGAGATTGAGCTCCTCCAGGTGAGAAGTGGCTTGCTCAGTTACTGGAAACTACAAGCTGACCTGACAGGCGAGGGCAGCTCACGGTGAACCGCGATACGATCGTAGTCGATGTCTAGTGTAATATAAAATGTTATTATAATTAACTACCTGCCTTTTTCCTTTTCTGTCGTAAATGCGTTCCTAAGGTCATGTCGCATAGTCCTAGAGTGGCTGATGTATGTTTTGCATGTGCATGTAGCGGAAAGGGGGCTTAATTTGAAAACGTGGGATTGAGGGAGGGCACTGATGGTCTACGGAGCATGTTGTGACTAACGATTGGTCGCATCCCGATCAGCTGTCGTCAATGGATGTGTACGATGGACGGACCGCCAAATGGTTCGCCCTGTTGAAGGGGGTTTATTGAAGATGGTAAGTATATGCGACAATGCAACCTCTTCTGCAGCCTGTCTATCCAATCGAAAGTTCGTGTGTTCGTGCGTTTGTGTTAGCATCTCCTCGCTTCTGACTTTTGGATTGACTGACCATCACGACAACGGTGTTGCCGACCGCGTCTTGCCAATGCTATCATAGGCTTGATGCTTTCTCGGAGGAGCGCCATAGACATTCCTCCATTTGCTAGCTGGCAACCGTGTTGCTTGCTTGTCCACGCCCAAGCCTCTCGTGCTGTTCTGCGTGGGTCTTTTGCCCGTTACATACTATGTAGTATGCACACTACCTACCGTGTGGTGCATTTCGAAGAGTTCCTAAGTTCTCATAGTAGAAAGAGTTTCTTGGGAATCTTACCTCGCCCATGGGTTTACAGTAGCTAGTAATGTACATTAGGGAAATCCTGTGTAGTAATTAGATTCCAATACGCTACATCAAATGTAACGACACATACGGGGTACATACCTAAATGTTATATGGATGGCCCGGTAGTCCTTAGTCTATTCGTCGCGGAGACTTCCGTGGAACGAGGGGTTCCGTCTGGCTATGGGTAAGTGCTCCGTCAAGGATTAGAGGCACCTGGATTGGGGATACCTGCATGACTGGACTCGGTAGGGCTGATGAACAAATTCGGTGTACACACTATGAACGAGTAGGTAGGCGGTGCATGTGTTGGACTGGGGGTGCAGCGCCGTAGAGCCGCGGACAGAACCGCGGACAAGACACTCGGTATGACTAATATCACACACATCTCCATTTCGCTGCATGCTTGTTACGTGTCCCTCGTCGAAGCGTGCAATTGACTGGCTAGTCATGGAGTGTCGGCGTCTCATTGCAGATCTGCCCCGAATGCTAGAGCGGCCTGCATCGTGGTGGACCGTGGGACGCTTCAACAGAGCCGGGACTCGGGACAGCTCGGGAGAAGCCAGAGTGAGTCAACTAGGTAATGCAGGTTGGCCCCAACTGACCAAAGAGGTGCGGCTGCAACCAAGTCCCCTTGGAGTGCTGCGGTTGAACTTGTCACAGGTCCGGTTGAGTGGCTTTCTAGTTTCCACATCCGGCTTGAGCCGCACGCTATAGGTGGGCACCGCGATAGTCCGCGATACCTAGTGGTTATCGCGAGGATGCGTGGTGAGTTGTATGCTCACAACCGGCCTCCGCGGGCATTTGTTTCTTCAATGATCCCTCGCGGGTACGACCCATTATTGGATGAGCACGTAAGTACCTACGTAGCAGAGTATGCTGACGAACCCGCATGCACTTATATCCAGGCCAGCAAATTTGGAGTCGAGGTGCTCTGAGGACACAGAATGAAACTGCTCTCCTCGGAGACGCGGTTCGGCTGGAGGGGTGATTAGTCAAGCAGAGTGAGAACCGTGCGGGTCGTGGCGAGGTGTTAGTTACATGCTGCGTACATAGTACCCGGTACCGGTAGAATTGCGCTAGCATCTAATTACTAATCAAGTAATACCTATGTATAGTACCCGTATGTGCACAAGTACTCGTCCGGCCTAATAGCGGCACAGACTTAGCGGGAGGGGACCTGGCGGGCGAGTAGATAATATGTATAGAATACTTTTACCGCCAATTCAGCCTGTGAACTGGTCAAGTTACGATAGCTACCTAGGTACCTACCTGAAAAGTTCCAAGTGGTTGCAACTCAGTCATCCATTGCCGCCGTTTGGGTGGAGAAACAAATCGTACACTACCTACCGGTGCCTACCTACCTAAGTAGGTAGATGATCGATTTAGGGCTGGCTAGGTGTACTTGCGTAATGCAGTACGTACTGTAGGAATGCATGTCTAAGTGTAATTACAAAGTACATGATACAAGCTCAACCAGGTAGGTAGTGCGCACTACGGTACCTAGACGCAAGTCCTACTATGTAAAGTGCAGGTAGGTACCCAGTGAGACTCCACGAAGGAGGATACAAAGCTCGGAGTTATTCTTAGCACTTCGACCCGAGCCTTGATTACCCATGCTGAGAGTGCTGGGTGAACTGGTCGACCACGGCCAGGTTCGGTCATTCACTCAGAAGTTAGACCATACAAGTAAAAGAATCTCCAGTCATCGTTCCAGTTGATGCGGGACTCCTTAGTATTGCAGCAGGGAAGTGCACATTATTCAACTGCATGCACGGTGAACTGCACTTTACATACAACAGTAGGTATGTATGCACATAGCGAGTTCGTGGTTCTATGTACCTAGGTAGTGTAGTGTACACAAATCTGGTCTAGCGTAAGGCGCAGCTGATTGCACTCGGGACAGTCCCGATGTCCACATTGTACACTAGGACTTTTGAAAAGTTGTTGGCGATAGTGGCACAAGTAGCAAATGGGCTCATGACACGTGTAGCGATACATCGAATTCCATCTTCCGCGACTTGCTCGGTACGCCCTGTGCAGACGTTACTTATGTACCTAACCAGCTTCACCACGGGCCCACGGACAGGCGGCTGCACCAATGGTTGACGCTGCTGCCTAAAATCCCCTGCTGACAAGACACGCATTTCAACGTCACGTCAACCTGGTTTGGTCTTCTGTGCCCGTTCCTCCTCCTTCTCTTCCCGTCGTCAATCTCACGATCAAATCCCAGGTATCACCAGGCCACCGAATTATTATCTGGCTTTACCTATTCTAATTCTCTCGCCGCTCCCCTAACAAAGACCTGTTTTATCCAGCCTCCCTCTCTCCCGAGACACCCGGGCCTCTTGCACCTATCCGCGCTTTGTCTGCCCTCTTCTTCATCTTCTCTAACTTTCCACCTGGATACAACGCTCATCGTCAGTATATCTTTGTTGGAGCTCAGACTGTCTGTCCACGTGTTCCATGGTCCTAGACATGTTCTGTAGTTGATTGGGTCTGGCTATAGCTGTCCCTGTCTACCGCTCTGAGAACACAGGACAAACAAGCTTTACTTTAGTTCTGCCTCTTCCTTGAAGTCTTTGAACCCGCCGAGGCCGAGTCATCGCAATCATCGCAATCACTACAGTCACCACAATCATCACAATCATCACTCACCCCTGGAACTGCGGACCAATTAAGCTTATCCATTGGTCTTCCAATCCAGTAAGGTCATTCATCACTTTTGTCAAGGGATTTGCTCTCCTAGCCCGGGTAAATACTCGCCGGAGTATTTGCTCTTGTACACGGCATCATCATTGACCAATGTTACTGCCGTTACTGGGATATCAGCATCGAGTCCTCAGGCCGTCCACTCGTCAGATATCCCAGACTTTGTGACTCACAGGCCGGTTGAGCCCTGCAGTGCATATCAGCGCTAACCCCGGGCTCTCTACACAGTAACCACAACATATCCTATCTACTCTCCATCGTACATTAAGGCTTAGTGGATCATACCCAGTCACCATGTCTTCCAATCCTCGCAGGACCGGTGCTTTAACTCGCTCGGATCCTAGTGGTAGCGATGGCCTGAAACTCAGTCCTCTTACGCTCCGGAAAGGGGCCACATTTCACTCGCCGACTACACCGTCGAGCTCTCCGTCAGCGTCTACTTTCAAGGTGCCTTCGCTTCCTCGTCGTTCTCAAACCAACTTAGACGATGTCGTTGGCGCCTACGTACGTCGCGTAGCCTTAGACATCGTCAAAATTGAAGGTGGCCTTACGGCGACTGATGCCGAGCCTACATCGGGTCATCGCTCATTCCACGACGATAGTCTTCCCATTCCTCGTGGCTTCCTGGACCATACCGTCATGGGGGGCTATCTGCCCTTGGAAAACGAGCGGCGCGTGCTACGCCCGCGCCCGCGCCGCTCGTCTCAGCATCACGAATCAGACAGCGGCTTGGGAACATCTATTGCATCCACCGGATACAAACGGAAAGAAAGCAGGCCCACGGCTACTGCCTCGGCCATTACGCGGTCTGTCAACACTTCAGGAGACGAGAGCCTTCCACGTCTCAGCGAGCGCGCTATCAGCCGCATTCATGAGCATACCTTGGGACCTTTGCTGGCGAACCCCGAACTAAAGGATTTCAAACCCATTGTCCTTGATTGCCCCAGAAGAATCCGGGAGAATCAGATTATTTGTCTCAGGGATCTCGAGAAGACCCTGATCTTTATGGCACCGGTGAGTCAGCTTGTCAAAGACGATGGCGTTTGGGGAGTTACTTATCGTTCGTTGTGTTTGAAGGAGAGGTCCAGTTCCGCGAAAATGTACCTCGACTTTTGCACCACATCGATCCGCTGCATTCAAGCTACCGTTGAATACTTGACCGACCGAGAGCAAACGCAGCCGCACGACCGGCCGTATAGCAACGGCTATTTTATTGACCTATTCGAACAGATTCGCCAGCACGCGGAACAAATGCAAGAAGCTCGTGAGAAGTTGGCCTCAGGGGAAGATCTAGATGAGATGGATGTAGATCCGTATGTATCCGAGATGTACTTCCCCCTTGGTTCGGATATTAATCAGTTTATTAGCACTGATGAGGTTAAACTCATCGGTGGCCTAGCAGCCAGCGGCCGCCCAGCCGAGCTTGTTCGTGTGAAGAAGAACGGCAAAGCGATTTCTCTTGCCACCGGTAAACTAGTTGAGGATCTAGACAGAGAAAAGGAGCCCATCCGGTTTAAACGCTCCATGAGCCAGCAAGCTGCGGATGAAGAAGAAATTATGCGATCCATGGCACGGCGCAAGAAGAATGCACCTCCCGAGGAGCTTGCTCCCAAACAGTGCACCCATCCAGGGTGCAACAAGGAGTTCAAGCGTGCTTGTGACCTCACAAAACATGAGAAAACTCATACTCGCCCCTTCAAGTGCCCGCATACGACTTGCAAGTATCACGAGTTTGGCTGGCCGACGGAGAAAGAGATGGCTCGCCATGTCAATGACAAGCACGCGGCTGCCCCGGATATGTTCGAGTGTCAGTACAAGCCTTGCCCTTATAAGTCGAAACGCGAATCAAATTGCAAACAGCATATGGAAAAGGCGCACGGATGGACGTATTTGCGGTCGAAAGTCCCCAAGTCGAAGGGAAGCAAGGCTGGTGGCTCCGCGAAACCTACCCCAACGCTAAACAACCTGCCTACGCCAAGTAGCGATCAGACTGATTCAGTCATGACGCCGCCTGAAAATGCCTTGGCCCCGACGTTTGACGACCAGGTGCTTTTCCCGACGTACCCTAGCGCCGAGGAGTTCAATGCTGGACTATTTGACGATAGCGTATTTGACGACACAACACTTGACTTCTCTCCCATTGATAACGGCACGCCTTCGACCGATGCTGGCCAGTTTAATCCATATTCAGAACTCGACCCTCATTTTACAGAGCAATTTGAAGACATCTACGGCGCCCCCGTACAACTGTCCAGTCCTCCAATTTCGGCATACAATAAGACCATGCCCGAAATGTTCAATTCGTTCGACACGACTTTGTGTCCGCCTGCGCCTCCGCAGTTTTCGCCATCCGGGCACAGTAATGCAATGTTGTACACGCCTGTCTCGATGGTTGACGTTGACGAAGGCTTTGATGACTTCCAGTCAGTAAACAATGGCCCACTCGGCGGCGACTTCACGCTATTCCCATCAAACAACGTAGGGAAATCGCCGAATTTTGACTATAAGCTCTTTGGCGCTCCCCCACCTAGCATGACAGATGGCTATTCCCAATCATCGCCCCAAGACTTTGTCGCTGATTTCAGCATGGATTGGGCATCGGCAGACATGCATGGATATCCCAACCAACATTGAGCGCTTGCATTGCCCTCTTGAAGATTAGCCCGAGTCGGCTACTGCTAGCCAGCTAGCCGTGTTTCCTAGCATGTTTAGGAACATCATTTGCATGGCGTTACGAGGATGAATGGATGGCCGAGTGAACAGAACCCGATCTTCAGATTGTTCGATATCTTAGGAGAGGCCTCAGGAACTGACGTTTAGATAGAGAACGTCTCTTTAGTCTGCTCATACATACTGATTATTGAGGACATTGGTCTTGTCAGACATTTGCGGGCGTTTTGTTAGTTGTAAGCACTGGAGGAAGACCAGTTTAATGGATAACGGGGCCAAAACGGCAATTGTATTTTGCACATGTGTCAGATGATGTCGTTGGTCAAGGTACCAACTCTTCCTAAATATCAAGACTTCACGAAGACTTCACGTCTTAATGCTTGGCTTTTGAAATTCCATTAGATACTACCTATTGACATGAAGTAGATTTGTAGAAGAGGGCAGATACTACAACGACTACTTCGTCCGGAGAAGTACCTAGTTAAGACCTGGTAACACTATGAGCGAGTGTGTCCCGGAGACCCAGCCCTCGAGTTCCTAAGCTGTCCGTAGGACATTATTACGCTCAAACTCGGGTGGAAATCTAAATACCCCTGTAATTCAGGTCCCTGTACGAAAGTGCCCGTATTGGTTAGTCAATTATAGGTACGTGGGTCCTAAGGTCCGTAGGGCAGCCGGCCACTTTGCTCCACCCATCCGCGCCACGCTACATATCTGCACAGGCTATGTAACTAGCCTCAGGCGGTTACGTAATCTGCACTAGCCGACCGGCGCACGCTCAGAAATTTATCCCTTATTAAAAGGTGGACTTCCGAAATAATTCCCCCTCCCGCGGAAAACGATCAAGACGATCAAAAATCATCAATACCACGGCGCCGAAACAGTAGAGACGACGAGGAACTACACTGGAACCCAGCGCGGCACTTCGTAGTCCATCTTAACATTTACGAATCAGCTGATACCATATTTTTCCAGTGCTTCGGTCTATGCAAGTCTCTATGTAAGCTTTTTCCCGCTCTCCAACTACCGACGTCTCCCCTTCTGTTTCTCTCGCATCCTACGATGATGACTCCGACACGCAAGTGTCCAACCTACCAAAACTCATAGGAAGAGCCGGATGAGACCGTCCTCGGGAGTCCCTTTGGGGGCCCCCTTCGGCTTCCCCATTCGTTTCTTGACTGCCCTTGCGTCCGAGGCCCGGCGCGCTCGCGTGTGCATCGTCACGTGCTGCCGCGTGCGAGGCGGGCGGTAGGGCCTTGAGGCGGCGCGGTGGTGGAGGTGGGGAATGTGTTGTGCTTATACCATATCGGTTTCTGATGTTCGATGTTCTTGAGAGACACCCGTACATGCTTACACGTCCTGTTGCGCGTTTGGTTCTTTTTGAGAATACTGCTGACGCGCTCTCAAGGTAAAATTTTGATGGTCTTTACTTGCGACTCGTATTACTGGGCTTGTGGGTGAACTTGGGACGACTGGATTGCTTGATAATTGGTATTGAGACGTGGTCTGGATCTATTCGATTCCTTGGAGGCGAACATTGCATACTAGACCATACGAGGACGCCTTGAATGTTTCTATAACTACGCTAAGTAATTACATGGTTCAAATCCTGAATCTATCGCTTAATCTCAAGCATGGGGTATATCAAATCAAGTTGAGGGCCATTTTTTCATGTATATGAGTCTTCTTTACTCTATAAGCTTCATCCTAACTGCAGGGGCGAGTATACTACTCAATTCTATCGTTGTTGTGCTGTTCGCTCGGCATCGGCCGTGTTATCAAGCTTTTGTATCTTTCGATTTCGCTGACCTGGCCAAATCTTGCGAGTCCTTGATCATGAAACTGTGTATCATGTGAGAAAAAATCCATCTGAGCTATCAAGAAGGCGGAATGCACATACTCATACCATAAAATAGTTGGTCCGATCGTACCCAAATGCCACAGACTGTGAGCATCCAGGGCTCCCCACAGCGGTGGGAAGTCGAGCAGCTCCAGGCTCATCAACAGCATGATCCACGCGACGAGCAAACTCGGCCAGATAGCCCAGCTTTGGCGGGTTTGCTTCCATCTCTTCCAGCTGAAGTAAGTCCATAATAGGTTGTGGACCATGCCCACGACGAGGTTTGCGGCCATGTTGTAGGTGTAATCCCAGTGCCAGAGCTTGAGGTACGCAACGTGGGCGACATACAGGGCGCAGCAGAAGATGGTCCAGAGGCGCAGCGCGGTCTGGCGGCGCGACGTTGGCAGGTCAAGGCGGATAACGCGAACGAGGCTGTAGTACATGCCGTAGAGGACGCTCGCTCCGGCACCGAAATAGTCGAGTTGCTCGGTGACTGTGAAGTCACGTGTGTGGAAGACGGTGCTGAAGAGCCACGCGACCATGCCGAAATACGCGAACAGCTCGTAATAGCGACGGAGGGGATAATTCGGCTGCAGGCGCTCACGGAGCTTCGCGAGCCCTGTCATATGGGCTAGGAAGTTGCCCACGCTGAACAGCACAGAGAAGGGCTCCTGCATGCCAAGCACGCGTATGAAGGGCCATTTTCCGTGGAACTGCGTGACAGATTGCCCGGCTGCAACACGGCGCGACGTGATGATGTGCTGGCATGTGTAGTCGCATTCTTGGACACATGACCAGAGGAGGAGTCGGCGGTGGAAGGCTACAAAGGGGGGATCGCAAGGAGACGTGTCAGCGCCGCGGCAAGTCCACAAGAGCCAGCACTATGGAGGACATCTCATAACCGAGACGAGCAGAGGTGGCTATGGTGGCAGTGATGGCTGTGGGCGCTTACGGATGTAGGTAGGGTCGTTGTACGGATCGCAGTTCATACGGTCGCAGACCTGTGGTTTGCAGATGAATATCTCTTGTCAGCGCCAGATTCGTGCCAGCCCCTTCGCGGTTTTGACGTAGTGTTGTCCTTGGGGGAAACGGATGCGCGAGGGCATCGACGAACCTCAACGCATTCTCGAAATTCGGGCAGCCTGTCGCCGAGCGAGGCTTCGGTGGTCCGGAGCAGCAGGCAGACTGCTATCAAAGCTAGGACTAGCGGCGATGGAGAAGAAGGGCGCGTGCCCGTGATCCACCGTACGAGCATTTTGTTATCGGCATCGGGGAAGAACGGTTGCTCACGCTACGCTTAGGGCTTCTGGTCGGAATGAAGCCTAAGCACTTCCGTACGGAGTAGGTAGATGTATCCTGGACTATGTAATAATCATGCCCGAAGTCTGAGCGCCTCGTCAATTCATGTCCAGGGCCAGGCGGCGTTTTGTTACTAAGGCGGCATTCGGCCCGTTTCGGGCTGCTACGGGCCGCCACAACTCCAGCCACTGAGTTTTACTAATACCTCCGAAGTGTCAACAAGGTAATCAATCCATGATGAGCCGATCCCTTCCAACTCACTCTACCGCCTACACTAGCGACGGCAATAGGTATGCGCGATGTCAGCGACAGCACTATGTTTGGACTGCGGGCGTCGGCGCTGTTTGATAGCCCATACGGCACTGCCTAGTTACATTTGCCGGTCCAGAAGATCTAAACAGATGCCGGCGACATAGTGCCGCCCTCCCAGTCAATCCTGCTTCTTGACGAAACAACAGCTCCGTATATACGGGCGTAGACGGCTCTATTCGCATGATAAACAGAAACTTGGGCTTTGGCCGCTGGCCAGGCAAATATTGTGATCTACTTTTAAAACTCGGAACTGACTCATTATGGCCAAGGTTGCTACTGAATCCATTAGGCGACAGCAACTCGGGATGGTTACCATATGCCCCGAGATTGGAGAGAGTGTGTACCACCTAGGCAAGCAGTTGGATCTTCCGAAGCTTGGCTAGAACTCCAAGGAAATCTGGATTCCGGAACACAAATGTTTACAGATTGGGTGGGTCCGACTGAGATCTTCCACTCTTATGTGGGAGAATCTGGGCCTTCGGTCATGTGAACTGATTCGAAACAGACTCACTTGTACCTGATGAAGCGAAGGGCGGTTGTTCCAGTTCCTCTATCTAGCAACTGTATCAAGCTCAAGGGAGCGTTAAGACTGACGGCGAGACGGTATGGCAACATCGGCAATGCGCAACAGGGTCCTTCGGAACGATACAACGGCTCCCACCCCGAAGATCCGGAGGGGCATATAAGTTTGATATGCGAGGATCAACGAAGTCAGGCAATACGGAGTCAATCAACGATAGCGTTCGTTTTTCCCTCGCAAGGCCGGTTTCATGTGCAGGGCATGCGCTCATAGCTGGCATAGTCGTGCCCAGGATCCCGCCTGCGTGGTGCTCCAGTTCACCGGCAGGTTGGTTCCGCTGTCCTCATCGGGATTTCTCCGTCGCGTGCGGAGCTTAGTCACTTCTGATTTGCCGCTTTGGCGGCGACCTGAATCCGAATACCCGGCATAGCATAACGAGCGTTTCGACGAGGAGATTCATACCGGTTCTTTTATATATAAATACGCAGAAAGTCCAGCCAAGCGAACATAGCCCGCCCCTCACCTAACTTTCCGTTACTCGGGCACGATCGCGATCTGGCAGCCATTACTGTAGAGCGCCAGTTCTTGAAACTCTGAATTCTTAAACATGGCGCCAAGCTTCAGAACTGTACTAGCCACCGCCATCGGACTGGCTGGCTGCCAGCTTGCAAACGCCCAGAACCCAGATGGCCAGGCTGATAGGTATGCGTGGGAAATCCCCCCTGCTTAGTTTCCGAGCTGTTTTGTCTTTTATCTCCCTCTTTATCTCCATCTTTCGAATGGTGTACTGAGCGCCAAGCTAACTTTGGTACAGTATGTTCTCTCGTACCTCGTATTTATTGGAGTAGAAAAAACTCAGAAGTGGCACCCTCGGATTCCCTGAAGATGTAGTTGAGATTCAGGGGGCAAATACTGACTCACAAGCAGACCACCCTCCCCTCACCGTTTATAAGTGCACTACCGAAAGTGGTTGTTCTGCTCAGTCAAGGTCAGTGGTGATCGAGTACACGTACCGCTGGATCCACACGAACGACTCTACGTCTTGCACCACTGCCTCCGGCGTGAACCCGACTCTCTGTCCTGATGAAGCTACCTGCGCAAAGAATTGCTACATCCAGGGAGATACAAACTATGCGGCTAATGGAGTCACGACGTCGGGCGATGCCCTGACACTGAGTCAATTTCTGGTCACCAATGGCGTAACCCAGAGCACCTCTCCGCGTCTCTACCTCTTGGGCGAGGACGACGACTATGAGATGCTGCAGCTGCTTGGCCAGGAGTTGACCTTCGATGTCGACTTGTCTACTTTGCCTTGCGGTGAGAATGGCGCGTTGTACCTGTCCGAGATGGACAAGACCGGCGGTCGAAGCCAGTACAACCAAGGAGGTGCCGATTACGGATCTGGTTACTGCGACGCTCAATGCCCGGTCCAAACCTGGAAGAACGGAACTCTCAACTTGGACCACTCGGGCTATTGCTGTAATGAGATGGACAGTAAGTATTTTGCTCTTCCATTCAACAACGATCCGTCCAGTCGTCGGCGAGACATCAACTCCTAATAGGCCTTGTGAGCCTAATTACCGCGCTATCTAGGCCCTCCACCATGGTATTATCCCTCGTTCCAAGAAACCGTCGCTAACGTTGGCCGTAACAGTTCTGGAGGGTAACTCCAGGGCCAATGCATTTACACCGCACCCATGCAACGAGGCCGATACAGATTGCGACAAGAGTGGCTGTGGCTTCAACCCTTACGCTTCGGGATACCACGACTACTACGGCCCCGGTCTCACTGTTGACACCTCCAAACCCTTTACAATCATTACGCAATTCAACACGGACGACGGCACCACAACTGGCACCCTGACATCGATCTCTCGCAAGTACATCCAGGACGGTAAGCTCCTCCCCAGCGCCAATGCCAATGGCGACGTTATCAGCGCCGATGCATGCCCCACCGCACAGTCATACGGCGGCTTGTCAGCTATGGGCGAGGCACTTGGACGTGGTATGGTCCTGACCTTTTCCATCTGGAACGACGCCGGCCAATTCATGAATTGGCTCGACAGCGGCAACAGCGGCCCCTGCAGCTCAACCGAGGGCAACCCGACCCTTATCCAGCAGAGCCACCCGGATGCGCACGTCGTATTCAGCAACATCCGATGGGGCGACATCGGTTCCACGTTTTCTGCGTAATCATAAGCCATGTGCCCCTAGCCCCGGGACGATTGACTCTCCTGTATATACTTCCTACCATCATAGCTGCTCGGCATGCCGGGCTTCCCTAGCGAAGACTCAGTTTTAACCGCGCGCCCTTTTCCGACGTAACTTGCCTACTTGTATATAGAACCATATGGAGTCGGTTGGCCAACGTGCCAACGGATCCACGACTCACAGTTTATCTAGTTCCCCGTATATAGTCCATCAAAGCCCGTGTCGTTTTCTGTTTCACCTGTGTGCTTGAATGAGCGAACCTTTCCCGATGTATCGTTGCGATAATCGTGTTCTACGGGAAACTGTAAGTGCATATACTAGAACCAATAAGTAGGACGGTTTCCGGGCACTCGGCCGTCAATGAGACCATTTCTATTCTGTTAGTCACGGCACAAGAATGCCAAGGATAATAACTCGCAGTTTCTTCTCTTTGAAATACTCCCATGTCTACTTAAATTACCAAAGATCTGTCTCATCCACCGTACAATCTGTCTGTGTGCTAAGAATGGTAACGGAATAATACGCAAGCGCAAGAATGTCAGCCGAGGAGGGAATCTCATAATATCAGTGCTATACTTTCCAACAGTGAATAAATCCTGTCATCGGTAGCGCAGGCCATTCCTATATTTCACACGGGTGAATATAATGTCCAGTAACCCCGACAGCAATCACAACAACAACAATCACAAAGCTAGCTAGCTCAGTGGAAGAGCGCCGGGCTCATAACCCGGAGGTCGATTGATCGAAACAATCGCTAGCTACATTTTTTCAAAAATTTATTTTTCGGTTTCCGTTTTTGCTTTGTTTGGATTCCTTTCCCTCTTTTTCGGCCCGTTTCTTTCTTTCTTTTTCCTTGTGCCATTGTGGGTACGGATAGTTAGGTCGCGGCTCGGTACATACCTATTTCTATAACTGCCGGTAGTTAATGTTCGGCCGACTTAACTTACGTAACTGGCGACAACTCGTGTGTCTATGGTACTTGAACTCTCCCGTGATAAATAGACATCACCGATCCCCTGATCCTTTTTTTAGATATTCCTTAAGCATGTCCATCTGTACGAAAACACCCCTGAGGCTATTCCGCCCAGGGCGTACCGCGTCAATTCACGCTACCGTCTAGATAGATAGGCTTCGCGTGCCGTACCACTTTACACTCCATAACTGCACAACGACGCACGAAGATACACTACCCGGGTTCATTCGATTTGTTCCTTTTCATGTTGGCATGTCATATTGCTCTGCCTGATAAAGGTCAGTAAACAGCGACCCTGGTACGCTTATCTCTTTGACTGCCCGAAGACACTAACTCGCTCACTTGCTTTACGTTATCACTCCGTCAGTTACCGAGCTGGTGTCTTCGGGCAGCCAAGGAGATACAACAGCCCCCTATCTATGGTATGTCCTTCGTCACCACGGACTTGATTCTTCGACTATGTGGCCATCTCAGTTGCCCCCATCCGTCGTGAACCTCACCATCCGGCCTCAAGGTTTGTACCCTAGAGCTTGATAAAGTTCGGAAATCTCTAGATTAACTGGCGGGTATTTTCCGCCCCTGATCTTCCGTCTGCGTGCCTTCAGGATCAGGCCCAGGTACAATTCAAACATCTTCTCCCGTGCCAAGTCTCGCCCTCCCATTAGACGCGCACTGTCGTCAGCTTCCTGTGAACGACGCCATTGGACGCAATAGCTCGCAAAGCAGGGATATCTATTCATTGCGCCCAGGCAATAGATTCCCGACCCAATAAGAACCGCCGAAAAAGTCACGCCCGCCTCCTTGCGTCGTTATATGATGGAGCTTTCACATTATGTAAGACTATGCCTCGTATCAGTTGCTCTAAAGGGGAGATGTAGAAGGTTTGGATCATCATACAGGAGAGAGGTTGTAATACATATACCATCACATGACCTTATCCACAGCCCCACAGTATGTACTCTCTATGTACTCTAGTTAGCCCTTCGGGCACTCACACAGTGAGAGATATCCTTACCTAGAACAACCTCCAAGAGAATACCAAGATCATCCTTCGCATGCGCGTATAGCATTGCGTATTACAATTGGTAGCTAGCGACCAAAGACAATCGCACCAATTGTCCCCTTTCAGGGCTTTCAGACGTCTTTCCATCCATTCTTTTACGCCGCCTTGCCACTCACGCAAGTTCTCGCCATCCTCTTCTGATCCTACGGTCTCCATCCCGCAACAAGCCGGGAATGACTCGCTCCATCGATATCCAACTGCTCGGTCTTCAAGTCATCCGCTTCGCAGCCACCGACCACCCCCACGCTCAACTACTCGATCATTTAGACCTCGCCTTCGCTCGCAGTCAATCTGAAGCCATCGAGTCCCTATCCGCCGATTTGCTCCCATACCCCCTCGAATGGGTGGAATCCAGACGCGCTTTCCGAGCCTTTCACGCGTCCTGGCGACGACGTCAAGCACGACCTGAGACGGTGGTGATCAGCACATCCATCGCAGGGACGTCACAACCTGTCTTGGACGGCTCCGTCGATCATCACACATCAGATCCAGACGCGCCTCCCAGCACCGACACGCAGCGCCCATCAGATCCTTCCCTCACCATCGACACTACGGTTCAGAGCGCTTCCCTCCAGCTTCAGACAGGGCCCATCCCAGCTCACAGCGGCACCATCGGCGCTTCCTCGGACAACGCGCACCTCGTGTCGGGCAGGCAGCATCAGAACTCTGACGACCTGCAGGAGACACCCACACCATACCTCAGTTTTCCTCCCTCCCCCTCCTTTCGCTCGGGCCCAGGATCCTCTCCCCCCGATCTATCTCACTCTCACTCATCCGACCGTCCGCGTCGTCCCAGCATCTGCTCTGCAACCCAGCTCTGGCATCCCTTTTCTCATACGACGTCCCATTCACCCCAGCCAGCTTCAAGTCCCTCTAGCTCCAACCCCTCAACTCCGTCTCACCCCACCATGTCCGGCAATCAGGGAGACCGAGAATTCACAGCGGACCTCATCGCGGCCGCATTCGCCCGTCATAGGACGGACGTCTCCGAGATAGTGGCACAAACCCTGACCCGTCTCAATCAGGAGAATGGCCAGGCCAATGGCTCAGCACCAGCTGCCGGATCGGCTTCTGCTCTCAAGCCCGAAGAAGTCGGATTCTTTAATCCATCCATGCAGGACGAGGACGGCTCCGGCTCTGTCGCCGTGGGCAAGCAAACTATATACACTGACGTCTGGGCCTTCACGGATCGCCTGACCCATCTCGCCGAAACTCACGGACAAGCCAAAGTGAAGACCGTTTGGACCACTTGTCTACAGGCCACGGCTCTGTCCTGGCACACCACGGAGCTGACAGACCTCGAGAAGAAGGCCCTCATAGGAGGCACAGTCGAGCTCATCTGCGAGACGTTGCAGAAGAGATTCAAACTCAATCACAGTGATGCCCTGTGCAATCTCCAGAACTGCCGTTTTACTCTACTTGACCTGGCCCAAGGCAGACCTCTGCGCCCCTTCGTGCAGCGAGTCATCCGTGACGGTAAATCCTGTGACTACTCAGTCAAGAACCAGCTGCTCGCCGCCTTTGAAGCCATGGATCCTGAGATCCAGAGCCAGCTGACGAAGCCCACCGCTTCAACCACCCTTGGACAGTTTTTCACCCAGATCGATGACCGAGAGAGTGTGCTGCTGGGCAAGGCACGCCAAGCCTTCCCCAACTTCATGATCGCTCCGGGCTCCCAGCCAGTTGCCCCGCAGCAGGCCTTTTATGGCAAGCCAGATATCCCAGCTCGTCCTTCGCAACAGTATCCTCAGGGACATCCCGCTAATTCATCCACCTTTCAGCAACCCGTGACCCCCTTCCGACAACAGTTCCCAATGCAGTGTTGGGACCGCTCCCGTCGTGGTGGCTTCCAAGCTCAGAGGTACCAGAATCCCCAGCGGGGCTCCCGTCCTTGGACGTGCGGCTCGTATCCCGCCCGCAACTCCAATTGGAACAATCCAGGAACCCCTCAGTCCTTCTACCCAGGGCCTCCGAACCCGAATGCGCCACGTCAGGATACTTTTCGGACAGCTCGTCCACCCTATCCATCAGCTCCAGCTACTCAGCAGCGAGCTTTCGTCGGCACTGAAGAATGGGATTATGCTGACGCTCCCAACTCATGGGATCACTCAGGAGCAGCGCTTTACGGAGCTGAATCTACTTCGGCACCTCCTCATCCATCTGATGCCGACTCCACAGAACACGGCCTCGTGTCGGACGTCATGGAGGACCCTGTGCTGTCATGCGGACCCATCCCCGAGGATTTCGGACCTCCACAGCTCTCCGGACAAGGACATCAGGACGCAGCCAATTTTGGCACTGTCGAAGGCGAGAAGATCTGTCGTAACTGTGGCGCGGATTTTCCCTCCAAGAACAAGCTTCATAAACATTTGAGATCGTGTGCCCCTGGACAGTCAGCTTCCGCACAGATCGCCGTCCTGTGTCAGAGCTCCCGTGCCCAGCATTCTGACGCCCGGATGAAGATGTCCGCTGTCATGGACCACAATCCTGGACACCCGACCCGCCTACAGGAGCTCCTGCAGCCCCCTTCCATCACAACTCGCTCCCAACTACGCGTCGTCAACTCCTCCGTCGATCCCAGGCCCGATCTTGGCTCTGGCTTTACGTATGTGTCCAAGACATACCTCAAGCTCTTCATTATGACATCACCCGACACTGAGACCGAGGAAGAAGTGTGCGGCGACACTGGCTGTACCCGTACGCTTGCGGACAGAACCTGGCTGCTCCGACACTATCCTGACGCTGAGATCCGTCAGCGGGCAGTGCCTATGATCGTCCGCGGCATAGCCAACCACGAGCTGGCAACCTCAGAATACGCCGCGATCCGATTCTTCTTCAAAGGTATCCGCGACGGCGTCCCGACCGTCGCCAGCTTCGTGAGAGAGGTGACATTGGTAGACGGCCTCCACGCCAAGATGCTGGTGGGTGTTGACGTCCTTGATGCCGAAGGCTTTGATATCCTTCTGTCCAGAGGCGTAGCCGTGATCCAGTCATGCAAGGTAGCCATCCCCCTTTCCGTGGCCACAGTGCCTCAGTCGCGATCTCGTGCGGACGTCTTCCTCACATCATCGGCCGCGATCGCTCCTCATTCTATCGAATGACTACCCGTCCGGCATGACGCGTCGTTCGGCAGGCTCACAATTTTCGAGCCCACCACTAATCTCATCTCCTGTTATGCCGCTCTCGCCGACGACGCTACGACACATCTTCCCGTCTGCAATGACACCGACACAACTCTATATCTTCGCAAGAACACGCAGCTTGGCTATCTCTCCCCCCTTGCACCCGACGCACGCTGTAACCAAGTATCCAACGACATCCCAGCGGATCTGGCACTCCGCCAGCCTGACTCATTACGCTTCTCAGAGCCATGCGCGAATGGCTTCTCACGGATCCTACCCAAATGCGACCCAACTAACACCATTAAACATCCAACAGGTGTTACGATCTTCAAGCACGATGATCCCGCAGTTACTACCGCTTTGTTTGACCTCATCACCGAATTCGCGAGCGTCTTTCAAGACACCGGCTTCGCTATAGTACCAGAGGAAGAACAGCCCATATTTCATCTTATTCCGGGCTGGGAAAAGCATATACCTAAGATGTGTCGGAACTACCGAGTTAACGCAGAGGACCAGGAAGTCATCGATAGCACCCTGGAAGTCCTACACGATAAGGGACGTCTCTCGCGGACACGACAACCCGTCCCCCTCTCATTCCCCATCTTCGTAGTTTGGCGCACGACGCCTACGATTGGCCGCAAGGGACGCCTTGTGGTCGACGTCCGACCCTTCAACAAAATCAACTTACCGGACTCTTATCCAATGAAGTCCCAGGACGACATGCTACAGAACATCGCCGGGAAGTCCTTTATCACCATCATGGATGCAGTATCATTTTACTACCAATGGCCCACCCATCCCGCGACACGCTCAGCCATGACCATCAATACAGCTCGCGGTCAATTCACCTTTAACTGTCTCATCATGGGATACAAAAACAGTAATGCCTACGTACAATGTCAGATGGATATACTCCTCACCCCGTTCCCTGACGCTGATTGTTACTGCGACGACATATGCCTCTCTTCCAGGACGTTCGCGTCCCATTACACTGACCTGCGCGGCGTCCTTTCGGCTCTTCGTGACCGCAACATCTCCATCGGTCCCTCTAAGTCATACATCGGCTTCCCCAATGCCGAAGTGCTCGGACGCATGGTCGATTCCTTCGGCTTATCTACGACCAAGGAAAGGATCGAAGCCATCACCAAACTGACCTTCCCGGTGTCACTGAAGGACCTGGAGACATTCCTGGGTTTCACAGGCTATATGCGCAACTTCATCCCTAGATATTCGGAAATAGTTCTGCCCCTCGAAAAGCGTAAGACTGATCTCATCCGCGCTTCCCCGCGTCGAGGCGGCGGCAACAAATCGGCTCGCAAGCGCTGGGCTGAATCCGTACCTTTGGACACCCCAACGGAAGACGAGCGCCATGCTTTTGAATCTGTGAAGCAAGCATTGGCGCGTCACACTACCCTTATCTATTTCGACGCCGCCCGTCTGCTCTGCGTCGACTTTGACGTGTCCCGCTCTGGCATCGGAGTCGCAGTATATCACATCGACCCGGAAGTTTTTGCCCGGCTGGCCCCTCTCGGGAAGCTCGAGTCCTATCCTCCGCGCACCGCCATACAACCAATCGCCTACCTATCCCGCACGCTGTCCGTGGCGGAGAAACGGTATTGGCCAACCGAGATGGAGGTACTCGGATTCGTATGGGCCTTGCGAAAGGCAAGACACTGGATCGACATAGCACGGGCAGGAGTGTATGTATTTACGGACCATAAAGCGATCATCGGATTTGTCACACGGACACGTGACATCTCCGCTCATACTAACCTAGCACTAACGAGATAGGTGGCAACATGTGTCGGCATCCTCGACTGGGCTCGTGATCCCTCACCGACACTTAGCCCTGCCACCTCGACATCCGGTCGAGGCCCACGATCATCGTCGACACGTCGCTGCCTAGTCTGCTCGATCCTGAGGCCTTTCCGCTAGGAGTTGTCGGAGATCGAGCTGGCGCTTACTCAAGGGGACTTTCTTCCCCTTGAGACATTAGCGCGTGTCGACTCAACCGTCGTGGCTCAATAGGATAACACGCTACTGCTTCATTACGGGGCTCTCACCCTCTAAGGCGTCCCGTTCCAGGGAACTATGAAGAAATAACATGCCATCGGCATCCTACAGGAAGGTCATGCGACCAACACAGCATTAGCTCATCGTTCGGACTGATCTCGAACGCGAGAAGACTCTATAGCTGACTACAGAAGACCCTTACAGATATCTAACAGACATACGGAAGGAAACCGGAGAAGTGTCGGTTAAGACCTACCCGGTAAGACCTACCCGGTAAGACCTACCCGGTAAGACCTACCCGGTAAGACCTACCCGGTAGGACCTACCCGGTAGACCGAACTTCAGACGGCTCTATCTCTACGACGAGGAGTCCTATCGAGACGAGACTACTACCATTCGACTCGTCTCGACGAGAGCTTTCGAATGATATATAGGTTTTCCGCGCCAGGTCGAAAGGATTCCTAGACCTCCTGAGAACTGGCCGAAAAAGCAGCTTCGTGAGTCGTCTCGGCGAAATTCCCATACTAATAATTTGTCGGAAGTGGGGCTAGTGGCGGGAAGCCTCTGCGTCACTTTCTGAGGCTAAGTGGGCCCGGTGGGTATATGGGAAGGCGACCCAAGGAAGAAGAATCCGAAGATAGCCAACCCACCCAGCGAAACAGTCGTGGTGATTCACGACTCAGACACCTACACCAGCATTAGCGCAGCGCTTACAGCACCGATATTCGGCCTTAGAGGTTACGAGGTAGCCGACAAGGCCCAGACAGCAACTATCGCACTTAGCGGACGGAGGACTTAAAGGAAAGAAGTCCTCGAGTCGGAAAGGAAGGAAGTGGAAGGGCACAACGACCTTTGCGACCATAATCTATTATAAGCTGAATTGAACTATCGTTCCAAGCCCCTAACATCTGCTATTCGTGACAGTCAGTCTATGTCTAGCGGTGCCGAAGGCCCTTGTCACAGGATTAACCAAACACACCGACATCGTCAACTCATCGGCGCTCAGTAACAAGAACCTCCGGCTCATCCGCGCGATGGAATATATCAGCAAATTCGAGTTCACCCTGCTTCACAAGCCGGGCAAGCTGCATGTCGTGCCCGATGCGCTGTCACGACTGCCTTGTGATGACTCCTATCCCCCATCCGCTGAGGGCGGACTGGATTTCTTACCGGATGACTCCGAGGAGCACTGGACATCCGCCGCAACAAACGGCTCTGAGCCCCCGAAACAGGACACATCCACCACGGGACGCTGCCCTCAGGACAACTCCCAGGACGTCACGGCACTACTATCCGAGCTGTTGCCCGCGCTCCGCCTGTCTTCCCGTCCCGCCGCACTGGACACCAAACCAGCTAAGGGAATTCCCTTGATGGACTTCTCACCAGCCTTCCGACGACAACTCCGCGAGTCCTACCAACATGATCCGAAATGGATACCCGTGATGCGAACCGTCCGCGACAATGATCGCCTCGGCAGGAACCGAGCTGACCTACCCTTTTACATCCAGGACGGCCTACTATGGAAGAGATCCGAGACTCTGGACAGGCTCTGCGTGCCACGCAACTGCGCTAAAACGATATTCGACTTCTTGCACGGCCAGAATCATGCAAGCGAGAGCCGGTTCCGTCATCTCTTGCTCCATTTCGTGGTGAGCAAATCAGACCTACGCCGCTATCTCGCGTCCTGTCCTGAATGCGCTTTACTCAAGTCCAAGAACCACAAGCCTTACGGCTCGTTGCAGCCCATAATCAGCCCACCCTGTCCCTTTCACACTGTAACCCTCGACATAGCAACCGGCCTTCCCATGTCGAAGGACGGATTCAACGCATTCATGGTCGTAGTCTGTAAATTCTCCAAGGCTTGTCAGATTATCCCCGGTCGTCACGACTGGACGGCCTCACAGTGGGCTGACGCTTTGTATGACCGTCTCCTGCTGGTCGGATGGGGCATACCCAAGATTATGATCAGTGACAGAGACTCTAAATTCCTGTCCGAATTCTGGCACAGGATATGGGTACGAATGGGCACAGCCCTACTGTACGCTGCCGCCTACCATCCCTCCACCGATGGCCAGTCTGAAAGATTCATCCTCACCATTAAGTCTACGCTCCGGTACTACTTCCACGCGCTCGAGGACAACACCCTTTGGACATCCTGTCTTCCTAGATTGCAATACGAGCTCAACGCAGCCCGATCCTCCACCACTAAGCAGAGCCCCTTTGAAGCAATCCACGGCTTCTCACCCAACGTCGTCCTAGCTGACACACTCAAATCAAGAGTAGACATCCACGACGCTATAGCTCTGGCCAGCATGACAGCGAAGCGATATTACGACCAGAGACATCAGCCCCTATTCTTCGAAGCAGGCGACAGAGTCTTGCTACGCCTACATAAAGGCTACACCATACCATCAGCTGCAATTCTGGGCAAGAAGTTAGGTCAACAGTTCGCTGGGCCGTTCAGAGTCCTGGAACGCATCGGTCGATCCGCATATAAGCTCCAATTTCCCAGTCATTTCCGTATACATGATGTGATTTCGGTTGACCACCTGGAGCCAGCCCCGCCCTTAGATATCTTCGGACGATCTTTTCCTCCAGCCGGTGACGTCATGCTTGAAGCTTATGACCGTCGCATCATCGCCGAAGACAGCGCCAGGAAGAAATACCTCATCGAATACTTGGGACTTGGTACCGAATATCAAAAATGGTGCTCACGCAATGAACTGGGCGAAGGAGCAGATGAATTGATAGCGGACTTCAGGACCAGGAAGGACGGGTCACCCGTGTAGGCATGAAGCGATGGGGGCATCGCATTTTTTCCTTCCGACCCCGGCACTGTAATACATATACCATCACATGACCTTATCCACAGCCCCACAGTATGTACTCTCTATGTACTCTAGTTAGCCCTTCGGGCACTCACACAGTGAGAGATATCCTTACCTAGAACAACCTCCAAGAGAATACCAAGATCATCCTTCGCATGCGCGTATAGCATTGCGTATTACAGAGGTAGGTAGAATAACCCAACCTACATAGCTAGCCAATGGTAGCACTGACTGCACGGCCTTCGCAATCCCCTCACGTGTTGGGGCATCACACGCACCGCATGGCATGGAGGGATATACCACGTGGTGACATTACCCGTTCTCCGAGCCCATTTCCCAGCCCTGCATAACGAAGTAAGCAACAAACTCAAAAGTCCCAACGCTTTCTGTCCAGCACATCGTTCAATTTCACTCGCCAAGACGTAAAGCCGGCACTGAAATACGGTATACCAAGCCTTTAGGCCTGGCGAGTCGTCGAATCACTTGGTTGATAGTACGGGGAAACGCTTATATTAAAGTGGCGCCATGCGAACGGACATAAGTCGCTCCTCGCTTTCCGGCACATTAGTTCATTGGCCACTTGACCTCTCCAGTCTGTCATGGAAAGAGGAAGGTCGCCCACATCGGGAAAGGAAGCAAAGCGTGTATTCCACAACGACTATTAGTACCTACGTGAACATTCTACCATGGGGTAGGCCGCGGCATGCATGTTGTTGCTTCAGCGAAGTACAAATGCTTGTGCCGGGAAGATAGCTGGATCACCTGTAGCCATAACAAAGTGAATGGTTAGTAGAAGCATCTATTCATCTTCACACAACTGGAAACAACCTAGCTTGGTTCCTAGCCTCGGGAAGATGGCCGATTCATCACTAATTCACATAGAACTTTTAGTAATCGTAGCTCATCAATATCGCCGCTTTTTTATCTTCTCTCCCCTTCCACTAATAATACCCTACGCCAATCACCAATACTATTTTCAGTTGCCGCCATACTGTCTCACAATCATGGCGATTTTATTAGCGAGTTCATCAGCCTCGGATCTTGTTGCCGCCTCCGCATACACGCGGCAGGCATTCTCCGTGCCGCTAGCACGCGCAAATGAGCGAGCATTGGTGTACTTCTTGACTTCTTTCTCGATTTCATCCTGGCAGCCAACCGGATGACTGAGTTTTCGTTCCGCGTCTGTAGTCTGGAAGAGATCCTTGTTGCCGACCTCGACGCGAACGAGCCTGTTTGGTAGGTCTTTGTATGTTGAAGCCCAGTCACTCATTCCCCACGCCTTGTGTGCTAGGATGACCTCGACCATCAGCATGTCCGAGATGGCGTCTCCGACAGTCTGGTTGATGAGGTCGGCTAGGGCACTTAGGATATCTAGAGCATCCTTCTGCGCAGGAGACTGGGGCGCTTTGGTTTTAATGATCTCAACTGCCGCGGGCGAGAAAAGGACGGTGCCATGGCCATTCGCTTCGAAGTAAATGCCAATGTCAAAAGAGCAGGCAGCATGGTGAAGGTGCTTCACACCGGTGGGTGTGCAAACTACGGGGAGTCGCAGGTGTTGTTCAATGTACTTAGTGCTGGCACCGTTGGCGTAGGCAGTCTGAATGACGCCGATTCTCAGGTGTTCCTCTAGGGCGGCGCTTCGGGCAAGATCTACAATGAAGGAAGCCGCAAGGGTAGCGATGCGATCGCCATCCAACATGAAGAAGCCCATGTCTGGATCAATCCAGTAGTATATGAGGCGATCTGCATCGCCATCAAGCGAGCACCACCGGTCACCAGGCACCGGTTTGGGGTTAGGGGGCGCTCGCTGCCGAGTCTTTACAAAGTCGGCGCCGCAGTCGAGGTTTAGGATCTCTGGTCGCAGCACATCGTCATTGACAACTTTGACCCGCAAACCTGTCTTCTGAGCATCAAGGCGCTTGAGCAACTCGTTCAACTTGGGGCCGCCAACGCCATTGGCACAGTCCACAGTCAAGCTTCCCGAGACCTTGCGGCCACGTAGCGCGCGATAGAAGGCTTCTACAAGCTTGTTGTAATAGCCAGCCTCGCTGACTTCTCCGTACGCGCCCGGCGTGCCGACGGTGTTAGTGCAGCGGGTCAAGTAATGAAGCTGCGGCGTAGTGAGGATTTTGTAGTCGACATAGGTTGTATTGGTGGCAGCAAGTGAGTCGGCCAGCGCAGTAACAAGGGTAATGCCCGAGGGCCGAGTGTCCCTGCCAGCAATGACCTTGCCAGGCGATGTTAGGTCGATCCTTAGGATTTCAGCGAGCTTCAGAAAGTAATCGACAAGCTCTTCATGGCTGGGGGCATTGACAAGATTTGTGGCATAAGCCTCCCAGTCCTGTTCCAGCATATCTCCCAGGGGGTCAACAATCTTGACACCATTATCAACGGCGGGATTGTGACTCGCGGTGATCATCACACCAATGGTCTGGCCATGGAGCTTGCGGCTGCGTAACGCAGCAAGCAAGCCAACACGGAAGGTAACGCCATCCAGAAGATCGGCACGCATGCGAAAACCCGCAGTGCCGTACTTATAGACTTTGCCGGGCACGATATTGTGTTTCTTGGACGCTGCAATGATAACCTTTCTATCCATGCTGGGCAACGAGCAAGCGAGCGAACGTAACGGGGCTTGACTGTTGAGACTATCTCTTTCTACCTGGGGAGGGCGTCAATTATAACTGTTAGCCACTGGTGCAACAACTGAAAGACGACAGATAAATATTGCATGCTTGATTGTGGATTGGTTGGTTCCCGTCGGTGGAACTGTGCCTTGGAGTGGTGGTATATACCTTGCTGGATACTCCTCACCGGATACTCCTCACTGGTTGGCGGAACGGAGACGCTGGGTTGTGGGGACCGGAAAGGAGAGAATGGGATCCGGAACAAACAGTGAGTTAAATAGGCGGCACAAGGTGGACGGGCAGTCAAGGTCGAGGTTAACGGGGGATTTGAACGATGGGAATCCGAACGAAGTGGGATAATGATGTAAAAGGGGAAGTACCGGTAGAGGAGGCAGTTGGAACTCGGACGGAGCAGCACCAGCACATCACCTCGGCCAGGGACGGCGGGTGGGGTCATCACGGCCACCTTGGGGCCTTGGCAGCTGCGGTAGCTCCTGTGCAGGCGTCGACGCTAGTGAAATAGGTAGCCCCTGTAAATCCACGCTAACTCTAACGTACCGCCTTCCGTAGAGGGACATTACGCGCTGTCAGAGCAGACTAGGTAGGACGCCGTCGTGTACATGTACAAGGTGGCCGGCGCGTGAGGTACGGTACGCTTTGGTAAGTATGACGTGAGCTGCCCTGATAAAGGCGCTTGCCAAGCAGGGGCCTAATTTAGCGGTGGATCCAAGCCTCTCACGTGACTTGGCGTTACATTACATAGTACGGTGAATAAGTCACGTCGATGGCGCGTTGGTACTCCCGTACTGCTTCCGACAGGATAAACAACCCACGACTCAAGTCTTATGCGACAAACCCCACTGAGCTTTCGAGACTCAAACTGCTGCCCCTTTGCTACTCGCCCTATACCTTGCCGTTGCTCTAGTGCTCGACCACTGATGGCCCCGGAAGCGCCATGTGCCAATCCCCTTCTCCTGGGATGGGTGAAGGAATGGGCCGATCTGGCCCAAGAACGCAATTCCTTGGGTCGGACAACGTACAAGCACGCGTACGATGCACTCAAAGCGTGCCCCATCACTTTCAAACACCCATCCCAGCTGCAGCAGCTCAAAGGATTCGGAACGACGCTATGCAATCGCTTAACCGAGAAGCTTCAGAAGCATTGCCAGGAGAATGGACTGCCCATGCCCAAGAGGCCCAGAAATTGGCGCATTCCAGGCCTCAACGGCGAAAATGAGGGTGATGACAATGATGAGGAAGAGCAACCGAGGCCGCCAAAAAGGCAGCAGAAACAGAAACTTTATGTCCCGACTTTGCGATCCGGCGCATATGCCCTGATTCTCGGTCTCGCCACACTAGATGAGAATGCACAAGTCGGAATGACCAAGGCCCGACTTATAGAGGTGGCCCAACCCCATTCTGACGCTTCGTTCTCAGCGCCCAGTGATCCTACTAAGTACTACACCGCGTGGAATTCAATGAAGACATTGCTAGAGAAAGACCTAGTCTACGAACGGGGTAGACCTCTGAGAAGATATTCTTTGTCAGATGAAGGGTGGAAAGTGGCACGACGGCTCCACGGTACTGCGAATCTGACCCCTTCTGAATTGGCGGCGCGGCAAAGAAGAGAATTGGAACCCGAGGTGCCTGCGCTGCTTCCACCTGAACCACCTCAGCTGCCTGAGAGATCACCATCGGTCGAAGTACAAGAGGTCGCGATGCCACCACGGTCAAGCTATGCTGGTGTCGTGGCAGATGGAGACTCCACTTCAGATAGTGCTGCGTTGCCCACTTTCAGGCCAATTCGGCTTGCGCCGGGGTCATTCACAGTGCATCTCGTCTTGGATAATCGGGAAGTACGGACGAGGACCGACAGGGATTATATGCAGGAGGAGCTGCTCAAAAAGGGAGTTAAGCCCATAACTCGAGCGCTCGAGCTCGGCGACGCGCTTTGGGTGGCCAAGTGCCACGATCCCAATTTTCTCTCTCGCACCGGTGCCGAAGGGGACGAGGTCGTATTAGATTGGATAGTGGAGCGGAAACGGTTGGATGACTTGATAATGAGCATCAAGGATGGGCGATTTCACGAACAAAAGTTCCGGCAGAAGCGATCTGGGTTTAAGAACGTGGTTTATATCATCGAAGAAATCGGCATGGACTCCGCAACCTTTCAGAAGCACGAAGAAGCCATTCGGTCCGCCATAGCTTCCACCCAGGTGGTCAACGGTTATTTCCTGAAGAGGACGCAGAGAATAGATGACACCATCCGTTATTTAGCCCGGATGACAGTGCTTTTAAAAAAGCAGTATGAGAACAAGTCTCTTTATGTTATCCCAACGGAGGTTCTCACCGCCCGCAATTTTCTCCCACTTCTCGAACACCTCCGAGAGAAGGAGCCTACAATGGGGCATTATATAAGTTACCCGGCTTTTGCATCGTTGGCATCGAAGTCGGATACGTTGACGCTTCGAGATGTATATCTCCAGATGCTCATGTGTACTAAGCAGGTGACTGGCGAAAAAGCGCTTGAGATCCAGAAGAGGTGGAAAACTCCATATGAATTCGTCAAGGCCTATGAAAAATGTGGTGGCGTCAGCACAGTGAACAAGCAAATGAAACAGGACCTGGTATTTGGACAGATGGGAAATTTATTTGGGAGGCAACATGTTACGAGGGCTTTAAGTCAGAAGATTTCAGAAATCTGGGGTGATGGTTGAAAGGCCCCAGACTTGCGTTTACGTTGCCGCTTTGAAGTGCCCAAGTAGCTTTCATGAAATACTCGACCCCGGTTTGCGTTGCTCCGTCTGCCAGGTTGGTCTGCGCGCATGCGATGAACGGTAGTAGTTATACTATTCAGCAGAGTCAATCAATAGAACAAATGTTGCCAAGTTGTGTCCCACTCAGGTCAACGACTTAAGGTCATTTGTATATTATTCAAGTGCAAGAGATGGCGTGATATGCTCATAGAACTGTTACTCCGATTTACTACGTTTTGCCCCTGTTACTCACGGCGCCGGGTGCGCACCCACTGTAACATCAAGCGTCAGTAAGTATATCTGATATGGCTGGCTTGAGCAAACAAGAAGGTCAAATAGCATCACGGAGAATAGACCCTCGCTCTCGGTAGTGGCCGTGTAGGGAGGAGGTCACAGCATATCACTCACTAGCCTGCGCAACCAATTCCTGGACCATTTTCTCGATAATGGGCTTGATGAGCCCCTGACCGCCCTGAGCCCCAAGATATCCAGCCATGCTCTTCTCGGCGTATTTCGCAAGGACATCAACCTCGACATTGGCGCTGTCGCCTTCTTTCTTCTTGGCCAGGACGACCTTCTCCTGCGTATAGGTGATGAGCATGACCTCCCACCAGCTCTCGGCATCGTTGACCTTCGTGATGGTCAAGCTAGTGCCGTCGAGCGCGATGAACCCCTTGTGCACGACGTAGCGCATGGTCTGTGCCCGTTCCGCCTCGCGTGGCCGGAACCGGAACGTCAGCGCGTTCCCGTCCTGAGCGATCTTGATGATCTCGGCCGTCGTGTCGACGTGTCCCTGCACGAAGTGGCCCCCCATCCGCGTGTCGGCGCGCACAGCACGCTCGAGGTTTACGCCGGATCCCTTGGTCAGCGCTCCGAGGTTCGTGAGCCGCAATGTTTCGGGCGCGATGCCCACTTTAAAGCTCGGCTGGGGGGCGCCCGGGCCCGAGAGTGCCGTCGCGGTGAGACATACGCCGTTGATGGCGATGCTGTCGCCGAGCGCTGCGTCCTCCAGGAGCTTCGAGGACGCCGGCAACGCAATGGTCAGCGAGGTGCCGCCCGTCTCATCGTTGGGGTTTAGGTCCACAACGGCTATACCGGGACCCCGGGTTAGTTGATTCTTATTGACATTCACCGATTAATGCTTGGGTACGGAGAGGGGACCCCAGTTATTGGATGAGGGGTTGTGGTGGGACATCAGGTCTGGCCAGGCTTGAATTGACTTACTTCCGATCTCCTCGACTAATCCGGTGAACATCCTTCAATTGGTACACTATAAATGGCGGGACTGCTAAAGAAGAACAAGTGAGACCGCCCCGTAGCCGAATAGCGGAGGAATAGTTTCGTGAAAGCCCCGTAGGCATGCCGGTCGAAAGATGACGTAGCTACATAGTACCTACACAGCTTACTTGTTCTAGCGGGATCGGTGTCTCCACGCGGTCGGCTCCCGTGCACAAAAGAATTCGCGTTATAGGAATAGCCGTGGCTTTAGGAATAGAATTCACGTGTTCCTGACCACATCCCGTCTGTAGTGTACCTATTGTTATGAGAATATCTCCAGCTGCCCATTGGCATGGGGTAGGTATTCTATTCGGGTTGCTCAAGTAAGTAGTCACCCGTACATATCTTCTCTCGTCTCTGGGAGATCGCATCTCATCAGATATTATAGAAATTGGTCTCGGGACAATAGGGGCATTTGGTACCCAATTCTTGAAGCCAGAAATTGAACCGGACATAGATAGTATTACTAGTTCTCTTGCGAGAGCAGGTAGAAGGCAATAATCACATGGTGATCAACAACGGCACAGACGAGTCAGGGTAAATACGGCTAACGCAGTTGTGATTACCGTGGCAGAACAGTAGTATTAATCCTTAGGTATACATATGGTAGCCCTCGTGCTTTGGGTTGCCCATGCACGCTTTTCATCATTAGTTGTCACTCGTTGCTTTCTCATGAAATCTATATCGTGCCAACGCGCATATAAATGCAAATAGCCCCGTCCGAGGCGACTGCTGTGATGACTTTCGGCATCATGTGTTAAGCTGCTATGCCATGATGGGGCCAAATACAGTTTTGCCCTTCCTGTCTTCAAGGCACGCCAACAACTGCCTTCTTCGCTCAAGAGGCAATGCTGACCTAGTCGGCCTCAATTACGCCGTTGAGACAACCTGACTAAGGATCTAAGTCTTACCTTTACACCCAGTAACAGCGACTAGCACATTTTATAGCTACATGAACCTTGTGCCAAGCGGGTAGGGGCTTGTGTCTCGAGTGCATAGTCGATCTGTATATCAAGATCCCGCCGATTCTCCTGGTTGGGCTTCACTACCAACTTGCAAGCAATCACTTCGTCCTGCTGAACCGTAAGAACATCCGTGAGGTAGAAAACTGTCTGTTTCCAGTGTGTGTATTTGGTGTGCGGGCCCGTGGAGAAGCGAATCGGCTTGTGGCACGCGGTGAAGTCAATGTCGAACCATGCGACAAGAGCGTGTACGAAATCATCCCGGCGGCATTTCAGGCTGAAGGGTATCGAGAAGGCCAAGTCGGCTGTTGTGCAGGTGTATAGGTCCAGTGTGATCACAGACGTCGGGTCGGTGACGGCAGCCTTGACTTCGACGGTGTCAACGAGAGGTTCGGAGAGGGCGGTTTTCTTCAGCGGCGAGTAGTCAAAACCGTAGACGTTATCCCAAACTAAACTTCATGAGTGACTGCTAACGTTGAGGCTTCTCGATAAAGTGTTTGGCACTTACACCCAATCTTCTCGTCCTTGTACTCCCCATCTTCGATACCACACATGAATATAGTGGCCTTGTCCGGGAAGATCAGGCCGTCCTTTGCGAGGTATTTATCCCTGGCGTATAAAACGGTATCGAGCATGCTCTCATACAGGAGGAAGTATCCCATCCACTCCGAAATAATGATGTCGACTTTGGGAAACGGCAGCTCGATCTCTTCCATTTTGCCCTGGATGAGAGTAATCTTGTCTTCCATGCCATTGACCTTGACAATCTCCTTGGCTTTGAAGATGATCGTTGACATGTCCACACCAATAACATGCTTGGCGCCGGCCTTCACAGCAAACCTACGTTGGGAGAGCAAACGTCAGCTATTAACACCTCAAAAATGAGCAGATCGGATAGGCGCCCTACATGGAGAGAATAGCTGTGCCGCAACCAACATCGAGGACAACCTTGTCCTGAAAAAGATGCTTGTTTTGAACGATGGCATTCATATACGATCGGGTTCGAACCTCGTCTTTCTGCGGGCGGCGCGGTACGCGTTAGTATATAGGGGATACGGCATTTGGGCTTGAATTGATTGCGAAGACTGCGGAACACATACCAACATCTCTTCATGAATGCCTGATAGGTAGTAGATTTGAGGTCAGCTAGCATTCCCCATGGGCGACTAAACTAGGACAAGTACGGACCATGGTGGTTGTAGCTGTGAGGCGACTGACGGTCAGTCGATGCCACCTTCTGCAAGCAAGCCATATAATCGAGTAAGGATGCACCCACCTGTTAAAGTAATGCTGCTCTGAGTGCGCCATGTCCTTGAGTCGCTTTTCAGCGAGCTGGACTGACATGTCGTCGCTAGACATGGTGGGCAGTGTGGAACGCTCGTCAGAGGGACTGGAGAGATCTGGGGACGGGATTGAAGGGAAGAAACGAGTGCCGGCCACCCAGTTTCTGAAGTCGGAAGTTGAGAGAACTTCAGAAATATTTTTTTTCGAAAATTTTCCGCTTCCCTTCCTCAGGCTTGAATCAGGGTCCCAGTCAGGTCGCCCTCACACCAAAAAGGAAATTCTACCTAGGTGCAAGGGTTTGGGGCGGCATTAATCGTTCACCGCCCGCGCAAATGCCATTGCCGCGCTTCAGTCCCCCACTGCTACGATACCTACCTACCGTACGCCATGAGGGGTAGTTACTTAGTAGATCCCGTGGACATAAAGATAAGGTACGAAGTGCATCAAAGGTGCTTATCGCAGATAAGTAAGTGTCTTTACGAGGTACATGTGCCTATCAACCCGGCAGATTAAGTACTAAATCGATACCTTGTAGATTACGCCCGTAGACATGCTCATTACAAAGGCAGGCGACACAAAATTAGACAGATCACTGTAAATTGGTCACCCCATGAGGTGATACCTAGCAGCTCTGGTGGGCCGCCAACCCTGGTCGGCCACCTTACCTCTTCGGGCTGCTTCGTTGAAGTTCGTGGCCGGGTATCTGGAGTGGGTGGCCTATCGGGTTGATAGCACGTTAGACTAGGTTAACTATCTAGTCCACGTAATTAGAGAACCGGAGTGCTAAATAAACAGCAACGCCTCGCCTACCCCTTACACAACACCCAACTACATACGGATAACCGATTAAAAAATTTAGAGCCGCTAAAAACGCCACAAAATACTTATAGTGGACTTCCAGTGATTTAATCCGCTAGATTACAGCGGTTTAATATATTTTATCTATTTTATCGAATTTTAGTGGCTCATGATATTTAAATCGGTTGTCCGTACTGTACCAACCTCAATACCAGATCGTGGATAGCTTTGCGATCATTAATAAGTTTTGTTGAAGCCCGCCAGTAGGTAATCATATCAAAAGGTAATCGTACTTCAACCCACTATCTTCACTCCAGTTGCTATCTGTTTCCCGTCTCCAGTTTCCAGGTTCTAGGACCCATTACTGAGGAATATACATCTGATCAAAGCCAATGACATCCCACGCCCATGTATCGGTATTGAGCATAAGATTAGTAGGCTTCGTCTTCCCCCCTCTCAGTGCTCCAGCTTCGACAGATCCGCCGCCAACGGGACGCGCCAGCTTATTCTCGCCACTAATCACCGTGAAGTTGGCCAGCGGCAAGTCCCAGGGGTTGCGCGTGGCTACGCTTGGAGATCCGTAAAATCGTGCTTCCACACTCTCCTGCTTCACCGACAGATGTATGTACCCCCGGTAATATCCATCCTGCCACTGCAGCTCCGTGTTATTGCCTACACGATCCTGCGAGTCTGTCCTAGCTTTAAGTATAGGCGAATCGTTGCCCGTTGACGAGACGGCCGTTCCAGCAAACTCGACGCCTATGGACCCGTCTCCTGTCTCGGGATCATACTCCTTTTCATCGAGCCAAACCAGATCGGAGACCTATAGTAATCAGTTATGGGCCCGTTACGAGCATATCATCGGTAGGATGACGAACCCAATTCTGGTGGCTGTCGCCAGCCAGAAACACGTTGTTGCCGATCTTGTTGTCATACAGGTGCTTCAGCGTTCTGTTTCGATTCGCAATGTATCCCTTCCCGCAGTGTTAGTACCAGGCCTTGTAGGAAGCCCGTCAAAGTAATCTTCACTCACGCTCCAGTTGTCGCCACTCAATCCATATGACTCGAAGATGCGCGAGAAGAGGATCTGATTACCGACGACTCTCCAAGCTGCACCACGCTTCGAAGAATTTGACAACTGATTATAAAACCAGTGCTCCTGGCGAGACCCCATGAGGGATCGGGAGGCATCATCTCGAATCAAATCGATGTAATCATCGTTCCAGCCTATGCATATCCAGTCAGTTCAAGGGCGACGGAGTATAGCATATGAGACAATGACTTGCCTAAAGAGGTGATACTGCGGTCGTAGTTCCGCGTGTCGAGGACGATGAGGTCCTACCAATCTCTTGAGTGAGTATGGGGTCTCCACAACTTTCACGGCCTGTATCGAATAATTCACCGAGAAGGAATTGAAGTTACATACTAGTAAGTTACCCATCTGGAACGTTCTCCAAACGCGCAAATTATCATCGAGATCGACTTGTCTGTATTGGTGATTAGCCATAATCACAGACATTCTTGACCAGGAGAGCATACCGAATGGGCATCCACTCGAAATAAGCCCTCACGGCGTTCATCTTGCGCTGGTCCACACCAACACCGTGACCAATTTTATAGAAAGAATCCTCGGTGTTATTGAGACCACTGGCGCCGTCTCGATACCCATTATCTGACACCTCTATTTTCTCAGTTTAGTAATTGTCGCCTTCATCGAGTCGCTGGCTCTTCACATACCATGATCATCCCAAGTCGTAATCCATGCAAAATTCTGGGAAGCAAGTTGCAGATCGGAGTCGTTACGGTACTAACAATCATTTCTGAGCTGCCACGTTCTCGATTTCGTGAATAGGTAGCAGCTACCGACCTGTCCATGGCGGGTTCTGTAGTCATACAACGTGAATAACAGCCGGTTTGGTTCGTGAACCCGCTTTGTGCCGCCAGCACCCTCATATATGTAGTCCCCAAGATGTACCTGATTCTTGTCAGACACAAGGCACTATAGTAAACAACATTATAGCAAGTCTTACAAAATAGTCCTGATCATCTTTTCGAGCGGCGTTACCGTACGCGTTGAAGTACCCGTTTGCTATGATCTATTAGCCATAACAAAGAGGATAAAAGCAAGTGACGAGAAACTCTGATGACTTGCGATAGTTGCTGCACGAGAACACGGCGAATTTCACCTCCGATACGTGAGCATCCGCCGCAGGGGCAGTTTTCGTGCGTCCCACCGGACTCTTCACATCCGAGCCGCATATAGTAAATTGATAGTTATATGTCGTAAACGGCTTGAGCCCCTTCGCCTCAACCTACGTATTCACTCACAATTAGCCCTTCTATTTCGTTCATCACATATACATCCCAATGAAACATAGCTACCTTGATCGTATAGTCGATATCGCTAGTCGTATATGCTTTTCCGCTCGCGACGGCAGTCGATTGACTTAATTTACCCTCGGGAAATACGTTCCAATCCACGCAGACGGGGCTTGCGGCGGCCTCGATGTAGATTTGTGTATCATGGTTGTACAGGGGCACGGTGCCTTCGACCGTCACGTTGCTCGCATCAGATTCAAGCGAGGGCGCGACTCTCGTCCACAGAATGACCGAATCAGCATATGGATCCCCTGAGGCCACCCCATGAGTGAAGCTGAGGCTCTCGGGCACGCGCGCGACATTGCCACGCTTCAGGCTTCGCCGCGCGACGTGTGTGACATCGATACCCAAAGTCGGATGCCGGCGTGACGGACTGGCATAATTCAGATTTCCATCGAAGGATCCTCTTACGGCCGTCACCTGGAGCAGTACAGAAACGGCGACAGCGACATTGGCTGCCGCTTGCACGAACATTTCGACTTTCGCTTCTCAGATCTTCCGGGTCTGGGGTAAAATGTTTCAATTGCGTGATTCGCCGCTCACTGGACGTCGGCTAGGAAGTAAGATGGACAGAATATCGACGCTGCGTATGGCCAATATTAACGAGAAATCCATTGCATTTATACTTCCCTCACCTCATCCGCGTATTGGTTGTTGCACCGAGCCTCGGGGCACCTGAAGATAGAATTATCACCCTGCAGCCACATACGGAGATGCTATGCACACAACACGAGACATGAGCATTTCCCGGAAAAGAACAGACTGCATCGTAGGCCTGTTCATGCTTCGCTACCTACCTTGGCTTGCATAAAAGGAATGTACTCCAATTGATATTAGGTAGGAACCTCGGGGAGCAAATGTAGATGTTATGCTCCAAGTGTCCAATCGGGCGGCGTTGAGCCTGGGGAACGTGGGAAAAGCTGTCGTCGCGATTGGCCTCCGACACCTACGTAGTCGGTCAGCTACCCGGCGATCGCCCGCGTAGGTATATTGATCCAACTCCCGAGTCAAGCAACCGCGGCTACTACCTCCCTAATGCTGTATTCTGACGATCGACCACCAATAGGTACCTAATATATGGTGACCGTAGGTGCAATTATTGCCATGAAGTTGTTCTGTCGCACGAAATATTCAGAATGGATTTATGTAGGTACTGGTGCGGCCCTTAATTTGCTAGGGGGTTGAATGAATGTATGGTTGAGTTACGGCTGGGGCCTAACAGCTCGGTAGGAATGCAGCTGCGAAAATGTGAGCCTGGGCGACCGTGTGCGGCCATTTCATCGTAGGTAGTCTTGTCTCCCTTGTATCTCGCCGCTTTGCCGAACCCATTGCTCTCCATGATGAAAGTGAGCAATGTTGGGCAAGCTGAACTACAGATGGCGTGTAGAGAAGATAGAGGGCTCCATGTAAATCGGTGGGTATACGGAAGAGTGAATTAGAAGTTTCGATCACCATAGCGGCTTACACAGGGCTTTATCGGTCTTGGCTGATCTAAACTTTCAAATCGCTCCTCTGTAATCACGATGAGTATGCTCGTGGTGACTTGACATCGGCCTAACATGAAATCTCGGCACTGGAGCTGGCGACTCGGCGTTGCACGCTGAAATACAGTCTAGTTCGTAATCGTGGGGTCCCACGTCTGAATAGGTTAGGTAGGTGATCAAAAAATGATAGGCATCTTCAAATTAGAAAGCCAAACACCGGTGATGACAATAAAATCACCGCAAGCGCCGTCTATTGCCTGAGCAAGAGCTGTAACCAGCGAATCGTACGGTCGGCTCCATGACGGTCTTTCGTTCCGAGTTGTTAGTAGGTGAGATGAGTCCAGGTAGCTTTGAAAGAGCGACGTTCATCATTTTATGAGATCTTTAGGATTTGAGTAGGAGCAACACTGTTCGGACCCGAAAGATGGTGAGCTGTGCGTGGATATGGTGAAGCCAGAGGAAACTCTGGAGGCTCGCGGCGGTTCTGATGTGCAAATCGATCGTCAAATCTGCGCATTATAAATTTATTCATTCAACAGGGTGATTGACGACAAAAAAAATCGTGTCCATACAAAATCGCGAACGCGAAATCAGAATCCTACAGTGTATTTAGTATTAGTGATAGTTTAAACACCGTGATACGTACAGCTCGAAATGAGTCACGTGACAGCACGGGTGCGAGTAACTATTTATGAATGCATAAATCTTTCCACGCTACAGGCATGATCACGCGATATGGTATTGGGTACGATTGGAATTCAGTTATGAGAAATCTCCATGCAATTGTCCATACAAGACGTGCTGGCTATGTACCTACACGGTGGATAATGACAGCCCACTACTAGCGTCGAAGTTTGGACTGTTTGCCCCCGCCATCCAGTCAATTCAACACCCCACCATACGGTTGGTTTTTTTTTCCGGATCATGACTTGTTGATATATCTTCCAGGGTAGACACTGGCTGTTATTCCCCCCCTTGAGTTAACTTGTTGCTTTATCAGGGACGTCCGTGTTTTGTGAAGATCTAGGTGTGTGTATCTCTCCTGAATAATACGTCGGCGTGGTCTGCGACAGTTATCAACCGTCAACGTCTAGGAGACGTCTAGGAGACGTCTAGGAGGTCGAACTGCTCTTCTCTAACACGTAATATCGGGCTTCTGCTAGGTAGGTTATCTGGCTCAGCATGACCGACATCACTTCAGAGGCCGCCGCGCCTCACAGCACTTTTGATGTAAGTCATCATCTATGCCAGTGATGGGCGAGTGACGCATCCTGTGCGCTGACACTAAGCACCCCTGTATAGACCATCCTGGTGCTAGATTTCGGTAGTCAAACTAGCCATCTCATTCTCCGACGGCTGAGATCACTCAATGTATATGCTGAGATGCTGCCATGCACCACCAAGCTGGCTGACCTGGACTGGAAACCTGTGGGCATTGTACTGAGCGGAGGTTCGTGCCATGTCATGTTGTATCTCGAGACTTCTAACCGTTTTATAAGGCCCATCCTCCGTTTACGACGAAGGTGCTCCCAGTAAGACCCCGTGATATTCAAATATCGTGTAAAACCACTGCTAAAATCAGTTCAGGCGTCGATCCCGCCATCTTGGATTTGGGGGTTCCTATCCTGTAAGTCATCCATCGTCTCCTAAGTCGAGCCACTCAGCTCAGTTGGCTAATTGCCGTAGTGGGATATGCTATGGTTGCCAGCTGCTCGCCTGGCTCATAAACGACAAAAACGTTGCTCGCGGCGAGGCTCGTGAGTATGGCGAAACAGACCTTACGATACACAAGGTCGGCGATGCCTATGGCGCCGACCGCCTCTTTGACGGCTTTGAGAGCAGCCTGCATGGTGAGTTAGATCTTCACTTCACACAAAATGTAGGTAATACATCATCTAACTTCGAAGCAGTCTTCATGAGCCACTTCGACAAGCTTGTAAACTTGCCCGAGGGTTTCGTCACAATTGCCAGCACCAAGAACACAGCCTATGCCGGCATCGCGCATCAGTCAAAGCCTATCTTTGGTTTGTTCTCTATAACGCGCACCCACTTTCACAATTTTCGGCTGACTAGCTCCTATTACAGGAATTCAACTGCATCCTGAGATTTCGCATACGCACCGGGGCACAGATATACTCGCCAACTTTGCTATCAAGATCTGCAAAGCCAGCCCCAACTGGGAAATGGGGAACTTCACAGAGAAGGAAATCATCAGAATTCGCAAACTTGTCGGGGACAAGGCTCAAGTTGTAAGTTGAATCGCCCTCGACTAACCCTTTTTAAAGAATTTTCTATAGCCTAACTCTAACTGAACAGATTGGAGCAGTCTCTGGCGGTGTCGATAGTACAGTGGCAGCTCGATTGATGAAAGAAGCAATTGGTATATATTGACTCTTCATGAAAAGTAGTGCTGTTTAAGGTTGACTTCCCTCTAGGTGACCGCTTCCACGCAATACTTGTCGACACTGGTGAGTGATCTGCCAACTTTCGCTTTGGATCGTTGCTCAAACATTCTCCACAGGACTCATGCGCCTTAACGAATGCCAGCAGGTCAAGGAGACGCTCCAGGAACATTTAGGCATCAACCTGACGATCGTTGACGGGTCTGATTTGTTTTTCAGCCGTCTTGCAGGGGTAACAGAACCTGAGGCAAAGCGCAAAATCATTGGAGAAACCTGTCAGTCCGCCTCGCCGTTTCCAGAACATCACTAATATAAGTAGTCATTGATTTATTCGAGAAAGAGGCGATCCGAATTGAACATGAAGCGAAGGAGACTCCACACGCTGGAAAAGTGGAATGGTTCCTGCAAGGAACTCTCTACGCCGATTTAATCGAATCGTTGAGCTTCAAAGGTCCTTCAGCCACTATCAAGTGTACGTAAGGGTTGCGATTTTGATCCAGTATCTTTGCTACAGTCATATGACGAGAGCGAGGAATATCCCCTTTCATAATTAGAGCCATGCTGACTAAAGTTGCAGCGCACCACAACGTCGGAGGTCTTCCCGCCAGAATGTAGGTCTACCTCCTGTATATATGCAACTGACTACTAATTTGGGACCAGGATGAACGGCGTGAGTGCAAATGAGCAAGTATCTTGCCAACCTGACAGCTAACCTAACATAATGAACAGGAAGCGCATCTGAAGTTGATTGAGCCTCTGAGAGAGGTGTGTGGATTTCAGAGACATATGTATTTTTCGGCCTCACTAACGGATAGATTTAGCTCTTCAAGGACGAAGTACGTGCATTTGGCCGTCAGCTCGGTATTCACGAAGACCTCATTATGCGCCACCCATTCCCTGGGCCAGGCATCGCCATTAGAATCCTAGGTGAAGTGACTCGCGAACACGTCGAAATCGTTAGAAAAGCCGACCACATCTTCATTTCCATGATCAAAGAAGCTGGTCTCTATGATCAGGTCTGTCTCGCCATACCCTTGATTTAAGCAGTTGCTGACTAGTAGGAAAGATGTCACAAGCTTATGCTGCTCTCGATACAAACCGAGGTGTGTATATGCCCATGGGCGTCACGAAAACTCCCATGTCTTTCTAGGCCGCCACGGCTCATATTAGTTTGCTGACCTTACCGCCTTACAGCTGTGGGCGTAATGGGTGATAGCCGAGTTTACGGCATGATCTGCATCCTAAGAGCTATTACCAGTGTAGATTTCATGTCCGCCGAACCTTTCGAGTTTCCATTCCAACTACTCAAGAACATTTGTCGGAGAATCGTCAACGAAGTTGATGGAATAACCCGAGTAGTATACGATTGCACCTCAAAACCTCCTGGTAGGCCTTAATCCGTTTGACGAAGCTGGGTGATCACAATTTCTTACTCTCAATAGGCACCATTGAACTAGAATAAAGCGTTGTGGCAAAACGAACGCGGCTAAAGTCCAGCCGATCCAGCCACGCATTGATGAGCGACTAGCCAACCGAGTCGAATGAACCGCCGAGATGCAGCCATGTCTGAGACCATAGTCAGGGGGAACCCTTGCTACACTGGTAGCGTCACTCCCAATCCAAATGGATGTTGCTCAGGCCGCTTTCTGCGCGGTCGCTTACGTGCAGGACCCGCAAGTGAGGGCATAGGTAGGGGACGCAACCGATGATCCAGTTGAGTTTTTCACCAATGTAATTCCTAGAGTACAAGGGTAGATAGATGATACAAGCGATATCGCTTGCTATTGTCTGAACAAAGGAAAAAAAACCATCTCGACTACGATGTTTTGGTAACTTTCGGGATGACCCCCGGCCCCGGTAGCATCAATCATTATACGACTGCTGCTGCTAGCAGACTCGAGTAGAGCAGTATGATTCGTGAACATCATATCGTATCGCGATAGCATAACGAGTACCATAGAATATAAGCAAAGAACAGACTAATCAAACGCAGGTAATCTTGGGTATCTCAATAAACCGTTAACCTCAAGGCCAAGCAAGCACCAGAAACCCGCCCAGTATACAGCCCCCATGCCAACCACCATGAATGGATCAAGCCCATCCCATCAGCACCACCTCTCATGCGGCTCTCTCCACCACACGCCGAGAATCTCAAAGATCTTCTTCTCGTCCCGCCCTTCCTGAACGCCAACCCCAGACAACGCCCTATGATTCAGCTTCATGTGCTTCTTGCGCGCAAGCAGCCGGATGCTGCGATTGAACAGATCATTGCCCGTGAAATAAATCAAGGCCGCCCCAATCTCCGTCTCCGGCACGAGCAGAAAATCGATTCGCCGCCAAATGGGCCGGTAGTCTTTCTTCGGGCCGGGGAACGCGGCCTCGGGGAGAACGCAGCAGCCATGCCATTTGTTTCCCCCGTCGTGTCTATGAGAGGCAAGAGCCGCGGTCAAGAAGCCCCGGGCCGTCAGAGTATCGGTGAGTTTGTTGAGGAAAGGAACAAGCTCTTCCGTAGAAGTCGTTCCATTCTTGGTCACTATGAGGTCGATGTCCCCAGAGCTGTCAGCGCCTCGGCGATAGCTTCCTCCAATGATGAGGTCAACGTGCGAATCAATAGTGGCTGCCACTCCCTTAACAACATCGCCCAACGCCTTGACCTCAGCTCTAGGGATACGTTCGAGTAAGTCATCATAGTGCTTGAGGCCGATTTTTTGGTTTGTGGATAGCTTGGCCTTAGACCGGAGGTCATCCAAGGTGCGGTAGCCCAGCTCAACCCATTTCATAGCAGTCAACACGCCCACACCATAAATATTATAAAACCTTTTCAACGCCGCCCTGGACGGCTCCGCGCGGATCTGCTCAAGTTTCTGGAAACGGCCTGTGTTTGCGATTTCTTCGATATGATCTGCCAGACTACTCCCAATGTTGGGCAACGCTGCAGCTTCTTTGGCTGTTGCAACTTTCTTGGGCTGTCGTCTGAGCGTGGCAATGGCCTTCCGATATGACTGGACTCGCCACGTCTCATTCCAGATGCTATGCTCCTCTGCCATTTCTTCTAGGAGCTTGATTGCCTCTGCATTTGGACCGCCACGCTCCTTGACCCTCGTACCGCCTCTCATGCAAATAAACGCACCATAGTCAATACCATTGTTTCTATCATTTTGCTTGCTTTTCAGGCCCCATTTCTCCTTCTTCAACAATGGGTGCTCGTTCTCCGACTCTTGGGAATCCGATCCGTCTTGGTCAAGATATTCATGTTTCTCGGGATCGTCTAACACGGCATCAATGCATGCCATCAACTCGTCAGTGAATATGGTGGCTTGCGCCATGCCGTGCAAATTAGCATCTGCACGCAAAGCTGCACCTCCGGCAAGCTCGGTCGCCGACTTTCGCGGTTGAGCTTCCTCGGCCTGCGAAGATGGAACCACCATATCGCTATCCTGAGTAGAACCTGGTGTGCTAGTCACTGCGGCGGGAGCTTTTCGCCGTGATTTTATTTGTAATGACTGGTTCGACTCCTGGGTTGACGACTGTATAATGGTGAGTTCCTCCGTCGACTCAGGGCTTCCCGGGACCCCGTATCGGTGCTTCTCAACCGTCAATTTGGGGTCGAACACGATGCGCCTTCTTATGCACTCGATGGGGTAATCTCCATTAACGAATATGACCGAAGACGACTGGAGATTATCATCCAGAAATGGCTTGATTTCGGCATACGATAGCTCCTTGTCAACGATAACATGGGTTGCCTCTACAGAGTTCTGCGTCCATGTAGCTCCATGCTCTTGGGCCTTGATGATCTTAATTTTGCGTGCCGGGTTGATATCATTATTAGGTATGTAGAAGAAACGCAGCTCTTTGAATATTTGCTCCGAGTCAGGTCGCATTTGAATTGACTCGGATCGCTTTCTTTTGGCCATAGCGACAGATGGTGATGGCTCTAGAGTGGATTGTGACCGGAGAATCGGTGCTGGAGGCGGATGGGTTCCCCGTCTGGTATGTCTCTTAGTCGGCTGTTGCTCTGTTTCCGGGATGATAGTGTCATCGTGGCCTGGTGACGGCACTTTTACGTTGGATGGGTTGTATTTGGGGGTAACAACAATTATCCCCAATTCAGCATTGGCGAGCTTGGAAACTGGATCTGACACTGTCCTCCTAGAACGTGAGCCAGCAGGCAAGCCCGGTTTGGTAGATAATAGCTGTGGCACCGAGGTAGAAAGTAGCTGTGATGCTGGGGCAGCAGGACAATAGAACTCTCTGGACCTCTGTCTCAAAGCCTGCTCTTTTGTGCTCAGGGCATCTTCCTCCTCATCGCAGCTTTTGCATGCATTGAGCTGCTCAAAAAAGGCTTCCTTGTCTTTCAACGCCATGGCGACTCAGCGGCTTCACATTTGTTACTGGTAAATCATAATAGCGAAAACCGCGGAAGTTGAGTGATGTTAGAACAGGGTTTGTAACCTTGGGCCCTCAAACCTTCCATTAATGAAAAGGTACCTAGTCTAGGCACCAGTCTTACATAAGGCTCACATCGAACTTTATTTGTTGACATTCACGGCATGAAAGGCAGTTTCACATTCATGGTTACTATGGCAAGTTCGGCTGGCTGCTGCGAACAGCCGTCGACTCCACATTTTATCATTCGTTTACATCACTTGAATACATTATGTATGTTATAAGAATATTCTGTGATGCAATATCTTATATAGGAATTCCTCTCCTCGTCACCCCTTTGCAAGAAGAGCAGAACGCCTTTTGTTTATTCATGAAGATATCGCCTCTTTTGACTAACTCAAACCATAACACTGATTCCCGCTGTATCTCCAACCCACAGACACCAACCCCTAAGTGAGTAGCAGTGATATGGGTGCAGATTGGTGAGAAATCCAAAGGACAAATCACGTTTCCTAGGCACCGTGTATCCGGCTGGGCCCTTTGACACGTTCCAGCATCCAGTATCGTACACCTACACATGCACGCGTATAGAAACATACCTTAGCCTTGTTGGGCGTGGGAATTCTGGCTTGACTGACTTGCAAAAATCCGAGCGTTTATCAAAGGAATGCTGTTCTTTTCCCGGCGATCGAAAGCCGAATCGCGTTCCGCCGAGAACTGACTAGCATCATCGGCCTGAACATCGTTCAGAACCTCCCTCGTTAACTCGACATAGTCGTATGCAAATTCGCCGATTTCTGCATCGTCGATACCCAAGATCTCGGCCTCCTCGCTTGCACGGATTCGGAGGCCCGGAATTAGGTTGGTGACGAAAAGAATGGCACATGTAAGACAAAAAGAATAAACACCTCCCGCGGTTGAGCCGGCCGCCTGATGCCCTAACTGTACCCAGTTATGGTTTAGCCAGCCGCCCTTGATCACCTGTACACCATCCAGGTGAGCAATATAGTCGGCGGCAAAGAAACCGGTGAGCATGTTTCCCACAAGGCCGCCAACGCCATGGACGGCAAAGATGTCAAGAGAGTCGTCAATTCGAAGTACGAACTTAAGTTTCGTAGCGTAATTTGCCAAGCTAGCCCCAAAGATTCCGTAGAGCACTGCAGCCCAAGACGGAACATACCCTTTTATATACGTAGTTAGCCACCGATCATCCACCCGGACTCAGACGATCTTACCTGAACCCGGTGTGATAGCCACGAGACCAGCAATAACACCTGAGCAGAAGCCAACGGTGGACCACTTGCGTTCTAGACGATAATCCAGGACGCACCAAGTGATACCGCCAACGCAAGCAGCGAGGTTGGTCACCACGGCAGCCATGACAGCCCTCAGATTGGCTGATAGAGCACTTCCAGCATTGAAGCCAAACCAACCAACCCACAGAAAGACAGTTCCAATCACAATATGCGTAACGTTATGAGGACGGTAGTTCAATTCCTGGGTTCTGTGGCCTCGTCGCTTTCCCAGCATCATGGAATCTTGTAGGAATCAAATCAGCATACGCTCTCAGCGGGTGTTGTCTCGAGACAAGTTGACAACTGAGAGGAGTTTTAAAGAGGAGTACCAATGTAATAGAAGAATTCACCCACATGCAAGGGCCGCTGCTCCAGAGTTGATGTGGACCGGTGTGCCTCCAGCAAAGTCCAGGCCGCCCAGTTTGTTTAACCATCCAGCCGGGTTCCAAGTCCAGCAGGCGATAGGGTCATATACAATGGTTGACCATATCAACATGAAGATGACACAAGGAAGCAGTCGTCCCCGTTCGGCAACAGCGCCGGTCGCGAGGGCCACCGTGATGGCCGAGAACATGCCCTGGTAAACAGCAAACAGGAGGTCGGGGAGCCTCGAAGAGCCCACAGAAGGTTGACCAAGCACGTCCTTGAAGCCGAAGTTTGATAGATCCCCAATAAATGAACTAGCAGTATGAGAAAAGGTCAATGAATAACCCCAGAAGAACCATTGGAATGAGGTGACCGCCGTAGCCATGATTGAGAGCCATATTAGCGACAAAGCGGACTTGCGTCGAGCTAGACCGGAGTAGAAGAAACTGTAGTTGAAATTGTCAGTCAGGCTACGCGACGGGAGTTGCAAGCTTCATGGTGCGCGAAGAGCTCACCCAACGCCGGGAATCATCAGGAGCACTAAAGCTGTCGACGTGATCATCCATGCGATATCCCCGGACTGACCAAGGCAAATCAACTTGTCAGCTGGCTTCGTTCAGCGTTGGCATATCAATTACCTCGTAGAAGATGTTGAGATTCTCTCCCATTGAGTCACCTCCCGTCGCAACAGTGCCATTATAATGGAATAGGGGGACGTCGTTTTGGACATCGGAGTTGGCGGTGTTTGGCATGGCCATTAAGGCGACAAAATTGTAATCGACTTTGACGAAGCCTGAAAAATAGCGTGCAATCGAGATACAAACCAGGCCACTTTCGGCGGCAGGATTAGTGTCACGATAGGAGGGGCATCCGTGGTTGAAGACAGTTGAAGATAGTTGAAGACCGTGGAAGGGACTCGGAGCAAGATCATAGGGGGTACGAGGAAGATATGAAAGCGCCGGAGGCTAATGATAGGCTGTCGGGTCTCACAACTCATAGATGCCTCCATTGTGGAAGACCTGCGGTGCAGCGGCGAGAAAAGCAACCGAGCCGCCCCCAATTGTGTGCACCAGGCCTGCCGCAACGCAATTTTACTTGGCCGCCCTGCAAATGCAAGACAGTCTTGCCAGGAGTGTACGGAATGTTTGGGCCCTCGAAAGGAACACCGTCATGCACATGCAACAGTGGTAAGACGGTCGACCTTGGCCATAATGACGGCCACCGGCCATCCAATCGAGACACACCGGGCGGTCATTGAGTCGCCTGCCAGTCAAATCAATAGTCCTCTCTACAGACTGAGGGACTGAGGGACTGGCCTAAGGGCGCGAGGATCAGCTAAATTGGAATAATACACTAATTAGACCAACGCTGGGAATAGGGATAACTTATAAGTAACGAGGGCGAGCACATGGTCATTGCTCCGAGGGGCCACAAGCCAGAATAAGGACATGCGTACTACAGACATAGCAGGCCGTCGAAGAGCTCCCTCTCACTCTGCGAGGTAAATCAGATGATCAGCGTGTGGAAGCCATCTCGCGGAAACATCCAAGCCCGTGGGATTGAGCACCATGGATCAGAAGTCGGAAAGCAAAACATTTTAGTGTGGGTGTGCTCACCCCATGGCATTGTGGCCCGCGCAGGCCCGGGGTTGGCAGCTTGGGTGGTCTGAGCTGCTCCAGCACAGCTCCCGGGAAATAATATGGGAATATGGGGCTAGGTACATGCCATCCGATGCCATGTACATTTTGGGCGGGTCCAGAAGGTGGAACAGATGTACCTGCTGGCGCAGCCAGCTCAGAGGCTCGGTATAGCTACCTCCAGAGCCTGAGCGATGCCCATACTACTTATTGGTATCTTGTATACTTCCCTAGTCTGCCCCCTAAGGCATGTACAAAACGCACACAACGCCCTGGCGCATACGGCGTACCTGCGCTACTCAGCATGTAGCTGCATACCTTGCATGGACTAGTAGGTACCTTTCCCAAAGTGCACATCAAATGGAAGACTGCCCGAGTCCTCAACCTCCTGTCCACATCAACAATGAAATAGTGTAGGTATACTTGGGACCGAACTCGGTGGTATTTGCTGTCAAATAGGTAGGAGGTAGGTACTATATTTCGTACGCTCCCTCCAGTCGCAACTACCGGTATCTCGGCCAGCGTGGCGTTGCAATGCATATGTACCGTACATGCGTCCGTACTTCTTCCATCCATGCCCACGCTTCACGCTCCATGGCCCAGCCCAGCTCGTGTCAGCGATGACCTACATAGTGTAGGTAATACACTGCCTATGCAGCGAGATGTCCAGATCTTTCTTCCCCTTTTCGTGAGAAAGCCACGCCAAGAATGGATGGGGGCCGGGGCCTAGCGACTCTGTTTTGTGCAGAGTTGTTGCAGTGCTACGACCTAACTCATGAGCGAAAAAGCCACGAAAACAAATGGCCAGCCCCCTGTCCACCTGCGTGTACGAGAACTTAGCACGAGGCATGTATCGGTAGTTCCATTGCTTGTCAATACCTACCATGACCAGTCCTCACTAGCAACCGTTAAAGCTACTACGTATGGGATAGACTCGAATATCTTCAACAAAAGAAGATAGCATTCCCCACACCATCCCTTCAAAGCACGCGATACGATCGCCCGCATTCCTCGTGGTACTAGAGTCATTTGCGCCGTGTGGAGTCATTGAAATGTCCAGTCTCACGCAGTCTGTTGGCGACTCGGACCCCAGGGACGTCAAATCAAGTATATACCTTTATTATCTATGAATCGGTGCCATGTAGCCTGATATCAGTTTAGAAGGTTAAATATCCAGATTCAAACAGAGTAGTTAGGGTCCAAGTACATACGTATGCAGGATTCCTTACCGCGACCGCACCGGCTACTTCACAGATTCAAGAATAGACCTACACAGTTTTATCATGTATGCAATGAAACTAATATTCCCCCCCGAATCAAGCTTAGAACTTAGAACTTAGATGGGACCCTCGTATGAGAACTTAGCAAGCACAATCCATCGGAAGAGAGTTTTGTTCACTTTATATGGTAGATCTTCGTCTAAGAGTCAAGCTCTTTCTAAGTCAATACAAGTTTGCCTATCTGGAAACGTAGACTACTAGACGGTAGGTATGCCGTAGACTAGGGGTGCGTGTAGCCCTGACGATTCGGAAGTCCTTCAACCCTATTAGTATACTAGTATAGCCTGGGTATGACTGAATCCTGAATTCCTGGCTTTGCAGATTGGTGTATATACTATAAAGCGATAGCTATTTCAAATTCAAGGACCAACAGGGGGGATTTTGTTTCCTTCTGAGCTGTCTTGAAGCTGCACCGCCGGCAGGGCTAAGGACGCCAGCTCCGCACCAGCCGAATTACGCAGCGCCGAGAGTACCCACCTGTAATGTGGCAAAGACTTCCAATATCCCGGGGTCCTGGCCAACAGCGGCCCGGAGGCCATTACCGGCGCCGGCCGCCGCAGCTTCCGCCAACAATGAAGATGAGCCGGGACCGCCTTCACCACGGAGAATATCCGCGGATTCCGGAAGGAACAAGAAACAACCGCTCCTTATTTCAGAACAAGGAACACCTCAATAGCCTTACAGCCATAGTCATAAGTATGTTAACAGATGTGAGGACCCCATTATTGTTGAAAGACATCAAGTTAGCTGCTTTGAAGAGGGCCTAGTACGAGGACTGCGTGGAGAACCAAGTGTATGGAAGAGCCCCTCGCGCGCGCGCATAATCAGTCGCATAATCAGTCCCTGGCGATGCGATCCCACATCGTCGACCCAATCTCCCAGTGAAGTATTGGGACCTCCTACCCAGATCTCTCTCCCACTTCTGGTTACCGCTCTTCACTTCTTGTTCCTCACCCCCTCACGTAACCGCATTGCCACAATTCCTTTGTCCAAACCCCAAGCTCAGTATTAGTTGGGACAACTGCCTTGATGCGAAGTCTGAATCCGTAATCAGGTATGGCTACAAGGCAGAACCGGAGCAGCTATCTTGTCAACTAACTTTTCCCCTCCTCCATGTTCAGACCAATGGCCCTCTAGTAAACTCAACAGCATAAGGTAGCCATGGAACATCCAAACCGGCCCACAGGGCCACGACAACGGGAACGACGGGGACAACTCCCTGGACCTCGTCACCGACGTATGTATTAATTCCTTCTCTCATGGTAATGGAATTTCGCTCTAACCAGAAACCACCAGAGCGTATCGAACAAAACCAGCGTCTCCGGGGAAGCGGTCACCGGGGAAAATCTGGTCAGCGAGGGAAGTTTGGCCAGCGAGGAAAGTCTGGTCGCCAGGCGAAAACTGGTCGCCAAGAGAAATCTGGTCCCAGTATGCGGAGTATGTCAAGTCCTCCCCAACGAATGCCAGCATTACAAAAATGTGCAGTATTAACCATGAAAAACAGATCCAACTAACTTCGACGGAGTAGAGAATATGATTTTGGACGTCCCGATCTATGACCTCGGTCCACTTGAGAGATTGAACGCCCATCGAGAGAAGCTCGGCCTCGGGCCGTCTCGCAACTTGATCAGTAGCGGGATATACGGCAATACACAGAGTCAAACTGTTTATTATGGCAACAGCCACGCACAGAACCAAACCGCTTACCATGGTAACAACCACGCACAGAGTCAACCCGTGTATTATGGCAATGACTCTGAACAGAGCCAAACTGTTTACTACGGTAGCCCTTATGGACAGTACCAAACCGCTTACTGTATCGACTGCCAACAGACTCAGACCGCTAAGTACGACAACAGCGATGACGAGGGTTCGCATAACTCAGACGACTCTACGTCTTCGTCAGACGAAGTTGTAGCCGATCCCGTAGCCGACGACAGCCACTCCGGACTCGCCGAACCGTCAACGGGGGCAACAGGGGCGGCGGACGCGACGGAGGGTGGCATAAGTGAGATCCACGACTGTGATCAAGTAAACTGTCCTTTGAAGGGACAGCGGCAGCCCATCACCCGTCCAATGCCTACCCTGACTCGCCGTAATGTTACTTATGATGCCGCTTACGCGTCTTACCCGGCATCCGTCTCGCGGTTTTTCCCCCAGTATAGCCAGCTCTACTACAACACTCAAGTTGGCCAGGTCTACCAGGATCCCAACAACGGTCAGACTCACGCGGCCCCCCGACTGCGCAGTACTAACACCGCTGATGCTCCTCGAGTAAACGAATACCAATACGAGCGACAGCAGTAGAGACACCGGCGAAGTCCATTTCCCCGGATCCAATACGCAACTCGAAGGCATTCAATGAAGGGCCAAGGGCAGAGAGGAGCCCGAAGGAAACCGTGACGAAGGGCTCTTCTGTACACAGCAGAATCCCCAGAAAGGGAGAAGGACAGACGAGATGGAAACATGGTGGAAATCGCATGCGCTTTTGCGGCGCTTCATAGGAATAAGAGGTAAATAGTTACCAGTAATCCTCATTGTAATACAAATTACAATCATTCCATGCACCCCCTCCGCACGTCCTTAATAAGACCTAGTCAGCGAAGAGCGTCTCTCCTTCGTAATCGTTGCCAGGAAAGGAGCCTGAAATACGAATATTCATAAAAGCCAAATTCCGGCGATGGATGGGCCATCTTCTGTAAACTGTAACGTTGGCCGCGGCCGACAGGCCTTGTCGTTCGCATCCATGATCCTACGAACCTTGCTTACAATTACTGTAGTCTGTAGGTAGTTGTACCCGTGACATTACCATACCAGTCACAGTGACCACCATCAATTGAGTCTTGGCCGGGGCCTTATGTGTACTCTCACCGATCCGTAGTTCGTCCTCGTTCTGCAGTGGCGTCTTTGGTTGTGGGCACGGCGGTTTCTAGAAAACCACCTCGGGTTCGTTGTGGTCTCCAGGCGCAACAGTTCAACTTGTAAGGGTCCAAGGGAAACGGCCCACGGGTTTAGGCATACCTAAGGAAATACGCATTCCCACTCGCCCACGGCAAATTTCGATATATTTTACAGTGTTTTACGAAGGTTGGCAACACAAGTCTGCCTATGTCTACCGTAGACACGCGCCCAGACTATGGGTTAGTGAAGTTACAAATCTCAGCGCAAGACTCAAAGACCTTAGACCTGGGCGTGCCACAGCCTGCGATGCAGTGTAGTCTAGTGTACAATATCGATTATGTGTACAGCCGTATTTCGCGACGGGATCTCACCGATGCAACTACACATGTCGTGGGCATTTCCTATAATAGTGGCGGACTTGAGACCTGGATGCACCCGGGTCAATATTAAGCATTGACACAGTGCCATGTACGGTCCTCCCCTGAGGCAGGTGCTATTACATCTCACGGAGGTCGTGAGAGATGCAGATTGATCGTAGCGGAAGGCCAGAAGCGCACCGTAGAGGGCAGTAGAAACTTGAATATATTGGACTAGTCTTGGGAAAGGCTCTGAGAGACTCTCTCTTCTAACCAGGAAGTCCTCCAGGAGAAACGACTCCTTTTATAGACATTCTGGTGTAGTGTGCGACCCTGAAGGGCCGTGCGGAGTGCTATATACAGGATTCATACAGTAGATGCGCACGTGACTGGCCTTGGCAGTCGCCCAGTGTAGCTAGTGTGATCAGTACTATTTACACGATGTGGCTCCGTCATCCGTCACATTACAACTGTACGCCGTATACAAAATCTACCCTAGGTATCTACTAAAGTACCTAAGTGGGTACACCCATACTGTGCCGGTGACTTAGATAGCACGTGGCTCGTCCAAGCTTTCTGCCACCATGTTCCCCCTTTTCAGCTCATATGCCTCACGCACAGAGCTGAAAGCGGAATAGGCGCTCTACAATCTCGGGCCGGCCCGACTCTACCTGTGTCATCGGTCGCTATCTACGTTACCCATATACGCCGGTAAGAGCGGGCATCGACCACCTGACATTCTTCCCATTCCGATCCCATCTCCGCAGCCCCTCGGCCTGTCCCATTCACCCGGGGTGCACATACCTAAAGGTATGAATTCTGCGTGCCCATTATCCATGGTACCCGAGGGAACCTCATCCAATACAAGCATATGTCCCTGCGTATGTATGGGTGGTTTTCAGCCTGCCCTGGTGCAGCATCTTGACGAAGACGTACGTAGCCATGACCAGTTGCAGGGTGGCAGGTTACAACCCAGTAGTAGTGGCAAAGTCCACGGTAAGCGAGAGCTAGCAACCTAATACTGATGCCGAAGAGCGCGATGAGCCATCGAGCACATGGCATCAAGGAGTACGCTGTGTGAAGCTTCGTATGACCATCGTGAAGAGTGGACCGTCGTGTCCGGCTCTTCCCTACCATAGAGACTGAGCGCCTCTACGAATGGCTTGAGGCTCAAGACGCCGAATGTGTTTTGCCCCAGGCCCCGTCAAAACTTGCGCCATCATGCTGCTGCTAACCCCCAAGCATTCTATCTATCGGCGGCGTCGATGCCAAGTTAGCTGTCCCGCTTCCATAGTATGATAGCCTATAGGGTGCGTCCTCGGCGAAGACAAAAGTGGTTATGCCCAAGAGCAAATACAACATGGAGACGCAATGTATCTGCAGGTCAAGACGAGGGTTCCCAGCCAAATATCAAACCATACATATATCTATTGATGATTGGCAGAAGTTTCTGCAAGAGTTCCGCCGCGACAGCTTGCATGGCAACGGATCTCTAATCACTCTCAAGGGTCCCATGATCCATCATATCTTGGTTGTATATCCGTACTAGTCCTTAGATGGAACTACAACAAACCTTGCAGGGCTGAACTCACCCAAAGAGTCAAGATCCAAACCCCAGCATGCGTCACATTGGGAACGAGTACGAAAGAGCGGTCACCTGTTTTTCCCGTGCAACGAATACTACAACGGAGATGGCAGGAATCGCATCTCTTAGCTGAAGGCCACCGCTGACGCGGAAGAGCATCGATCTCGCTGCAGCACCCTCGGCCTCGGGAATACGACCAGCACCCAGCGTCCCCCCTCGTCTGATACGAGAGAAAGGTGTATATATAGGCTCCCATCCTCTAACCAAGCCAGCTATTTGCATCTCCTTTTTCCTTTCTCTTCACTTCACTATCACGCACCTGGTCCGCAATTCTCTACTCGAGGCTTGAGTCATTCCAGCTCCCAGACACCAGTTCCCTTTTCCAATCAAAAGTCCTACAACCCAAGCATGTCGATCATCGCTGATAAAGCCGACGCCGTTTTCTGGAAGACATATGCCTCCGCCATCCAGAGACAGGTCGGCCCATCCGGAGCCAGTGACAAGAGTGCATTCTACCTGGCCTCTACGGCTCAGCGTGGTCCGCCTGGCGGCAGCGACATCCCCCAGAAATACACAAATCAAGGCATTTTCGAGATTGGGGACAACCTGCTCCCCGCGGATCAGATCTTTTACACTCCCTCGACCTCAAAACAGCTATATTCAGTCCCTTATCAAGTAAGCTTACAAAGATCAAAGCATTCATCTGACATTGCATAGCTACCTAATTTATGTTAATGTTGTAAGTAACTTAGGCTCCTATACCAAACATAGTATCTGACATATCTCCAGGGAGCCAACCCATCGGATCAGGCTATGCAGCGCGTCACCGCAACCGCGGAGGATATGGAGGCTGCCCATAAAAGTCTCCGGGCCGCAAATGAGAGTGCCTTTAGTGATTACAAGCTTGCCCAGGAGGAAGGTCACAGGTGATAAACGGTCCTTCGCCGAATGGGCTATTACCAGCGTTCCCGAATACAATTCAGCTCAGTCGGAGTTTGAAGAGGCCACTGAAGCCCACAACGAGGCTTCTAGCGTGGCTTTTGGTCCGCTGGGGCAGATCAAGGTGGAAGACCAGGAGAAGCTCAAACAAGCTGAATCATCCCTAGATATTCCTGGGTAAGAGATTTAGTTACTAGGGGGTGTCGCTGATTTCTTTCTAACTGTGTATAGCTTCACGATGCAATGTGCTCTAGGTACTCCCCCAAGCGTCAGGGACATATACGATGGCAAGGCGAATCCAGATCCGACTTCTGTTTCTTATATCAAGGAAGCCGAGAATCCCTCCAACCTCGGACCCGTATTAGGCAGTTTTAATTTCACCTTGATGGTGAAGACGTGAACGAGTCCGATTTCAATCACTCAGCTCTAAAGGGAAGTGTCGGCTTTGTCTACATTCCCTGGATCGCCGCGGGCGTCAGCGCTTCCAAAGACGACACCCGGTGGGGCATTAGCACAGCCGCCGATTCTTCTGAGATTACGGTCACCGTGACCTATGAAAAGGTAGGCCTCGTGCCCATTTACCCCGACCAAAAATGGTGAGGAGAGGAGTCCCTCGCAACATTCGCAATTCATCGCCCCCAAAGTACAATGTCACTAACTTCGCATTCAAAGGGATCTCGCCGATGTCCGCAAAAAGTATAAGGGCCTTCTCCCCAACGCCCCCAAATCGGTCCAAACCCTCGTCAAGACAACCCAGCTTCTCCTCGCAACGCGCCTGGGCTACAAAATCAAGCTTGAAGCCGAGACCTCAAACGAGTTCAATTCGTTCTATGACCAGGTCATCAAGGCCAGGGGTTCATTCCGCATCTTCGGCATTCTCAGCGGGCCTTCCGTCAGCTACAGCACTGAGAACTACACTAACACGCACAAACTCGACTGGGACGCCACCACGCAGGAGATCACCGTCAATCCCACCATCGACACGGGTTTCGCCAGCGTCATAGGCATCGTCGGCGATAAGATCAAGGTCGGAGCTTAAGCGCCCAACAGATTGGGTCGGCGCACCGGCACCCAACTCTTTAAGGTCCAACATGCTTGGCAAGGCAAGTCTCTGGGTTTGATCTACGGGAAGGGAGAGGAGAGTAAAGTCTGCACTCGTCACCGCGCACATCATCGCAAACATTCGCTTCAGTTATCTTTTACAGGATCTATTGTATCACGGATAAGTAGAAATTTAGAATCAATGACGCTCATTTGAACCCTGCCACTATAGTGTTCCTCCCGCTCCCAGATGCATCTGCCGTGTCGCCAGCCTCATTTTCGAAACCGGGCCGGCCCCTTCTCACTGGAACGAATTGACGGTATCAACTGACAGTACATAACAACCCGCCATCTCGAGACACCATAACCCATCGGCCGTCGACTATCGAAGTTGATACAAATAAGCAACCAAGACCACAACAAGACAAACACATCACTATTTTGAATTTTCAAAGGAACGCATTATGATCAGATTTAGTACTAAGTGCTAGGTACGGTGTAGCGTAGAGCAATTTGAAAGTAGCTACTCTCTGCTGAACTCCCAAATATGAATATAAAATCAAAAACGCAGAAATTTGGCCGTAAAGTCAGTTCTAACTGATCCTCTCTTGCAATGCCTGCAAGAAATGACGAATAAAGTGGCGACAGTCGGGTGTTATGTCACGAGATCAAAGTGCGGTTGAGCTCTTCCCCATCGAAGAAGCTCGTACTCTGTAGAGGGAGCAGTCACCACCGAGCTGACGATGCTTACGCGGAGCCCATCGACGCGTTTGACGTTAATCGCTGTTCCGTCGACCAGGCCAACCCTTAACTGCAAAGTTGACTCAAGGAATGGTGTAGCATCGTCCGGATTCAAACTTGAAACCTGCCCGTCCGCAAGCATTCGCATCAGTGCTGATGTCAACGGGATAGTTCCCGTCACCTTCTCATTCGCAGCTCTCCTCATCGAAACTCCGAGGTTGGCAAATACTCCGAGGGAACCGACTAGGTTATCATTGGCTTGCCATGAAGAACTGTCATGCGGCACACCCCCCATAAAGAGGTATATCAAGAACGAGCTATTTAACGCATGCTTGTTGACTTCGATATTCGCAATCCATTCGTGATAGACTTTGGCATCGGAGTTGGTCGTAAAGATCTTATCCATTGGCATATCTCCCAATGATTCACGCTGCCAAGCCATAGCGCTTGGTATCTTCGATTTTCCTTGAGTGGATTGACTCATTCCATCAGGCAATTCATTTCGATTGCTTCTGAGTGTCAAAGTCGCCGGAGTATATTCCGTATAGAGGCTATTAATCGCAGAAATAACCTCGTCACGGGTCTTGTTATCAAGTTCCGGGTACGTGTAGCCGAAAGTTTCGTAGTTTCTGACCATGTCCGACGTCCAGAACGAAGTACCATTGACAAAAAAGGGCTTCAGGGGGGTCTGGGAATCCTCGATGTCACCCTGATTTTGGGTGTGAGAAGCATAGACGGCAGCGGTGGGAACCACATACGTGTCGTTATGGATCGACTGCCATATTGCGAAGATTCTGTCGACGTTGGCGTGATGTAGGAAGAATAAGGGATCAAATGCGGAATATGCGATGATAGCCAAGTGGCCCCATCCGCCACCTCCCACGGTGTGAACAGAATCGTGCAATGATTCAATGGAATCATGAGTGGCGTTGGCGTTCTGGCCGATCCACCCCTCGTTACTGAAATGGGTGTAGTTGGGATAATTTGCGAAAAGGTTGTAAAGGCGCTGTTGGTATGATGGGAGGTGACTATCAAAAGATGCAGCCACGAATGAATTGTTGGAAATGGCATTAGGGTCAGTGATTGGATATGGGGCACGTTTCGTTTCGTTCCATTTATTGTACTAAGATAATAGTTGGCTCGTCGGCCATCAGTAGTATACTTGGTGCGGAGGAACTTACAGGAGAATCGGGGAATATAGATCCATTGAATGGCCTGAAAGCAAAGCTAAATAGAGGATTCGAGATATTTTGAACGCCGTTCGGACCAGATACGTTCATGGTCGAGGAACCACCGATGGCGAGGGGAAATACACTCTCTCCCGTTGGCGGTGCGACGGCCCAGTCCCAGTAAGGAATACGGAACCTTTTGGCAGCTTCCTGGACTCGATCTAAGTCTTCAGGCGGCCACAGGGATGCAATGAACTGCACTATGTTGTACAGCGTTTGCTGGCGTTGAGCCACCAGTCAGCGAGGCTCTTGCGTGATATCGTGCTCTTGAATCTGGGGCTTCTCACCTCGTATAAAACAAGATAGGGTCGATGCCAGGTAGGAAAGAGAATGGAGACATGATGGCAGTAGCCGATCTTGTCATTGCCAGGAAGAGAAGTGACATTCGCCCATGTCAGGCCAGGAGCCCCATGGATCCCTTTTACATGTTAAGGGCGCCAGCCTATTGTGAGTTAGACGGCCACTCACCGGCAATTTGGTACCACGAAAAGGGGGAATCCTGCGGCGTGTACTGCATCCAACTGACAGCAAGAATATACAAATTCCACTGGTCGTCGTCGCTTTGTAGGTCGTGAATTTCCCGTCTCTGTTGCGGCCGGCCCTCGACGAGGGGAAGACTTCCCACAATCGAGGATTGCGCAAAGTCCCGCTTATAGACGCGGGGACTGGTGCCGAAGCCATAGTCGTATCCCCTGGCAACGTGGGCGCCCACAAATGTGTGGGAGAACAAGAGCAGAGAAAAGAACGAAACGCAGGCATAAATAGAACTCATGGCGGACTAGCACAGCGACGGGATGAACCAATTAGTTGGACCACGTTAAGGCTGGATGCCGCGAACAGGAGACGACAGGAGCGGCAGCGATTTGGGACTTGGGCGTACAGGTGATGATGAGGACAGGACGCAAGCGTTGTACGTGTAGACTTCGAGTTAAAATGAGGATGATAGACAGACGGCGCCAATGTTTCTCATCGGATGTCAAGAGTTCATTTGTAACAAGTTGTGAAGCAGAAGACAGCAGGTGCTCGACGAAAAGAGGGGATGAAGAACATAAAAGGAGTGTGCGCGAAGTGACATTGACATTCAGGAGTGACATGGGCTCGATATTCCCGCACCGAAGGAAGGACGGCGTACGAAAGGCCAATATAGCATGAGAGCAGGGCAAGAGAGGAAGATCTTAAGTGTGGGATGATCATGAAATGAAGTCGTCCACGTCCTAATCGCATCACAGGACCGACACTCGTACAGACGAAGATCCCAGGAGATCCCAGAGATGTCAGTAGCTCATATACCGTTCCACGAACAAGATCAGAGAGAAAAAAGTGAAAGCCGGGCGACCTCGATGGCGTAGACCTGCGGAAGGCGGTCTGTTTGTACAGTGCAGGTGCTGGATATTGCACGTATGTGGCACCCACAGCCAAGGACGGCATAGTCGAGCCCGGGGAGGAAAGCGAGCACCGACGCTTGATGCCGTGAACAGCAAATAAGCACCTAGAACATCTCCAATTACCACCTGTAGATTGCAATTATTCCCTATCCATCCGCCTGGTAGGAATTCCCTTGGGGGGCGGATAAGAGGGAGGCACTTATACCAGGTAGGGATACTCCGAGTCATATGTCATTCAATCAATGTTGGAGAGCCGGAAGGAAGGACTCACCTCCAAGTTGACGAGCAAACCCCTTAAGCCCTTAATCCTCGGCTTATTCGATTCCGTTCTTTGTACTTACCTAAGCACCTACCGCGCAAGTGCCGCCCTGCAGGCCGGCGCATGTGCATGTGCATGTGCATGGGCTGCAAATGCAGGTACGATCGACTTCACAAGCCTCATAACATGGCGTGTCTATCGAAGGCATGGAAGGCTGCGTCTTGGTTCCGTCGCCACCGCCACCAACACGCGTCCGCATCCAATAGAGTCCATCCCGTTACATCTTGGCCCCGGACTGGCGTTCAGGAGCCAATCGCTGATATACTACCGTTCTCGCTTTAGGTTGAGGTAGAGGGTCACATGCATGGCATCAACAGTAGACAAACAGCACCTGAAGGGATCGTGACCGCCTATAATTGTCAATCCCCCGTCTTCCTCTCCCGTCCGCGGGACCACGCATGACTACTTAATTCTATGGGTCAAACATGATGCTCTGCAGGTCGTACTTCGTCTAATGCAACCCAACCGGTATCTCGGCTACATGCCTCCACGTAATATCGGTCTGTCGGTGGGCATATTTGGCCTTGCACAGTCTGAGCTCCTGCGAGTACGAAGCCCGTATAACTCCCTACTAAAGATGAGCTCGACCGTGGTAATTTGGGTCTCGTCCCACTCATGTTCGTCTTCTCAGACAATTTGAGGGTCCCTCTCAAGACAGAAACTCTCAAGACAGACGCACGCCAGATAACTCCGGCCGGGCGCAAATGCCAACCAATACCATACCTATCTTCACACAGGTCGACGTTTTGTTCCCCTTGCGCCCTAGGCCGCTATCAAGGCCGGCAGATGTTTGTTATTCAGCCCAACCTCCTCTGCTGTTTTCTGTATTAAGCGTCCTTTCCGTATAACGTCTTTCGAGTCGACTTGATACCTGAGTTTTACTCCCATGGCAGCAAGCTCCACGTCGAGGTACTTCAACGCGCCCGGAACTGCCACCTTTGTGGTTTCCTCGCCTCCAACCCACTGGTTGCCCAGCCCGTCTTCCCATATCTCGCCTTTTATCTTGCTGACTTCAACCTCCGGTATTTGATCTAAGCGCTTCGCACAGTTGCGACAACGCACTGTGCTCACTACTTTCTTCTTTCCGCCAAAAGGTGTGACCGTCGGCTGTACCGAAAGGAACGAGCCGCACTTCCGACAGACCCATGTCGACGTGTAATCAGAGCAGTTCAGAAGGCGATCCTGCAGAATAAACGCCGTACCATGAGCCAACAGAGCGTCTCGCTCCATTTCACCCACACGAATACCACCTCCTCGCTTTCTGCCCTTGATCGGCTGCCCCGTAGTGGCTACCACTGGACCTGTTGTTCTAACCTGATACTTATCATTGACCATGTGTCGTAATCGTTGATAGTACACAACGCCGACGTATATGTCTGCTGCCAGCTCTTCACCTGTGATGCCAGAGTACATGGGTTCATTGCCGTGGTAGTTGTAGCCAGCTTTCATCAATTGATGGCCAAAATAGTCTGCCGCAGGATTCTCTTCATCAAATCGGAACGGTGTTGAATCTTGAGCTAGACCATGAAGCGCACCGGCCTTGCCTGCCAGCGACTCCACAAACATGCCAATCGTCATACGAGACGGGAATGCATGGGGATTGATGATGATATCGGGCTGAATACCAGATTCGGAGAAAGGCATGTCGATGGCCGGCCACTTCTGCGAGCATACACCCTTCTGACCGTGTCGTGAAGAGAATTTATCGCCAATAATAGGCGATCGGGGTACACGAAACTTAATCGAGATGGTCTGGGCCGGTTCGTTACCCAATTCGCTGCCAATAATCCGCACCTCTTCGATGAACGCTTGCTCTGAATCCTTGTATTTCTCATACTTGGTGACCCCGTCCCGGTTCACAAGATTTCCACTGTAATCTGCTGAGACCGTGTGGTAAGCGAAGATGACGTCGCCCTCCTGTACAGCCCGTCCTACGTGAGGGAGGCCGTCCTCATCAAGCATGGTTTGTGTCCAAGACTTCACCGTACTACCAGGGGCAAAACCGAAGAGCTTAGTCACATTTTTTGCCGACTTGCTTCGACTCTCGTCTTTTAGCGTGTATTTTTTCGTCTTGTATATCGTTCCGTGGCCAAATCCTCTTTCATGTGCCGACTTGTTCAGAATCATAGCGTCATCCATATCATAGCCAGTATACGAAATCACGGCAACAACGGCATTCGTGCCGTTGGGAAAATTGTCAAATCCGTATGCGTTATGAAGAGGGGACCGAACAACCGGTGTTTGGCCGGTTTGTAGACGGTACATTTTGTTATCCGTCCGATATGCCAAGGCCGATGCTGGTGTTCCCATGGTTTGCTTACCCATCTGACACTGGTACATGTTTCTTGGAGATTGGTTAAAATCGGAAAATGGTGTCATGTTGGCCAGGATGGAGAGCATATTTGTGGGGTCAAATTCGACATGTGTTGACTCTCCAGACAAAATCTCTTGTTCGGTACAGGCGATGGACATGTAGGGTTGTTCCAACGTACCAACAAAATCCTCTTTCTCCAGTGGAAGATACTTGGTCGGCCGGACCATCCTAGCAGGTTCTGCGGACATGTAAATACCGGGATAGGATCCACCATTAGACGTCGGGACGTAACCGACTTCAAGCAGCACGGGTATTCCGTGTGAACCCTCTACTTTCCAATAGCGGAAGGTGTCAGCTATCCGCCGTGATTCGGATGGCTTACACCAACCCAATATTCTACCGTTCAACATGACAACGACACTTTCGTCGGTGGCGGCGGATGATGTGTCAACAACGCCGAGCTCAGCAGCTAACTGAGGGATTGCCTTGACATCGAAAGATCTGGTCATAATCTTGCATTTGTGGGCAAGATGGTTTAACAGACCGCAAGGGGCACCATCTGGAGTATGTACGGGGCACAGAAAGCCCCATGACTCCGGTAACAATTTTCGAACAGTTGTTGTCTTCAATTGAGCAAAGAAACTGCCTCTGTGAACCATTCGGAAGTGACTGATAAATCGGAGGAAGTTCAGCTTCTCAGCCACGACGGTGAAGCCAGATACCTGTTGAAGATCTAAACCTGATGGACTTGACAGGTTACCTGTGGAAAGGAAATACTCCAATGCATTACCAACATTCTCATTCATCTTCTGGAAAATCTTGATGGGAAAATCTTTGCCGAATTCCTCAGATGTGAAAGTGCGCGAAGGCGTCCTTCTGAAATATTCTCGTAGGCCCAAGCGTAGGCCACTCGATATCAACTCATCCAGGCGCTCCTTGATTATCTGGCCGTACAGAAACCCACCTAAAAGGATTTCTTGGTTCTGGACAGCGTCAGGATTGTCCACGGAGCAATCCCCGGCGACAAGGGCATAAAGCTTTCTGATCATCAGCAGGAGCAAACGGAACTTGTCGGAGTCCTGCTCGTCGGTAACGTTGATATTTCCAAGGTGAACCAGCACAACTTTTCGTAAAAACTCAGTCCCTACTTCGTAGTTTGACAGTGTGTCTGGCACTCCAAGGACAGGTCGAAATTTTTCTCCAAGATAGGCCCGAGTCTGCGTCAAGGTATATACTCCATAGGTTTTATACGTACGTAAGAGGAGCTCGACGCGATCTGTCAGGAACGTGTTCTGGATGCCTTTTGAATCAGGTGAGCCGACCAGACCCTCAAAGATTTCTCTATCATTGGTCTCGACAAGCGCCTTTAGTATCATCATGACTGGTACGAGGTATTCATTTTTCCTCCACGAAAACCGGAATGTGACATTACCGTCATTAAGGTAATGCAAAACGTTTGTCTGAGAGGTTTCGTCTGGACGAACCGACCTCAGTATTATACCGAAAGGGGTATAAGCAGGGCCACGATTGGTGAAGCTGGGACGATTGATGGCCAGCGGGAAGTTGCGCCTGTTCAGAAGCAGGAGACGTATGATTTTTTCGATTCCATTGACGACAAAGTAACCGCCCAGCTCGTCCGACTCTTCTTTGCGGGCAACTAATTGTGCAGGGCTATTACCTCGAAGGTGGCAATGGCTGGACTACACAACGTTAGCATTGGGCTTTCATGCGGGACCATACCAAAAGAAACTTTACCTTTACCATGATCGGGAGCAGGCCGATCTCCCGCGTAAACTCTTGTGTCTCCCCATTATTTATACTATACTCCAAGGTGACTGACAGCTTGCCACGGTAAGAAACATGCCGTTCTCGGCACTCGGCCGGTAAGACCTCTCTTTTCACAGCAAACTTGTTACCTGGAGGGAGAACTGATTTTTGAAGATGTACGCTCTTGTATCTAATCGAAAGCTTATTTCTTGTTTCTATAGGAGCGTGATCGTCTCCATCGAGGAACACTTTCGTGCCTATGTCAGCTAGGCCATGGGCTAAGAGGCCGTCGTTGGCGAAGATAGCATCAAAGGACTCAATATGAGGATTTACCGCTTGCTGCAGAAGTGGATATGCGGAATGGTCGGTGGGTGGGTTTCGAAATAGATCTTCGCGGCGAAGTGTATCGTACTGGTGATCCCAGGTCGTGGAAGTCGGCTTTCGCGCCATGGCAATGTCCGGTGTATGGATCGGGTGTGAATGGAATCGTTATACTATTCGCATATTAGAGGCAGCAAATCAGAATGCTTGAGCCAATCGAAACTTTTCGAGTGTCGTCAGAGTTGTCTTGTCCTTGTAACGCTTGAACAACTGTTGAGCAGCTGGAGTCGTGATGCGATGCTAATGCCGACTGGTAAGTACCCGTCAGAAAAAACCCTTATCTTGATTATTATCGATAATGATAAGCACTTGGTTAGTTGCATTATATATGGAGTGCATAGGTATCACACTGGTGTATGTATCTATCCGGGCCTATCGCACTAAAAGGCGCCACGCCCCGTATTAGTGCATATGTGCTTCATGGGGAAGCGCGGGGTTGGTTGAGAGTGGGCGCATTCCAGTTGGCTCATGACCGAAACCGAGTCAAGGCCTTTTCTCCTTATGCCTCCCACGAGACCACCTTGTCATGATCAGGCGTGCGCGGCATGCCAGGGTCGCTTTGCTCCGACATCAGCATGTGTCTATACAATTAGACGTACCTATTCTAGCTCGCTCCTATTCTGAAGGAGCCGATCATCTTCCCTTTTCTAGGTTTCCGCGGCGTGGTCTGCTAGTGATTTGGTTCGCAACAAATATGCCAGGAGTTAGCAATAAACCAACATATCAGCAGCCTCGACGCTCCCAGATTTCCAGCAAACTATGCTACTCACTGTCAATAGGGAATACATTGTAGGCAGCAGAATCATCAATAGCTTGGAATCTTACATCGCATCACCACCTACCAGTGAGGAGGCAGCCCACGCGTTGCCCCAACTCGCATGTAGGTATAACTCGGAAGCTATCCGCATGCACTGGTCAGCTCATTGACCTCCATATCGACATTGGATTCGAAGTCTAATGAATTATTCATCCATTCAGAGGCCATACAGAGGCCGGTAGGGTGTGCCTGGGATTGCACAGCCTCAAATCAGGAGCCTCTATTGCCGATCCACCATTCTCGCCTCCGCTCTTTATTGCATGCAAACCGTCCACCTAGCACATACCTGGGTCCGGACTGGACATGTAAAGATCCCGATTCTTTGGGCTGACCCCTTTGTGGATGGCATTGCCGTGCCTATCAACTTCTGCTTATCAACTTTTACTCGCGTTTGATTTTCCCGTGTGCCACCTACTTCGATACTACCGGTACTCTACAGACAAGTCTCATCTGCTTGCGCCATACCGAGGTAGGCCAGGCAGCAGCAAAGTCCGAACTAATCAAGAGCTTTGCTATCCGGGCACCATGGTTTCGCTATCCGGGCACCATTCGGCCCGGAACCAGCTGCCAAAGTCTGCCAGGCTATTTGGCGGCCGGCGGCTTTTGTAACCATCTGCCGTCGGTGGGCTTCCAGGCAACATTCACGGTTACATAAAAGCGAAAAGGTCACGAATTTTGCACGTTATAAGAGTTTAATTACCTAGGTAGTTGAACGCCCGTATATTACCGCCTTTGTGAACCAACCTGAAGGATGGATAGGTAGACGGATGGATAGAGGAGTTCGATTAACGTCTACGAAGTAGTGTACTTCCGTACCTACGGCAGGGGCCGGAGCCCCGTCCTTGACCTACAAGATTTCTCCCTAGACTCCGATTCAAATATATGTGGTTAGGTTGGATGGGAGCGCATCGGGTCCGTAGGTAGGTCGGTACATGTATGCACGGCTGCAGTTACCAAGTTCGCTTAATCAAGGGTCCCGTTCCTTAATCAATTGATCTCCGGCCCGCCAAAAAATCTGGCAGCTGATTCCGGGCGAATGGTGCCCGGATAGAGAAACCATGGTGCCCGGATAGCAAAGCTCCTAATCAATATGCCAAGTCGGCGAGAGCGTCTCCAACACAGGACAACATACCTACACTAGATAGAAGGATCCTCTGACTTAGGATTCGGCGCCTCTGTTAACTATACGGTAGGTAGTAAAAGTCCGGCCCTGTTGAATACTTCTTTCTCTGCTTAATCCCCATACCTATTTTGCTCCATCTACCTGCGCATTTACATCATTAGGTAGGTACATTTTACAATATCATCGAGTACCAGACCAGGTAGGCAGGTGAGGTAATGCCGGGCCGCCGTAAAGGGAATACCTAGTCTAGGTACGCCCGTGTTGCTGATCGGGCACATGCGACCATCGCCATAACTAAATGGGACCGTGAACCCGGCTCTCACCTGTCAAGTTCGTCCTCCTGCATCTGCTTCTTTTGGACTGTCCAATGTATTCCGTAGTCACAATGAAATCTCCCGGTATTCCATCATCCTTGCACTGCAGAGAGGTTGGGGTAATAATAGCATCAGCAGCGGAACTTCATGAGGGCCTCGCGTTCTTTACCCAGCTTCTCCGTGCAAAGCATATTGCCTACGTGCCTTGACGGTTAGGTACTTCTAAGTTAAAGCGAGTTAGGGCGAGTTATCTTGGGCAGCCGCTTGCGACCGGCCCGTTCCCTGTACGATTCCAACTATAACGGGCAAAGCACGGCAGGGCCACAAAGTTGGCCAGCAACTTGCTTCTCTAGTACATTATACCTACCTACCTAGATACTGCCTACGGCCTATCTACTATGTACTTACCCTCCCTGGCACACTCATTTCTCTTCTCTCCGACGCGCGCGTGCTTTCGCTGTAGCCCGTATTCCTTCGAAGACTCTTATCAAAATCGCAGGCCAAAGTTAACCAACCACCACCTACCTACCTCAGGTATCTCGAGTATTAGCCAGCTACCTACTATTTCGGTATCGCCTGCGTCTGCCTCAGTTACCGAACCCCAAACCTCTTTTGGTCGAAGCTTGCGCCGCTAAACTCCACCGAATGACCAGATAAACGAATGAAACCCCAGTCTTTCCGCTGTCTAGCCGCTCTGTGACGCTGTCCCGTCGAATGCAAGTATACCTAGTCCCCTACGCTACCTACGGTACCAGGACCCCCAGCAGCCCACCAAGTTCCAAGCCTACCTACCTAGGTATTGTGGTGTACGACGTACAGGCCGTAGGCTGTGCCTAACTACGCTCCCTGGTTGATCACGTCCTGGTCGAAGGCACGGGGCATCTTACAGCTTGCGCGATCTCCGTGGTGGGGAACTGTCACCTTCTGCCAGAGCGTCACTGTTCATTCCACACTCCATCTCTCTCAACGCTGCGTCGTCGTGTCTATCACCACCAACGAGTAAGCTCCAGACCTTTGTCCCGACCGACCACGATTTGCGCCTGGTAGCCGACCCGCCCATCCGCCCTGAGCGCTAAACAGGTAGCTGTTCCGCTAGCCTTCATACGAGACATTTTATTCATTGCTTGGCAGCTCAAAAATACATACCTACACGCTATTTAACACCTTGTTTGAGACATCCTGGTCATATTCGCTCTGCTCACTCCATTTATCCCCTGTAGTAACCCAGCCGTGGGTTACGTCTATGATCCAGTTTGCTCGTAATTTCCTTACTTCTACAGCATCGCGAACGTCCAGTCCCGTCACCTACCGTTGCGCCATCGCCACGCCGAGCGCCGCCTAGCCGACACCGCCGACACCACCGACACCACCGACACCATGGCCGGATTATTTCGCAAGGTATACGACTGGCTGCTCAGGACCTTCTGGTAAGTCCGTTGATGGCTTTTAAGCGGCCGCGGGATCAAGCTGCCTTCCCCTCCAAGGTCGCAGCCGTCTGCGCCATCCGCGTAAATGAGTTGAAAACTGATGCCCTTGGTAGGGCAAGTGAGATGGACGTAACAATGATCGGCTTGGAGAATGCAGGGAAGACATCTCTGCTTCGCGTGCTGTCTGTGCGTATCTGCATGCTCCTGCGTGCCGTCCCTAGAGCCATTGCTAACAACCGGATTCGCAGGGAGGAGAGTTCACGATCGAGTAAGCGACCTATTTTTCCCAGCGATGCAGATATCCCACAACATGCAGCACAGACTGTGCCATAGTTCTGTCCGACTGATCCATGTAGTTCTATTCCTACCGTCGGCTTCAACATGAAGCGGGTGCAACGCGGTCATGTGACGATCAAATGCTGGGACTTGGGAGGTCAGCCTCGCTTCAGGCCAATGTGGGAAAGGTATTGTCGCGGCGTGAGTGCGATTGTTTTCATCGTGGATATAGCGGACCACGCCAAATTGCCCGTGGCCAAAGATGAGCTTCATTCCCTTATGTCGCAAAAGACACTTGAGGGCATTCCCTTGCTCGTGCTTGGTAACAAGTCGGACTTGCCCAACAAGATCTCGGTCGACGAGCTCATCGAGTCTCTGGATCTCAAGACCATAGCGCACCGAGAGGTGTCCTGTTATGGCATTAGTGCTAAGGAGGAGACCAACCTAGATGCCGTCGTGCAGTGGCTGATGAAGTGGGCAAACAGATAAGCCCGCTTGCCCTGCACACGGTGTCGCATAGAGCGGGCTGCCATTCCTGCTTTCTCATGTTCCTCCCCTTCCTTAACATCTCGCAGCGGCCAGTTGCATTTTTGAACGAGGCCCATAATACTCTGGGACTTCAAGGCGATTCGATTTCTCGGGCGGCAACGACCTAATATACAAAACGTCTCTCGCGAGCTTGCAAAAGGGGTGTTGCCGTGCTGCTTGCACGCGTCCAACATCTTCGGATTTCATGCTATGGTGTTTGAATTTCTCGACGTCTGTCGTCTACTCAGGTGCGGTCTGGCCGCATTGGGACGCGGACAGCATCGATCACCGCAGGGTACGGTGTGCTAGAGTAAAGAGTGGGTTGTTTTTCTCGGGGGTAATTTCGAAATTGAAAGCGATAATGGCGATCGAGTGCAGTTAGTAACCCACACATTGTAGGCCGAACAACGAGGCTCTCTGTATTTAGGCGCATATTGTGACGAGACCAATGACGATTCATGACTCAACCTCTACATGACTTTCAAGGAGCCGAGGGATCATTCTGTAAAGTCGCGATGTGTCGAGCACGGAGTGGGGGATGAGGAAGACAGGTACATCAAATCAAGACATTGATGCCGAAGGATGTCCCTTGACAAAAAGGGTGAGAAGAGAGTGAGAGAACAAGTAACATAGCCTGCCCCAAACTCTACCGTAGCAAAGGAAAGGAAAGAGGTAAAAACAAATGGAGAAGAGGTGAACTGATACTGGGTGGAATGAAGAAGGGGTAGGTAGATCAGGATGCTTTTGAGAGGGCTACACACACGCGCGCAGACACACACATACACACCACACCTCTCAGCATGCGGTGATGCGTTGGCAAAATCTCCAATCTCAGCGTGGTCGCGACAGGGGCGGATGTGATTGGCCCCGGGAGGACCATACCGGGGGCGCAACGTGGACTCGCTTTTAATAAGACAATAACAAGTACATTAAACCGTATGCGCTGGCGGAACTAAAAGTGGGTGGGTAGCGCATTCTGAGGGGTTCCTGTGTCTTCGGGTTACTTGACGGGCTCTATCTGGGGGTGGAGAATGGAATTGAAGAAAGAGGGAAAATGAGATTGTGTGAAGATAGGTGTACTTACTTTGTAGTTGGGTTCGTCCTGAGCAATGTCGAGCCGGAGAGTATTTACGGAGACTATCAGAACTGGATGTCACCGTCAAAGCGAAGGCTTACGTAGGTAGGCATTGTACTCAGACATACCTGGTACACATAGCACATAGGTACTATGTCATGTTGCAACGTTTGGGGTCGACGAGGCGCTTCGAGGGGAAGAGCAGGGAGAAAAAGAAAGATTGATATATGCCTGGCACACCTATATAGGTAATGGTTGAGGACAGCCTTCCACGATCTGCTTTGCTAGTGTAGATTGAAACCCAGACAATGAGGATACCAGACTTATTATAGGCATTACCACGTAGGGTCCCCCGAATACTTGCAAGCAAGGCCGTGAAGCCGTATATCCAAATGTACTCCGTACAGGCATGATGTACCCGGCGACGGGCAGGTAATAATAGGCAGGTGGGCGTCACGTCCCCGGCGTTTTGTCAGGGCACGCTTGTCGCTTCGGAGAATTTTGACGTGGCAGCAGTTCATTAGCGTAGACCGTTCAGGTTCTACACTACACGTAGGTTTGACCAGCTTTTGTATTAATGCCCGGCAAGTCGGGCTTGGCGCGCCCGCCGCCTTTGCTCCGGCTCAGCTCAGCCTACCTATCTGATCTGATGACGACGCTGGCGATGAGGAATTAACGAGAGTGTGTCTTCGAGTCGGGCCACCCCGATTGTCAGTCGAAACCATACCTACCTATGTGCTACTAAGTATGGTAGGGAGGTAGTACCTGTGGACGATCATGAGGATTTTACCTGTTAGTGGAAGGATTCGGTACCCGGGGTCAGACCGGGATGGGCAGTAACTGCCCGGCCCGGCGCGGTCTGTCATCCTTCTGACGGCCCGCAAAGTCGACTAACACTTTTGACACGCTTTATTATCTCCCACGCAACCATACACTTTTCTGCCTCCACACAACTTCCTCTCCTTTACTCAAGAAGCCTCGTTTTCAACTTCTTCTTTGGCTGCATACTTTCAGTATCCGCTGCGCTGATGGCACCCCGGTGTGAATCCGCTGCTGATTGCAAGCCGTCGACGAGCTGGCAGGCCAGGCGGGATCCTGACAAATAGTATACCTAGCGCGCTTCGCCACATTCAGCTGACGACGAGAGTCAACACTACGATCTTGAATTCACGATAATCAAGAGCTAGCGCTTCCCTGCCCCTGGCCACACTAACATTGGATTCCAGTTCGAGCTTGTCGTTAGGTAGCTACACTGAATCAAGCTTTCAGAGCACGTCATATGTCGTCTGTCGGTAACGCCCATCAGCACAATCTACCTACAGAGTATGTGGGTGGCTTAGACGCACGTACGACGCAAAGATTCGAGGTTCCTTCGGATATAAGATTTATTAAGTTGCGCGGTATGCCATCCGCTAGGTAACAGCATTTTAATCGGTAGGCCTCAGGATATCGACCAAGGAATAGAGCCCGGCAGCATTTACGGCGCAACGGCATTACTGGTTTTCACTTGAAATGTGAAACATGAGCTTTTGATTAACTTGACCCGATCTGTGGGGTTTATCGAGACACAGGACACCTTTCTAAGAGCCGATCGTGACACGCGCTTGATGCGACCAGGGGTTCCCAGGAGAATGAGTTGACCTCAAAGGGCTGCTTGCACGCCTTCCAAAGGTACCAATTCGTATATTCAAATCCACCCACATACAAGAACACGCTCATCGGGGTGGGAGAAGACGCGAGAGATTTCACTTGAGAGCTCGGCTTCCCATTCGATGCGCTTTGGCTTTGTCCGCCAACTTTGGGATTCCCGGGGAGTCTCGGGATACAGCATCCTACTCCTTGTTCTCGCCTCCTTCAATGCCGGGCCCACTAAGCCAAGGCCTCGGTCTTAAGCAGCAGGTCACTGACTCTCCATGCACTCAGGATCTGCTAGGAACTTGTGGGTTTCCAAATCATATGCGATTGGCTCTTCAGCAGTTGACTTTGCCTGGTGGAAGCCATCACGATCACGAAAGCATTCTTTTCGGACCAGGACCGAGAGAAGTACCTACTATGGACGGTGGGACATGAGTAGCTTGACGTCTTGTTATAAGAGATGCATGGCAAAGTATTGGACGACAATTGGTACAAAAGTGCGACTGATCAACGACGCTCCAGTCCATAGTCTATCCCGAACGGTGCACGGCCGGGCCTACATCTCTTGTCTCCAAAGTGTAGTATGGGGATTAGGTATCGCGTACAATGTACAGCGAGGGCTATACTCAAGGCTGCGCACCATGCCTTAAACCCTATTGTATACCGCAAGGACTACCGTATGAGCAGCTCACAAAATTCTATCTTCGAGGTTTTATGGCTTAGGATCTCACGTTGCCGTACTCGCCAAGACCTAAAGTCGGTTTTGGCGAGTAGAGACAATGGGATATTGGTTACAACAAAACGAGAGAATTGGGTTTGGTCAATATGTCGAAGCTGTGATTGAACAGGAGACACTCGAACCACCAACGCATGGTGACATACCTACTTACCCCTACTTACCTATGGCGCTACGGAGCTCCGAAACGTGGATCTCGAGTTATAAGAGTAGGTACGTCAGATTGGCTCTTGAATCATCGTACCTCGATTGGATGTGGCGATTGGATGTGGCGATTGGATGTGGCGATTCAATGTGGGGAGATTGGTTGTTCTCGAGACGGACACGATCCACAGGCGAGTGCGTTATTACCTCAAATTCAGACGATGCCAACGCAGATCAACAACTTAACTATAGGTACCTACGTCCGTAGTAGGAGAGAAGTTTACATGCGTTACTACCTAACTAGCCTAAGATAGATACCTATTTGGAATGGACGGTACTTCAGGTCCCTACCTAGGCTCTGGCAATCGGCAGGGTGTAAGTTCCAACAATATGTCTGTTGGCATCTGTTTACAATTTACATACGAAGCAGTTTAGGTGAATAGGTACCCATTAGGCTATTCCGTATAAGTACCTACTTAAGTAGGTAGAGGAGCTACCCACACTAGATAGGACCCAATGAGTCTATAAAGTTCCCGTATATATTCCGTGCTTATTACCTAGACCGGAAAGGAGAATACCTAAGTAGATCCCTCATTGCCAGATCATGTTTGCAACGAAGAGCGTACATACGGTACCTAGCTGGGTACATGATCTAACTGGACCGCTAGTGTAGATAGGCGGGAGTTCTGGCGGGAGCTAGCGGACGACGTGGTTTCCCCAGCTCCCGCCGCAGCCCAGCCACGGTAGTGGAGACGCTAATTACATCATACTAATAGGTACTGTATATTTCCTCCGTGCATACTAAATTTCGTACCGTGTACAGCCGCGAAGCACGTCTTCCCGGCTGTGTACCGGGAGACACTTCGCAGTTAATGTGCAAACAGCAGCGTACCGGTAGGTATGTGGTGCAAATTTGTTATCATGACATTAATGTCGATATTCGTAGCATCTTTACATAGTAAATACGTAACGCGCAGATGCACGTGGTAGGTAATGCCGCACGCATAGGTAGTAACAAAGTAGCATCTCGGCATTGACACCGACGTCTCCGACATGTTTTGGAATTCTACTCGGTCGGATCCGGAATTCATGCGTGTCAGGCTGTCAGCGGTATCTACACTAGTCAATTAGCGTCTACTAGTACGCATTGCGCACAGCCACAGTTCGCTCCAAAACTCAGCTGCTGAGCTGACTTAGCAGGCTGCTGTGCACTGCCGACGTAAGAGGTGCCGTACCTTCTGCCTTTAAAACCATAACACCTGCCTTTCCGTTTCTTTTCCAGCACATCACTCTAACTTACATACCCATCCGGCAACGGAGCCAATTCTGTAAATTCAATACCAACTCGGCTTTTCTTCCGAGTCTTATCGTCGACTCTCTGCATCATCGACACTTCGTACCTTACATACGTACGAAGTAGTGCATCTGATAACCGACGTTGAACCACCTACGTCAACCCCCCACATCCCCTCTCCAGGACCCATCAGTCTCCGGCGCTCCCATCGACACAGACACCCAGATCTGCCAACACCATCCCCACATACGTTCGGATCTTCGCGATCGCCCGCGGCGCTCAGCACGATGGCACCTGTTTTAGATCAAAGTTCCAGCCTACTACAAGAGCGCTTTATCTGCCCAGCCGGTTTCCGCCCTGCAGGTAACGAGTGCGTGAGAGGCAGTCCGTGGTTTTGGTACGGGCGCTGGATCCTCCTGGCCATCCTCATCGGCGTTTTCTTTCTCATCCTTTTCCTATATGCGTGAGTACTAGTCTTCCCTGGCTCGTTGTAGCTTACTCCCCAGTGCACGAACTGACGTGGCAGCAGCTGCCTCAAATCTCGCCGTCGCCGTCGCCAAGGAATGAGCCCTATGTACGGCACGGGATGGATGGCACCCAACAACGGCCAATACTACAACAACCCTCAGGGTTACAACACTGGGGCATACCAACAGCCCCCGCCAGCTTATGGAGCGCCTGGGCAGTCGTATCCCATGGACAATCGATATCAGACTACCGATGGCCAGTACAATCGACAGGCGAGCGGCGTCGAGGCCCCTAAGAACGTCTACACTGGTGATTACGCCCCGCCTGCCGGGCCCCCGCCGAACAAGTAATATGCCTATTGGCAGCTTGGCCAATTAATGAGCGCACAACGAAGCACCATCACGTGTACAAGATAATAACGGGGTCGGGTTCGATACCACGTGTCGGGTTAGGCGTAACGGTTTTGTCACGGCCTCGAGACAGCAGGCTATTTGTTTCAGTTCTGGCGTTGGCAGGCATACGGGTTACGAAAATCAAGGATAGCATCCCCGCAAGGGCTGGCAAACAAAGGCTCATCTTCACAACTAATGTTGAGTGAATGATACTCGACCACTGCTGTACTATTGCTCTACAAGATAATTAATTTGACGTACACTTTTTCGGTGTTTACAGATCCCATGGCGTATCTGCTATTTATAGATGCGCTTGACTCGACCCAGTAGAGTTGAGATCGGACTTTTATTAGGGCTGATTAAAGTACAACATGCCGCAATCTTATCCTTAATATCTGTAGTACCTATAGTGTACGGAATGCGTCCTGGGGATTGCCGAACACAGGTAACGTGCACGTGTCCCATACTCCTGCGACTTGGCTCTAACACTATGAAACGGCCGTCATGTCACGATTTACTATTTATATACGGACGTAGTTCGTTACCAACGTGACAGCAGTATCGCGCACTTTTACTTGGTGGTGGAGCCTGTCCTTCAGCCCATCCATTCATTGGAGGCATAGCATGCAAGCACCAAGCTGCCTTTCATTTCCTCTTTGTTATCGGGTAGTAAGCAATGCGCATAATCGGTAGCACTCAGGAGGCCTCCCGCCTTTATTAGATAATCCCCCGAGCTCCGTTGTCCGCGTGCGTCGGAGGCAGGCGGGTAGCTTTTGGAAGGCGCAGCTGCGGTACCAGTATGAGCGTGGCGGTACGGAATGCTTAAAAGGGCAGGAACGGTGCGGACGTACGTAATGGGAATACCGGTGTTCTCGGCGTGGCACGTGAAGAGGCTGAGCCGGCGGGCATAGACTTCGTGTAACGATCGTCGACGGTGTAGATGGACTCTGGAACTGGATACTTTTGTCTAGTTTACGAGGGGAAGCGTAGTTTTGTACCGGTAATTTGTTGTGATTTCTATTCATACTGCTTCCCGCTGGAACTGCCTACATAGGGAGTTGAGATGGGTTTTATGTGAAATGGTTGATGAAGGTAATTCCTTACACGACGATGCCGGAAAGAACGCTTTGCTTCATTCCCCATACGTAAGTTGCTCGTTTCTCGTTGCCAATTACCTGAAATCGAAACGTAGGTAACTAGCCAGGTCTCGTCATGAGCTCATTGCTTCAAGTACCGAGAGCTCTCCTTGCGAACCGAACCGTATCAGACTGACCATCGCCAACATAGAGCACCGAATATCCAAGGCATGTGTGGGCTTTTAACGCAGGTAAGGCACCCGCTTTGCGTACGGCCTCATCATCCATCCGTAGCTAACCACCATCGTAATAAATTTTTCCTTTTCCACTCTCGTCAAAAGGGGATATTCCCCATCCGAGCCCCCAGCGTCACACAATACGTAGTCAAGGCTGAAATAAATCATCGAGTTGACTACGTGAAGTGCTGTAAACCCGTAATAGCCTACGTGCTTATGCTAATCAACCTGCCGGCCCTCAGATTGCAGATAGTCATGTCAGGAAATCAAGAGCACGGTTCTGCGGTCTTCCTAGCTAGCACACGTGCCCCGAGAAGGATACGCAACTACGCACTTTCCAATGAGCTATCAGGGCGTAGTTGCACATTTTACGTTAGGTACCTAGGTAGGTAGGTAGCCCATTGTATACACTGACGCTCAGTACTTCAACCATCCTGCAATACCGGCATCGAATACGTTTGTTTTTAGGCACCTACGCGTCGTACAGGAACACCCATAGGCACCAGCAGGTACCTTAGGCTGCCATTGCGTTGATTGTCCGAGTAACTGGCAGGCAACTTTTGCAGCCTGCTCCAGTTACATATCGGTACGTACCCCCAGCCGAATTGCGACCTCAACCCGAGCTCGTTAACCACCGAGTTCAAGCAGCTGCCCCTTCCTTCCTACCTACAGTACCGGCACTTTTCTCTTTTCCCCGTTCTCGCCCTCGTCACCCACCACAGTTCTCTACCCACGTACATTTAAGAAATAGGTCGACTCGAACCCAACCTTCTCCCTCCCTCAAATTCCGAACATCCAACTCTTTCACTTGTACTTCAACCCAAGCAACCTTCTTCACCCGTCATTTATCATCAAATTCTGAACACTCAACTCTTTTACTCAAGTCCGTCTTCAATTCGGCAAGCTCTTTCGGCTCTTTCATCTCTGCACAGTTCGTCTAATCCCGTCCTCACCCTCTTATCATACTCACCCGTTTCTATCAGAACGTACTTCGGACTCGCACATGTAACACCACAATGTGCATCCAAGTCCATGCTGCCCACATCTGTGGGCATTTCTCCGTGTCGATTAACGCTTGCCCGCAGCCGGGCACGCCTGCCTGCATAATCCAGACTCGATATGCAGACATGAATTGGAATTGCTGCCCGGTCTGTATGAGTGGTTAGGAACCACAACATCATTCCCAAAGCAGAGATTTGTACGATTTCCTAAACACCGTTGCCGCGATCATACCCCGATCTGTTCCCGTACATGTTCCCCGCGAAGCCCAGAACCGTCCTCCACCCGGTGGATATGCCAATAATGCCGCGAACCCGAATATGTCACGGGGCCATGGAAGTAATAGCGCAAACCAGTCTTCGTACCGTGGCCATGGCGGCAATGGCACGAACCAGTCAGCGCCCGGTTCCAGTGCGCCAGCCAATAATAACCCTGGAGTGATTGGCAGCGGCATTCCTGTTGCCAATCGTGGTCAACATTCCGCCGCATCTCGGGGTAGCAATGCTACTGGCCACGGTCGGGGTATGGCGCACTTTCATGCGAATGCACAAGGTCAACGGGTCGAGCCCAATGCAAATGCAGATGGTCAACAGGCCGAGCCGAACGCGGATGCCAAAAACCGACAGGAAGAGGTGGGTGAGGATGCACGTGGTCAACAGACGAAGCCGACCGACAAAGGTGACTTCATCACTAATCCATAGATTCTCTTCACTCTCATATTCCCTGACATAGCCCTTTTCCGTCCCCTTTCAGTCCACGTTCGCCTCACGCTTCCATTCACTGCAGCCTATAACCAAGTGTCTTTGCTGACTTAAGAAAGACGCCGAAAAATAGGCGGCATTGACGACAGTCTTGTCGGTCTCGCCCTGGGGCCAGCGACGGCTAACGATGACACCTGGGCTGAAGGCGGCCACGATGGCAGTGGCAGCGATGGAGAAGATGACACTGATGTCGAAAGTATCTGCAGTGAGAACGGTAATGGGCATGACGGAGTCTTTGATTTGCTACTTCATCGGGAGAGTGGCAACTACCGAAGTCGCATACCCGGCACCGATGTTGAAAACAGTCTCAGGATCGACATTCGCAACGGGAATTTCAAACTTGGCCAGCAGTGGCGTGTTCCTGAATCCAGCACAGCCGCGCAATTGCAAGCAGGTCAGATCTTCGGTTTCGCCTCGATTTGGTCCCAGCACGAGCTGGAGGACCCGGCCTCAGCAGTTTCATCTCGAGCAATGCAACAGGAACATCCATGCAATTACTTACAGACGTTAGAGGCCGCAATCCCCAGTGTTGCAGAAAGTTTCGTTTCTTATCTCCCCGACTACTATAATAACCGCACATCCTACGAATCCGCAGCTGTTACTGTTTCTTCACGCGACCAATATTGCGAAGCTGCGCAACCTGATCGAGGCAATGGCCAACACATGACAGAAAACAACAACCTCACAGAGTTGACCGACAGAGAAGAGACCGATGCCGACGAGGAAACATTCGTCGTAATTCGTGAGGATCCTATTCTCGTCAACCTTTCGATGTCAGGGGTTCGATAGCTTTGTCACGCTATGTGATAAGTTGACTCGGGACGTGATGTCGTTGATTTCTGGAAGTCGACTGTAACACTTTCCTTGTTTTCCTTTCCTATCTGTCCTGGTATCCCGAAGTAATGATTGGTGTGAGTGTTTGTGGATGGGACAATAGCAGAAACCTCTGTATGTTGTACTTGCAAAATAATTGACTTCACCTGGGCATAACGTCCGAGCACGTCTCCTTTTCCCGTCTCTGTGATAGAACGCCTGAGGACTTCTGATAACATGGAGATTCGTTATATTAATGAGATCACGGGTTTCGTCTCCATCCCACTGTGACGTAAATGCGGACAGTGAGCTGCGATGATGAGCAGATGGTCTAAGGATGCATAACCAAGAGAGAAAGAACAAAGTACATGTGGTTACAAGAAGGTATCAAGGTATGCCGTCCATTTGTGCATCAGTCTGCAGCAGCAGTGCCCTCATTCATTGTCGCCACTTGCAAGAAATGCATGATGGTATGATCCCAACCGATGAACGCCAAGTCGTTTTCAAGTAGAAAAGAAGCAAAAAAAAAAAAAAAAAAAAACAAGACCCTTATGTCCCCATGTAACTTATCTACAAGTTGCGAGGTAGGGGCTGCTAGCCCCGGCTATTGGAGACGCCGAATCCGAAAATAGGTATCGTAAAAAGAGCCTCATTTGTCATTCCAAGCGGATTAGAGATATTTCTGTTGGGTATCCTGTGCCGGTTTGTATGTCCGATGCCCGGGATATGCGGCGCCTGTGCTTGCGCTGGGGGCTGGGGCTGGGGCTGGGGCTGGACTTGCCCGGGAACTATTCGGGCGACTGTATCCAGAGTTGAAATCAAATCCACTGTTGTTTTGGATCGGTGACTTTGGAGGCCCAAAGGGCCGAAGTGGTGCTGGATGCACAAAGCCATCATGGGACTCGATTGAAAACTCTTGTTGGGAGGCGACTGGATACTGCTGAGCGTAATGATCTTGCGTTGGAGAACGTTGAGATAGTCCATAGCCCGCCTGCGGAGCCGGTGGTCCTCGTGCGCTCCCATATCCATAACCAGGCTGCGCGCCGGGAGAGCCCATCCTCGGCGGGTTTCCGTGCTCGTAGCCTAGTTGGGGCCCAGACAATCCCCGATCATTGCCGTACCCATCATTGGCTGCCGCTCCCTGATAATGACGGTTATTATACGAGGCGGGTGCGGTGCCTTGTCCATATTCATCATTGTACGACCTAGGACTTCGTGATTGAGGATATTGGGAAAAGACTTGATCCATATTCGCCTGGTCGTAGCTTGTATTATAATCTTCAGTCGTTCGGCGGCCCAGGGGGCCCGCCGTGGGCACTCCCATCATGCTATTCATGCCCTCGGGGGAGTCTACATGGCCGTAGCCACGATCACCGTAGCCATTGTAACCTTTTTGATTGATTCCATAGACACCAGAATCATTCTGCCCAGATGCCATGTATCCATTTGAGTTAAGCGTACCCCCCGGTGGCCCGTAAGGCGACATGGCATAGGGCGGGGTCGCAAGAGGCGAAGTTGCACGAGGCGAGATCGCACGCGACATATTTGCACCGTCCGCGCTCATTGAGTTCAGGGCCACGTTGGGCTTCTTAAGAGGTGCCATTTCAACGGAGTCGGCCTCGATCAGCACCTTTTTAGAGCTAGCCCCTTCCCAACTAGGCATGGCAGGAAGTGCATCGGCGTTCTTGGTTCCAGCGTCGAATTCGGCATACTGCGGTACATTCGGCTTCATCGTGTCCAAGCCATGGTGCATGGGCGCAGGGGAGCGATATGCTTGGTCATGGTTGGAGGGAATATATGGCTCGTCAAGATACTTTCTACGATCGCCACGAGGAGCGTCGCACATACCACAACATTCACCGCAGCACTTCAGAAAATAGCAGCATTGGCAGCAGCACGACAAGCCGCAGCAGCAACACCGAATGATACACCACACGATTGAAAAGATGATGAGACCCCCAACAATAAATAGAGCAATGACGGGCCATCTATTGATGTTAGTTCCACATAGATGAAGAGCTCAATCGCAGCATAGATTGGACGTACTTGCAAATAGCCGCCTGGAAGCAATTGCCCCAACTCGAAAATGCAGTTTTGGCATCGGTGATATCTCCTGAAATATCTCTGGGTAATTGACGTCTGTCCAGGGCAGCGACAACGCTGCGCGAAAGCAGGTCTATGAACGCATCCTTGAGGTCGCGGTCTTGGAGGCTGCGCTCCATGGCGACCCCGACGTGCGGCATCTTCGAGGCTTCCTGTCCAAGCTGCTACCACTGACTCAAGGGCACGACTCGTTTATGTAAGAAGCAATCGAGGCTTGGACGCGCGGCTCGTGCGATAATTGTGCGTAACTGTGCTATAACCGGATTATTGGCGCATTTCGTTGCAATACAAAAATAGGTACCGGTAGCGCGTTTAATTAATATCTAGGTGATCCAGGATCTGCCCATCCCACAGCAACACGGTTGAGTCCGTAATTGGGGTTATCGTTATCTATTGTTCGCGCTGGACGAGGGCGATGGCTGTGAAGCGACAGAGCAGAAAATGATCCCTGTCTCGCCACCTTCGGCTTTGATAACGTTATGGCGTCGAGCGTGAGAGCGAACGGGGCTGACTAAAAACAGAAGTAAGATGCGCCGTCAAAGGATTCCAGGCAAATGTTGGTCAAACAAAGCGATTGTGACAAGAGCCAAAGACGGACGGGAATAAGTACTTATGAGCCAGTGACGGCAAAAGTCAGTAGATAGGTAAATGATGGATATCGAATTTGTATCATAAGCTAGAAAAGAATGAATGCGTAAAAGAATGAACTGCAGCGGCTTGATTGACTGCAGAGCAGGAGTTGAAGCTCACGTATGCCACGAAAGCATCAGAATGAAAAGTAGGTAGGAGGAAGAGCAGTTGATTCCCTCGTGCGCTTTGGTAGGTAGATGCTAGACTACTGGAGATAAGCGGCTGGATTGATGGATGGCTAGGTTACGGTTAATTGAATGCAGTTCCGATGGGCAGGTTACTTAGTGGGCTGCCGGGTCCCACAGCCCCACGGCCCCTGAGAGCCGCTCCACTAGGTATCTACATACCTAGGTACGTACATAGTACCTACGGACGTAGTAAGCGTGGAGTCGTGGACGTAGTGTACCTAGGTACCACCTGGTAGGTTCCTACATACTTGGTAGGTACATGAATACAAAGAGAAGGCCCTGAGCAGACCATTGGCCGAGTATCGCGGGGGGGCGATTAATTGGGTCAAAACGCTACCTAGTGTACAGTCCGTACGAAGTATAGGTACGAATTATTATTCCCTGTCCGGCGACGCGCCAAGACATTCACAAGATCGGCAAGATCGTCCGTCAGTTACGACAAAAATTCGGCACCAGGGATCAATAATGAACAATGAACATCGCAATCTGTAAAGCTTCAGTATCGTGAGTTCGTGAACAGGTGTAGTGTAGGTACGCATTCTGGTTGCAGACACAACTCTTCACCAAAATGGGCCATTCTACCGTTGGGTCCCTATTCTCTCTATCTACCTGGTCTAATCTGAGTCTCCTACCGGTAACAATCTACACTACCTAGATAGCACGTGCACAAGAAACATACCTGGTCAGCGAGTCTGGATATTAGCGGCAGAGTGCGTTAAAGTCAAGCCCCAACCTGTGTGGTCGAGCGCCGTCAGCGATATCTACCTGGTAGAACTTGATTACTGGCTTCCACGCGTCCCGATCCCGCACTTTCTAGGTACCTATGCTCTCACAGGACTATCTTTAAGTAGGTATTATCTGCGCGGTCGGAATCCGGGGTACTTCGTGGGTACGGACTACGCGTACATTTCAGACATACGAAGTAGACTACTTCGTACCTAATGCCTAAATATATATATTGAGACCAAAGAGGTACACTAGATAATTAGAAGCCAGGCTACCAAGGCGATAGGGACAAGCATCCGATCTAGCCGGCGCATCTTATGTTTTACATACCTTAGACACACACCACTGGGCAGTGGAGGCAGGTTAAGTTGAAACTTGAAGCAGGCAAGTTGAAGCACGTCACAAACTTCACGAGTCACGACTTGTTAATGGGATCTGAAGCCGGCACGTGGGATCAAATCTTAATTCGCAATCGATCGATCCTTGACGGTGATATGTCTTACGAGCTTGACTTTATAACAACGGTTTGTCGCCTGTCTCCCCAGACTCTACCGGACTATCAAAGCAATGCTTGAGTTGGCTCTGAAAACCAAGAGAATCTCTTCAACACTGCACTAGACTCTTGGGAAGCTGGAGCAAGCTCGTCAGACTGCTGAGTATCTACCACATCATGACCGTGGCGATAGGTACTTTAAAGCGATGACGAACACGGACGAACTTGAGGGGAAGGCCATGTCAATTCTAAACAGGGACGGGTCGACCACAATAATCTCTACCACGTCGACGATTCTAGGAAAATTACGAGGTCCTTCTCAACTCGAATTGGGGGATCATTTCTGCCCATCAGACTTAAAGACTTGTCTTCAAATCAGTGACATCCTCGATACCGCCGTGGTGGTTACGTGAGGAACCCGTGCTTCTCCATTTGCGTCTGAGGCTACCTACCATGTAGGTCTTGACGTTGTTGGTTTGTCATCGGATACCGGGTTTATGCCTCTCAGGCCGGTAGCCTTAGTCTCTCTTCTCTCTCGAAGGACAAATCCGTTTACTCAGTGAAGCCCAGGATGTCATAAGTTTTCGCCATGCGATTGCGGCTGAGCAGATCGAGAAACATCGTTGGCGAAGCCGGGACGCCTGCCCGTCGAGCGTAAGCTGATCGACGCTTAGCCACTGGTAAATACACAACGGTTCGGTATGTATATCGTATTTTTACAGGACAGCCTCTCCGGCGGCGAGCGAAGCAGGTCTGCCTGCTTTTGCTGACAATGGCAACGGTGGCTTGCTTATGAATTAACTGCGCCGCTTTAGTAGTGTTTCCAGTGTCCCCCCAATATTGGCGTCAATGCATCGACTCAGCCAGATAATACCTATGTATCAGCATTGAGGAGGTCCGGCTGAGTTGTTGAACTGAAAAGGTTGAATTACCGCAATGAGGTCCGATTCACAAATGATGCTGCCTTAGGTCCGGCGACTGGAGGGGTGCTGCTCTTGGGCAATACCCGCGTCTGCTGTCCTCTTCAAACCACCATCCATGGGCCAAGCCAATCGCGAAGCAGATACTCGACGCATTGCAGCTTAAGCGCGCGGTGTCTCTTACGAGAGCCGTTCACGGTGGTGCAGATGGGTGACACCAGCAACGCAGCCAAGCCCCCAGGATGGTCACGTTGATAATCGGAGTAGTCGTTCAGCCAATGCCAACACCGACTGTAGAGGTCGTGTGCTCACTGACTGTTTACTACCACGTACTCATGATTATCAACGATTTTCCGTCCTACCCAGTCACGGCGATGCATAACCCGCTCAGATGTCAGGACGACTTACATCCTCGAATATATAGCTCGCTTTGCGATCAAGTCTTGCGAATATCCATCTAGATACACCAAGCAGAGTTGCCAAAGACTACGCGTAATCTCAAACGTATATATTTTGCAAGAGCCGTCAGTTTATTTCATAAATTTTAATACATCAGAAACAAAATAGCCATAAACCTGATCCGTTCGTTCAGGCCTGTTTAGCTACCTATGTCCGCGAAATGGTTCATAGGTACGGACGTACATAGACCATATTGCGTCTCTCCAGTCCTTGATCAAGACCCTACCAGATATAAATACCAAGGTAAACCTCGTCGCTACCTATTAAAGGCTCTACTTGTTTAGTAAAACTAGATAGAATCGACCGAAGATGCAAGGGGAAAAAGGGGCTATCCCGTCCAACTATCGAATAACAAACTGTGTACCTAATCCCACATAAATGCCTTCCAATTTGCCGCCAGCAATGTACATTGTACACCAGATATCTCGAAATGAATTCCAATTCCCCCAATAACACTAGCAGTAGTACAAAAATGCCTGTATAAAGAAAGAGCACCAAACGCCTATTGCTGCCCCTACCATGCTTACTCCGGCGGAACTAACTCGGTTATGTGCACCAACTTGTCTCTTTCCTCCTGGCTGCTTCTGCTCCCGGTAACTGTTTCGCCATCTATCTCCGGGTCATACTCTGCGCTATCATTCTTAATGCCCCTCGCGCCTGTGTCTTTGGGCCCTGTGGACCTCAAAAACCCCCGGTTCTCGCCGTGGCCGTTGTTATCAGACCCACTGTCAGTGTCGTCCCCAAAGTGGTCATCGAAGGAGTCTCGGACTTCCGCTGCCTCTTGTGGTATCCGTTCATGGTCAGTCTCTTGCAATTTGATGAAGCTGTCGATGATGTAGTACTGAACGGCGTTCATGATGAGGGGGAACAGCATCATGACGAAGACAATCTGTAGCCGCTCGTTTCCTTCTGTCCATCCCAGTGCCCAGTCGCCCACGCGTGAAATCCATGGCAGCATCAGGAATATCAGCAACACGCAGAACTTCATGCCCGAGAGGCCGCAGAAGTAGATAATGGACTGCTTCAGCCACCACCAAACTTTCGGTGGGTCACCATAGTTGCCAGACTGAATTGACTCGCGTGGTTTACCCCAGGGCGTGAAAGCGACGAGACCCGTGGTCACGCGGAGAAGGACAATTAAGATGGGGATGCCCAGGGTAGTCTAGATTATGATGGACAAGCCTATATTAGCGTCGATGATGTCATCCCAGAAGGCGAGCGGGAGCACGACTCACATCGATAGCCAGGTTTAACATATAGAATGAGCAAGGGTTGGGAACATAGGGGACCTGTTCCTTTCGAAGCAATCTTGAGGCCGCCTGTGCGGCCGTCGGCCCCAGCTTCATGGAGAACCGGCCGCTCGTAAGCATGGACATAAAGACATTGGCAATGTGCACTAAAACGGAACCGAAGACTTGTTTCGATACGTCAAAGAACCAAATCTTGAGGGGGCGCTGCGGTCGTTCGCGCCACCGCTTGAAGACAAGAGAAAGGAGCGCCAGGCCACCGAGGGCCAGCTGAACGAAGATCGCGAATGGACCGAGTAATCTACATTCTCCCTCGCCCTCGCCCTCGCCCTCGCCCCCGCCGCCTCCACCTCCCCCGCCATTCCCATCAGAGACGGTCACGGCAAATGATGCTAGGGAAAGTGTTGCTGCGGCGCCTATGGCAGATGCAGTGGCTGTCGCGAGACTAGCCATGCCTGAAGGTGGGGGTATGTGGTCGACACCGATCGTTGCCGTCGACGTGATTTTCGCCGCGACATCGAACGTGAAGGGTATAGGCATTTGCTAGATAAAATTCGGCACGTTTGGGATAAGGTGCCTAGACTAATTTAGAGATGCATGGGAAATCAGTCAAAGGTGGACGAGGGGGCCGTTCGGCGGCGGAGAGGTGGCGGCGATGATGGGATGATAGGCAAGTAGTGCTCAGATTCGGTAGGCGAGCAGATCACTTCGGCGGAGGGCGAATAAGTTCTGGGCACAGGGAATCCAGCAAGATATGCAGTAGGTATTATAGCTCGAATCGGCTGGTGGAGAAGAATACGAGTAAATTGCACATTTCCGAATTTGAAAAGGAAAATAGGTAACAGGTGGTGATGCTGACTGTGCTACCTATGCACCTAATGCCAATAGGCAGAGTCCAGGAGAGCCGAGGCGAGCGCGGCTGACATAATTAAGAGCTCATAATTAAACAGCTGTTCAGTAGGTAATGTGTAACCAACCAATGCCCTTGCTTGGCTGCCTGCCCGCCCTAAGTTACGTAGGTACACGCGGTACGGGAATATTACCTAGGTTAAGTTAGATGATGCAGATAAACGTCTTTAGCTTTGGGGCTACGCGCATACACATGATACCCGCACACCACCTACGTAGCTGCGCTTCGCCCCTACATGAATTACATCCATCCTACGTGGAACAACGTTGAACAGCCGCATACCTATGATGAAAGGCCAAGGCGTGTCACAGAGCAGCCGGAGTTTTCTTTGTTGTTGGGATTTGTCAATTAAAACATACATAGGCGGAGTCTTAAGAGAGTATGAAGAACTTTTCCTTCCCTTGCTCTCCTTTCTTTTTTTGTCAATTTTCTTTTTCAGGGCTCGAATCGTGGGGTCAAAAAGGTTTATCGAGGTAGATCTACGTCTGTTTCCATTCCCACACAATGCCGGAACCCTGCGTCTGGAGAACTAGGATTACGGCACTTCCTAGCCGACAGCGCGTTGCGGCGCATCCGATTCATAATACAAAGTAGATAGGTACAAGCCATTACCCCTAGGGGGCTATTGTCCGTTTGCTCAGCTCCGAGAGTCGTACTGGCAGAAATAAAAAGCCATAGGGCTAATGTAAGGGCAACCAGGGTGGACTAAATACGTCACTTAAACATGCTGCCATGATGGAAATGCCTATGCGCGTGACGGTATATTGCGGCTCGCCGACTCAGGAAACACAAATCTTGTTCGGCTTCTGCGGAAGGAAGCCACGCACAAATGTTAGCGCGACTTCTCTTGCGTGGCGAGCAACATCTTCTGGTTTGCATTTCTTCCGGTTCATTGCCGGAATCGGCGTTTTCTGGCTCCACGACGTTGTCGTGGCGGTAGAGCCAGAGGCGGTAGAAAGAGAGAATGACGGGACTGCAGACACTGGGCAAGTTTGAGTCTGGAGCCTATCCGCAGGCCCGTCTAATCGTCAATCGATGCCGTATTGCTTCTTGAGCTGACCTAAACTCTCCTGGCGAGCCTGCACGTCATCTTTTGACTCCTTCATCTTGAGGGTCTTCTCTGGTTGGTGCCACAGCACTATACTTTGGTCAGCTGATATGCCAAGGAACTTGTTGAGTCGTGTAACATACCGACGAGGTATCTATTTTGGAAGTTGAAGCCGTTTAACTTCTCGAGAGCGTTCTTGGCATCAATGGCATTCCAGAAGACGATATAGGCTGTTCCCTTGGTGTCGACAGAGATGCCCTTCCGAATTTGACTGGCCATTGTTAGCAGCTAAGCATATGATGTAATATAGAGAAAAGGAAAGACAAAAGGAAAGACAAGCGTAGATGGCCGTACCGGATGATTCCGGTCTCGTCGGGGTCGAAGAGCTTGAAGAGATCGCCGTCTGTGACTTCGTAGCTAGGAAGAGACACACGTATTAGAACACGACAATTACAACGCCCTTCACTAATCGGTTCATGGCGACTAACTTGAGGTTCTTGATAAATAAGACTCTGTTTTAGGACGCGTCAGTGTTGTCGGCTTTAAACATTTAAGGCGGTGCTTGCAAGGGGTCAAGCGGGCGCAACTCACGGCAACTGCTCCGGGGCAAGCTTTCCGGTGCGACTCATATCTTGATGGCTGTAAATGTCCTAAAACTTAATGGATTGCGGGTACTGCACGATCTTCGATGTACTCGAGGAGGCGGCGATGGTTGTGTTGAAGATCGGGGTAGAAACCGATGTAGGGACGTGGGTTGAATCAATAGGATGGAGTTTGGAACGGAAGTGACTGCGAGCCTAGAATGCCTCGACGTTAACGACGCCATCAATCCATCTCCGACCAATCGGGGACGTCGGTCTCCACCTTTCACTATCTTGACCACGTGACACAGTGTGGGACGCTCCAGCGCCATGTGTGTGCACTCAGTGCCTGCGATCGTTGAATGCGTTTGTGCGCTCTGTACAGTGCGGCACAGTTATCAATATTCATCCCCACATATCTCGGACGCCTTCGCGAAGTACATTTGTCCACGTGTACCAAGTGTATGGCTGCCTACAGAAAGGGTACCGGTACTACTACGGTGGGTACCTCTAGTACTGCAATTTATGCATTAGTGCACATTACGTAAATCCAAGCCGTTTGTTATGCACCAGCGTCTCCACTGTTATACGCTTTCGCGTCTCGCAACGATTCTTGCATCAACCATCCACGGGCAGAGTCGCCTTGGATGTAACCTTCTACATGACACTGCCTGCCATTTGCAGGTACGGAGGCTTGTCGTCAAGTCAGAAACCAGTCACCGTGCGTGCCTTGGAGTGGGCATGGTGTGTGGTGCAGACAGCAAATGGAATAAGTCCCGACAGTACCCTTAGCACTCACCGGCATGGGAAGGTCGATAATAAGCCGGTACCTAGGTGTGACTATGTGGGTGACTTGGTAAGTCTGCGAAGTGCGAACACCTCAACCAACGATCCACCACGGTTCTCACCCTCCACAGTTATTAGGTACCATCGTCGTCATCATTTGCTGCCCGAATCGCTTGTGCTTCTTAGACCGTAAAAGCTTCCCTTCGTGAACACTACCATACAGCCAACTTTGTGTCGCCCTACGTGCCAACAATACGGATGTATCCCGTTGGCGTCGACCTCTTACTCCAGAGTAGCTATCTCATGACTACTTTGGACACCATCTTAGATCCTTATACACTACAGCTTTGGCCAGATGGGTTTAGTCCCTGTTCTCTAGGTATATGAAGCGTCTGGGAAGCAAGCAGCTTCATTGATAGCGATAGGATGAATAGGTATGTATCGAGCTCCGCTATCACCTTATCCGATTCAAAAGGAAAAGGCCCACGGTGCCCTGTGTCCGTACGTTGCGCGCTTGTACCCTGATCGTGATTTGACTATCCCGGTCTCCTAGCCGGCCTGGCGGGGTTTGGCGACCGGACAGGTCCGCAGCTTGAGGAGCATCGGACAGTCGAGTGGGATTGAATCTGCATAACCATGATGGCTCAGTCCTATGCACTAGACGGCTCTAACTTGGTTTGCGATAGGGATGGCAGCAGGCTGCAGACTGATTTTCCGATGAGCTCATCCGCGACAATTTGGCTGAGCGCCGGCTGGGTTCTCTTGTACTATCAGCTAGCGACTTGGTAAGTTGGCTTTTCGGGGGTATTCACAGCTATGTGTCCCGGCATTCTGCGGTTGCATAGCCATCGGAAAATATATTTCGAGCTCGGCGCTTCAGTTACGATTTGAACCATATTCTGTCTCGGAAATCACAACGGTCTCTATACTTCAGCACCAAGATGGCCCCTTTGTCATCGCCGAGTACTGATATTTCTTGGATGGTTGTAGAGATTCGGCTTGATGCTCTTCTCTTGATATCCGCGGATCGCAACAAATACTGCCTACCCGGCACTATGGGGGTCCTCCTCGGGTACTGCCAACTCTCGTAGGTAATAAGCAGGCCACGGGTAGATTTTGCCAAGACGATTCGTCGTTCTAATTCGACGAAGTTATATAGATCGTCAGACTATATTTCGTTCTCACTGGAGAGCCTCGTGTCCGCTTGCCGTACGCCGCTATTATTTCTACTGTTCCTCAGCGTTCTCTTTTCTTTCCAGCCGTCCGCTATGAATCTCGAACTATCTGATTGTATCGTCACGCCGTTACCACTACCGCAATACGGTTTCCATCACCAACGAATTTATTCAGTGGCTAGAACTGGCTCGACCCAGAAAAGAAGAATGAAAGGTCGGTGACCGGTCTACCTAGCCGCTCATACATCGCCGAAGAGGTGCTCCAAGAGAGAGAACTTAGATATCTCTCAGAGTCCAGACCACCAGCGATAATGACTGAACTGGGAATCAGGGCCGGATACGGCAAATACATCTTTAAGACGTTCCCAACGATCATTTTCTTACTGACAAGCTATGGAGATTCTCTTCCGACGACTCCGCGGGAGCCCCGGTCTTCATATTTTGTGCGACAACATCTCGGAACACCTCAACCTTGTATATCGTTACCGACGGCACGGGATAAGCTGAGTTCACATCGGTTAGCATCTGATGACGCCTCATTCTTTAAGGTACCGTTACTCCGTATTAGGCCGCGTTCACCGACTCCGGGGCGTTTGGGGTCTACTTTCCCGGACGATACCTCATTATCCGTACGTGGCCATAGATCGACACCACTCATGATGCCATAACATTCCTGACTACTGCTGAGCCGCGTGAGACTACACTCAACTAGGAACATTTGAGGAAGATTCGTAATCTATGCTCCACAGAAGGCTTGTTCCAACAGCAGCAATGGCTCATCAACAATGTCAACACCCACAGCCTGGAAACAGGTCAGACAAGTCGGCCGGTCCAGACCATGACTGACGCGGGCTTATTTCATATAGGCTTTCCACGCTTATAGGCCTACCCGAACTTGACGGGGGTAGCCGTATCGGCGGGGGTACGGGGTTCCATAACACAGATTCACATCGATCGTGTCTGCCGGGAGATGGTAGATATGCTCCGGCCGGCCGCCGTTCAGCAGAATCGCTGTGTGGGGCTGCCGGCAAGCCACCGGCCAGCGTTACCCGATGGTGTGACGTCAGCTTACGTACGAAGTCAAGGGCAAAGTTACCTCGTATCTGGGCATCTAGGTAGATAGGTACCTACCTAGGTAGAAGCCCAAGTTATTTTACATATTTACAGCGTTTACAGAAGCTAAGTAACGTAGGCAGCGTCCTCTAGAAAATGAACCAAGGCTGAACAATCAATTCTAGGTATTCCTCTGCCTGCGATGTAGGGCTCTCATACCTATTCTTAGGTATCCGAGTCGTCGCCCTACATTAAATAGGTAGGTAATCTCGTGTTTGCTGGGTTAATTACGGTCTATAGGCGAGTGACTAGTGTAGTGTAGTGCCCAATTCCTGGCCGAGCAATAGAATTAGTACGGCGGACTACAGGGCTCACTGTCACGAAACCTCTTTTCTTAGTTGGCGCACGCCTCCAGTGCATATAAGAGGGCTAGCGTACGCAGTTATCCAGTACGGAAATTCAACTAGCCATAAGAAACCCACCTAATTACATAATCGCAAGGCAGTAAAAGAAGGCTGTCGCCAGCACCTATGTGAATATCTATCTACAGTAGACGATACGTACGTTGAAATAAATCAAGAAGGCTGTATATGAATGCGGTGAGCAGTTATTGGTATTCAGTACTTGCGATTATATAGAATATACATAGAAAGCCAAGTATTCAGTACGTACAGTCGACTGTGGCAGAAAACGGGCTACGGCAACAGCTTGAATATTAAGGAAGGCATACGTGCCGAATTAAATCAGAAGGTCAGGCTGCATATCAAGGCGGTGGCCAGTTATTGGTATTAAGTACTTGCGATTATATAGAATATACATAGAAAGCCAAGTATTCAGTACGTACAGTCGACTTTGGCAGAAAACGGGCTACGGCAACAGCTTGAATATTAAGGAAGGCATACGTGCCGAATTAAATCAGAAGGTCAGGCTGCATATCAAGGCGGTGGCCAGTTATTAGTATTCAGTACTTGCAATTCTATAGAAGATATATAGAAAGCTAAGTATTCAGTACGTACAGTCGACTGTGGCAGAAAACGAGCGACGGCAACAGCCTGAATATTAAGGAAGGCACACCTGCCGAAGTAAATCAGGTGGTTAGGCTGTATTTGATGGCGGTGAGCGGTTATTGGTATTCAGTACTTGCGATTATATAGAATATACATAGAAAGCCAAGTATTCAGTACGTACAGTCGACTGTGGCAGAAAACGAGCGACGGCAACAGCCTGAATACTAAGGAAGGTGCAGCTGTTGAAACTATGCAATCAGCCAGATGACTAAGCAGGATTCTTGACTATAAAGGTCGACTTCTCTAGCCCTTCGCTTTTCAACTTCTTCTTCCCTTCTTCGCCAACTTCTGCAGCCCTCTCCGCTGCCCTTCGTTTTTCGGTTTCCGTGTCTCTCGCCCGCCCGCCCCCGTTCTGCCTTGCGTTCGTCCGCCGTCGCCTGCCTTGCCTTGTGTTGGTCCGCGTTGCCCCGGTCTCTATCGTTTACAGCCATCCACGACCGTTTACAATGGCCGACAACGCAGCCACAGCGATGGTGAGGGCGAAGTTGAGTTTGTGAAGTCCGCAAAACGCGATACTGGCCAGAAGGAGCTTTGCTACTGGCACTGGCAAACGAATGCGTTGGTCCTTCCGGAGAATACGACCGACATCGAAGAAGTTCAAGAAGGATTGGAGCTTACCGCCTTTTTGATGGACAAGTTGCGCAAGGTCACTATCAACAACGTGCGCTTCATGATTGAGAACCATCCGGTAAGTACAAATCCCTACTACCCTCTACGAGTCTTTACTAGCATGTAAAGTGTGCTAACAACCTTGACAGAAGGTCCAACGTCTTGTCACTTTGAAGGTCATCCGCGACAAGGGAGATATCGTCCCGAATACCATTCAGCTGGGTCGCCCCCAGCAAGCAAGCGCCGTTGCGGCCCACATCGTGTTGCCGCAAGTGAACAAACGCTCGTGCAAAGCTTGTGCGAGTGTGAAGTCCAAAGGCCCGTTTGCCGAATGCAAGTCCTTCGGAGATGAGTATTTCGGTGGTTCTTGCAGTTGTTGCCAGTATTCGTCCCTGGCAACCAGTTGCACTTTCAACCGAAAGCAAAAGGGCACGGAGTATGCGGAGGCCAGTAAGTAGTTGTATATTGTTTGTACTAGCATATACTAACGTTTGCAGGTGACGCAAAAGCTTACGACGCCAAAGCCGAGTCGTCGAAGTTGAACCTCACGCCTGAGAGCGCCCGCAAGATGCCGATCCACACTCTGGAACGGTTCAAGACGATCATCGAGGCCGAGCTCCAGGAGCGTGCCGACGAGTACGAGATAGATACTCCGACCAAAAAGCGTAAACGATGAATATAAATCGTTTACGGGTCAGAAGCAGGTTGCCGGTTGTCTTTGCGAGTTTTTACGGGGTATCTTCATAGGGTGTTGGTTTGAAAAAACCGGGCGTTGGTGGTTACTGATAACAATCGAGGAGGAAACAGGGTTTACGAAAAAGTAAAAAAAATTTACCGACTTCTACGAGTGATGGCAGGGGAAAAAAAGTTTTTACGAGGCTCAATAGCACAGATCGACACATTTGCAGGAGTTCTAGGGGAAAATTCGTCGCGTTGCATTCAGATACCCTTTAGTTAGTTTTCTTTAAATGGACACCGGCTTAATCCTGCATCTAAGACCATTTCCTTCTATCGAACTGGCCCTAAGTTCGTATATATCCTGACTTTCAGTCGTATAAGGCTGTATATATCGTGACGATGTTGAAGTCACGTTACCTTAGTCATCTACCGGTTGAATCTCGGTCGGCCCGATGATTGGTCTGTTTTAATCCACTTTCAAATTTGCACGTCCTATCGACGTCAGTCAACAACGACCTTCTATGAAGGACAACCTCTTGCCTACGCTTTGAATTCCATATTCAGAACGATGGGCCGCCCTAAAGTCGACCTTGAGCCATATAAGGAGTGGCTAATCGACGAATACCAGAATCACACACCAGTTCAGTCCCTCGTCGATGTCCTAGAATACCAACACTTCGTCTCGATCTCCCGAAATCTATTCTACAAACGGCTGAAAGAATGGGGTGTACAGGTTCGTCAGCTACGTACGGAGGTAACCCAATCGCTCGAAGACCGTATAACGTATCTTTACTTCGAATTTGGGCTTTCTGATGACGCGATCTGCCGTGATCTTCGGAGATCTGGCTTCCAGGTGTCGATGAGAGGCGTAGAAGACGTTCGAAAAAGCCTGGAAATCTATCGGCGCTTACCGGTCAACGTTGCACGAGAGCGTCAACAGCGTTTACGAGATTTTTTTGCCCTGGAAAAGGATGCCGAAGGGGTCGCTCGCCGACTTGGACGTGGAAGTCTGTATACTCATATGCGGCAACGCCAATTCAACCTTTCTCGTGACGCAGTCTTCAAGGTATATCGTGAATTCCACGAAGACGCAATCCAGGAACGACTAAAGCTGGCACATCGACGCCGTGGCGGATGGACAACACCTGGTCCTAATTATATCTGGTCCGTTGATGGCCATTTGAAGCTTGCGCAGTATGGCTTCGAGATTTACGCTGCTATCGATGCGCATTCACGATTTATCCCATGGTTCTTCGTCGGCTTTTCAGGTCTTACATCACGGTCTATCTTTGCACAATATCTACATATTGTCAAGGAGTACGGCTTCATCCCACAGATCATGCGTTCAGATCGAGGAAACGAGACTTACATGATGGCAACTGCCCACTATATACTGTCACAGTTTGCGAGAACCCGTCGATTTCCACGTCGCCTCGTCCACGTATCAGATCTAGCGAACGGCAATCCTGCACGACCGGAATTTGCACCGGAAGTTGACCTTGACAGGCCACTACCGTGGTCACACTGTTGGACATTTGGCAAGAGTACACAAAACCAACGCATTGAAAGCTGGTGGAACCGGATGCAAGAGAATCGCACCTTATTCTGGAGAGTACGTATGTTATCGACCTTGTACAAAGTGTGTACTAACTTCCACGCCCTGTAGGAGTACTTCGGCATGCTGAAAAATAGAGGTTTATGGGATAAAGAGCGACTCTCCGACCGTATTGCCCTTCTATACATCTTCATGCCGATTATACGTCGAGAAACGACCGAATTTGTACGTATGTGGAATGGCCATCGCATACGGACCCAACGTACACGAGCACACGTTGTCTCTGGAATACCTTACCAGTTGTTTACCATGCCGAATCCAGCCAAGAACTTCGTCGATTGCAGACAACCTCTACATGAACAAAGCTGGAATGAATTGATGGAATTCGCCCAGCGTGATGGTATTGATCTCGACGAGTATCTGCCTGCATCTACAATACAGATCTGCGACGCGTTGTCACGACCGTATCTGAACAATTCACCTGCGAGCCCTGGTTTCAGAGAACAGACACCATACATGCGAGAATATGAGAGACTTCGACTTGATTTGCAACAATACATAAGGTCAGGACAAGAGCCGGCTTTGTCGGAGTGTGTCAAGCCTCGTGGAAGTTGGGATGAGCTACAACGCAAGTGTGCTGACCTTGGTATTGTGTTGGACGACATGGGAGGAGTCTCAGACGACGACGAGGTAGACGATCAGTAGCGTCAAGGAGTTTTTCCATTCTAGCGAAGGATTTGTTATGGGTTATTTACCAGTTATCTGTATTACTTTCTAATAGGACTTCATATACCCGGACACGCAGGTGGAAGAATATACACATTGAATATACACAGTTAGTTGAATTCAGGACTATTTAATATATACGACGATGAACTACCTTGTACAACGTCGTTGCACGTCTGAACTACTGTCCTTTGGCAGCGTTTTGCCGGATCATCTCCTCCACCGAAGGCAACTCATTGTCATCATCGTCATCATCGTCGCTGCTAGCCTCTGCATGCGACTCTTCAGGTGCACCAGCCTGCGCCGACGTCTTCTTGGCGGCGCCTCGTGTCTGCAAAGGAGGGGGCAGACTGTTATACCTGTTGCCCCTACGTGCAGGTAATACTTCAGTCGAATTGGACGCATCGTCGACTTCTTCCTGTTTGACCCGACCGGCTTCCAACTTAACCACTGGTTTTGCTCTCCCTTTGGTCTCCGATTTGACCTCTACTTTGACCTTCGACCTAGCCCGTCCCTTTTTCCCTTGTGTTGGGGATGATGGTTGACGTGCCCGCTTCTTCGTGGTTGTAGCAACGGGACCGTCGTCGTTATCAGGGTCGCCAACTTGAGGAAAATAAAGATTGAGATGGAACTTGTCTTTTGTATTGCCGCCATCAGTCATCATCGGCTTGATGTCGCCAAGTCGGATAGGTTCATTGGGGTTGAACGACAATTCAGACACCATTGCACCATTGCCAACAACTGCTGGCCCGATTAAACGGCAATTTGGGTTGGTGTCAAAGGGAGGAGGGATATTCCACTGTCTCTTGACAAACAGAATAAGCTCTCTCTGATTTTCGTAAGTCGTTGTAAGGGACGCCGCACGGCCCGTCAGAGTCAATGTGCGTTTAAGCTTCTCTATTCGAGTCGTAGGGACGGTACCGATGAGGTCGATATACTCCTCTGCGATGAAGATGTGGACGCTCACTTGGTTGACAGTATCTTGAACAGACGTAGACGTATTCGCAATACTCTCGGCCGCCTTCGCTTTCGCCAACTTGTGGGCTTCAGTGAATCGCTGAAACATACTCTGGCTTCCTGGAGCGACGAGACCTCTGGTGGCCGGTGGCTGCGGTTGACTCTCAGTCGCAGACGATGAACTCGACGAGGATGGTGGCAAAGGCGGCGATGAGGTGAGGTCTGTCAAGTCGATAACCTTCTCGCCTCGCAGCGGCACCTTGCAGTCAGGACACTGCGTAGTGAAGCGATTGACGCGGAGGAGTTCTTGGTGATTGACGGCGCACGACATGTCGAAGATGGCAGAATCGGGGTGTCTAAGACAGAATAAGTATGCAAAAGGTGATTACGGGCCGTAGACAGTCGTAGATGTTCGTAAAAGGTCGTAGAGGAGAGGAAATAGCAGCTATTTTATATTCTTTCTCTTGCACTACGTATGCGAGTGGCAACGAGGGCACGCTGGGACTGCCGTCGGTCGTTGACGACCGATACAACTCCGGTCTAACTGCTGAATGCAGCCTGCAGACAACATCGTCGAATATAGACAAGTCGGAGGGCCTTCCGGAGTCGAATTTGACTTGAATTCATAGACCGCTATTTGGGTGTGATAGATCACCAGCGTAGTCGGCGATGAAGTCGGAAGTTGAACAGGTTAATTGCATTATATGGGCCCGGACTGCATATATTTACTATTGTAGCCATTTCCCTTATCCGAACTTACTAACTAGCGATAGGGCGTAGACCTATATAACCCTCTGAGGGTTTCGTGACAGTGAGCCCTGTAGTCCGCCGTAAATTAGTAGGTAGGTATGTACCTAGGGCAACCACGGCGGATTAACACCTGAGGTGTCAGGCATCACGGCTCGGGCAAAAGTGTCGTGGGCATTCGCTAGATTCTTATCTACCCAGTTACCAACAGCTATTGGCCCATCGGGGTTGGAACTTGGCAACACGTTATGGGCTGGTTATGAGTTTATGAGGGCACCGGCACTGGGTTGTTTTATAACCGTATAATTACGGTTCTGTAACAGACCGTACTGTATCTTAGGTGCTGTCTCTGCGTTTCTGATCATGTAACCCCGTACCGCAGGCACCGCGGTACCCAAGACCAGGCATTTTGGTGTTGGCCCGACCGGTTACCATAGTGCTCGGCCACTATAAAAGAAAACAGAGGCGCCAACCCCCTTACAACAGGTGGAGCGACCGAGCAGTACGATAGGCCGAGCGATAAGGTGGACACTTTGCTTCCTCACTTTGCACAGAACAATGTAGATGCACCTATACATAGTAAGACACTTGCACATGGTCGATGATTACGTACCGGCGTTTCTACCTACAACAGAACTTTGGAGTTCATCCGATTCTCCTTCTGCAGACCCTATTTGCAGAACCACTCTTAACGACCCGTCTCCTTGCCCCCATCTGCAAACCCGTCGGCCTTCTTCTTTTGGCCGTGCCCACTGTTGGCACCACGGTTGGCAACTGTTCACGTCCTCTCACCAAGGACCGACGGTACCTCTCAGATCACAACCTGCAATGGTCATCCCATGACCCAGGCAAGAGACGATTCCCAGCTTTGAGCTAATTAATGCCACCCGCAGCGCAGCCTGAGGGCTCAATGGGGTTGCCGTCACCTAGGAAAAGGAGGTGGGAGGATGGCGTGGAGGTTCAGCCGTCGTTGTAATGCTATCTCACATACCTCGCTGCTGTAGTCGTGGACTAACAGTTGTCTCCTTAGTGGCCCTACGATCGAAACATCCCAGAATCCGTTATCGACCATAAACGACAATGATCGACTGGTCTTGCCCTCTAGTCGAGTCGCTCCCTCGCTCTTCAGCATTGCGGGAAAGGCCATTCCCTTACCATCGACCAAGAAAGTCCGACGCCTTGATGACGATGACTACGAACCACCAGATAATCACGATCCCATGAGGTCCGTTGCGCTTCCGCAACTGCAGCAGTCCCAATACCCTCATGCCCATCCAGACCCAGACCCGGCCGCCTCGGCCGAGTCACAGCAGGCCCGACTTAATGCTGCTAGAATTAGTTCTTCCTACCCACGTCTTTCCCCTTGTCACATATGCTACCGAAAACCTACCAAGAAATCCGACCTCGATTCCTATTCCGATTGCACGGGCTGCGGCGAACGGACATGCTTTATCTGCTTACGGGCATGCCAGGGCTGGCTGCAAGTGCCAGGTGCAGGCCAGTCCGACTATATAGCACCTGAAGAGGAAGAAGCTTCCACATCTTTCATAATGGAGGACGTGGATGATGAGGAGAGTGCCGACAATCACACCGACAGATTGGCCCATTCTAAGAAAACACAGCAGCGGCAAAAGAAAGGCGAGGGAGGCGGAGCAGGGAGTTGGATCGGCCACGGTCACCGCGAAGTTGTCTGTAGTCGATGCTGCATCGAACGTGGCAGCGAGGGTGAAGTCGTCTGTCTGGGATGTTTAGCCGGAATGGAAGGGGTCTAGGATACCCCGATGAGCATGGGATAATGGGCAGAAGTTGCCGTCACATGCTACGATCTTGGAGAGGATATTCCGGACAGACACTTAATCTTGTCTCAGTGGCTATATGGCGGCTGGAGATATCCGTATTATTACTCCATGGGCTATACGACCACCCATGGTATATCAGGCGTGATGTTACGAGTACTCTGAGAGGGACCGCGGATACGCCATTGCGCTGTCACCATATAGAACCGGGGAGGAGAGATTGCCTTGAAAAGGGATCATTTGTGGACGTCTCGTTCTATAAGCATGGCACGGCGTACGTTTTCATTGCATACAGTTACATAGCCCGGTGTTCATCGATCTCGTTTGAGATACTCAAAAATGACGACTATTCGGTGCTTGGCGAGGCGAGCACATAGCAAAAGCATCATGTGTAGGAAGCAGAACCCTCGAGTTTAATCCTAATACACCTTTTTACCTACCTATTTCATTGATCGCTTCCAGACCAAGGTATCTCCCGGCTACCTGTGCTCAGAAGTTGCTTAAGAGTTAAGCATATATAAAACCCGTTGTTGCTTGAGAAGTTGCTTGAGCGTATTTGAGGTCCCTACTTAACCGGCAGCCTGAGATAAGCAAAATGAACCGTAAACAAACACGAATGCGTTGTAATTTGAGGCTTTCTTATTCATCATCTATGTGCCTAGGCTGCCCTACCGTCTTTAAGAAAAGAGAGGCCTAGCCCAATTCACCGTGATTTCGCCCATATTCGTACACCCAATCCGAGATCGTCCGTATAGCGCCAGGGTCAACGCCTTAATTGTACTGCATGTACGTCGCGGTTGAGTTGAACTTGAGGTTCGCCTTAATGACTTTGTCGACGGCGCTGAGGAAGTCCTTTTCGGACGCCACCTTTCTCCTGGCGCGGATGGCAAACATACCCGCCTCGGTACATACACTACGCAGCTCGGCGCCGGTGGCGTTGGGGCAGAGACGGGAGATTAGCTCCCATCGGATGTCCCGCTCAACCGACATGCTCTTCGCATGGATACGGAGGATGTTTGCTCTTCCCTCAAGGTCGGGAAGCGAGAACTCGATCTTTCGGTCGATACGGCCGGGTCGCATCAGGGCGGGATCTAGCGTGGATGGTCTGTTGGTGGCAAACATGACTTTGATGTTTCCACGGGCGTCAAAGCCGTCCAGTTGTGTGATCAACTCTAACATGGTCCGCTGGACTTCGTTGTCTCCGCCGGCACCGTCATCAAACCGAGCACCGCCGACGGCATCAATCTCATCGAAAAATATGATGCATGCCTTCTTCGTCCTGGCCATCTCGAACAGTTCTCGAACCATCCTCGCGCCTTCGCCAACATACTTCTGGACCAACTCGCTGCCGATAACCCGAATAAATGTAGCGTCTGTCCGGTTCGCAACAGCTCGGGCACAGAGTGTCTTCCCCGTACCCGGTGGCCCGTACAGCAGAGCACCTTTTGGGGGGTCGATGCCCAGGTTGACGAAGCGTTCGGGTGACAGCAGCGGCATCTCGACGACTTCTCTTAGTTTCTCCACTTGCTCCTTGCAACCACCCACGTCACCATACGTAACATCTGGCTTCTCTTCGACCGTCATCATGGTAACACTCGCATCGATCTTGGGCGGCAGGGGAATCATGATCTGGTATTTGTTACGCTCGACACCAACGCGCATGCCCTCTTCGATATCGGTAGGAGAGACACGGTCGCCCAGTTTAACGACAAACTTTGCTACCTGCTTCAGGTTGATGACATATTTACTCTTTGACTCATCGTCCTCGTCCGCAATGATCTTGGTGCACCGTGCAACTTGTAGCGCTTGCTCTTCAGACATGCGTTGCCGATCGGCGGCGACATCCCATAGATGTGGCGGGGCGAGCCCCGTGTCGGATTCCTTTACGCCGATCTTCTCGTCCACGCTTTGCTGCTTTTCTTTGATCTGTTGCTCTAGCTTCTTGAGGGCGGTTCCATAAGGCGCAGCACCGTATGTCTTAAGGACTTGAATATCTCTACTTTGGGTTAGCCATTGAGGCAGGCATCGGCGACGGCTGCGTACTCGTCAGATAAAGGTTGTATTTTCTTCTCTTCTATTTCATCATCGGCGAAGTTTTTCTTATACTTCTCCCAGTTCGATCCTGTGGCGGAAGGCTTCGGATATGTCAGTCAAGCTCCTTGCTGCTGTGAGATAGCGAGACGTACCATGTTGACAGTAGAAGCAACCGACGGTAACCAGGAATAAACTGCGGATAGAGTGGGTTGAATATAGATAAACAGTGGTCAGGGCTGAATAGGATCTATGCTTTGTCGTGGAGATATCGTGTTGCGTTGGATGAGAGCGTGGGCGGGAGATGGCGTTTACAATGACGAAGAGGAATAAATGCTGGAGATGGAGTGAACGCTCACGGACTGGATGGCCAGGTGGTTCGGGATTGCATAAGCTCCCTATTGCCTGGAGCTAGGGCGCAGCCGCTAGGGAAGACTAGGCGGTACTTACAGGTACCTCGAAGCACTTACGCTAGGGAACGTCTAGTGCCTAGATGTGCACCTATTTACGCTATTCTCTCGCCACATGCTTGTACTAGCGAGGTACCTAGCACTAAGCATCATAAGTCAGTGAGTCTAGTCCAGATCAAGGCTAGCGCGCCAGTAGCCTCGCAGCTACGAAGAGGTACCTGGGTACTTCGACCCTGCCCAACAGATGATTTCGGATTAAGTAAAAAAATGATAGGTAGCCACTTAGCTCCGTCACAGCCTATGGCGGGGGATAGAAACCTTGGACCTGTCTTTAGCAAGTCCAAACACCAACCCATATTGACGACGAACCAGCCCAAGGCCCGACTGAGCGAAAGAGCAAAAGATACAACAACCCTGAAACTCGCCCGAGCTCTGTAATAGACCAAGGACTCTATTCCTTTCATCATGGCCACCACAGCTCCGCCGAGCGGCAACACCGCGGGTGGTGTCTTTAGAGTATGCCTCTCCCACTTGCATCCCAGGCTTATAGCAATGGTTCGTGAGCTTTCAGCTGACATGCCGGCAGGACAAGGAGAAGCCCGTTGCCGTTAGGTCGTCCAACATTGTAGCTGCTAGAGGTATTGTTGACCTATCTTCGAGCTGCCTACAGCCGGTCCATCGTTGCTAAGTCCATAGCGCAGCTGTCGCCGACGCCATCAGAACCTCGTTAGGGCCTCGAGGCATGGATAAGATGATCCGGAGCGGCAAAGGCGAGACCATAATCACGAACGATGGACACACCATGTTAAAGAGCATGGCCGTCATGCACCCGACCGCCAAGATGCTTGTCAACCTTTCGTCCGCCCAAGATGTGGAGGCTGGTGATGGGACAACTTCTGTTGTCGTCATATGCGGCGCCTTACTTGGTGCTGCAGACCGGCTGCTTACCAAAGGCATTCATCCTTCGGTCATCTCCGAATCTTTCCAACGAGCGGCCGCCGCAGCAGTCCAAATCCTACATGACATGTCGCAACCCGTTTCCCTCTCTGACAGCGCCACCCTTCTTCAGGCAGCCAACACCTCGCTGTCGTCCAAGATCGTCTCACAATACTCGGGTCTTCTGGGTTCTATGGCTGTGAATGCCGTCACGAAAACGATAGATGTCAAAACAGCCGAGAATGTCGACTTGAAGAATATCAGAATTATCAAGAAAGTCGGAGGCACAATAGAGGACAGCGAACTGGTAAATGGACTCGTTCTCACGCAACCCGTCATCAAGGCGGCAGGTGGTCCAGTGAGAATCGAGAAGGCAAAGATTGGTCTAATTCAGTTCCAGCTCAGTCCTCCGAAGCCAGATGTGAGTATCTACTCACGTACCCCGTGCCAAAGTAAGAGTTACTAACCCCGGCCCAGATGGAAAATACCATTTCCGTCAACGACTACCGGCAAATGGACAAGATCGTCAAGGAAGAGCGACTCTACCTTCTAGATTTGGTCAAAAAGATCAAAAAGGCGAAGTGTAATGTTCTCCTCATTCAAAAATCTATTCTCCGCGACGCTGTTAATGATCTTTCATTGCACTTCCTCGCAAAGCTAAATATCCTTGCCGTTAAGGATATTGAGCGGGACGAGGTTGAATTCATTTGCAAGTCTACTGGCTGCAAACCTATTGCAGATATTGACTCTTTTACTGAGGACAAGCTTGGAAGCGCCGATCTAGTTGAAGAAGTTCAGTCCAACGGAGCCCGAATGGTTAAAGTTACGGGTACGAAAACAACGGGCAAAACCGTGTCTGTTGTCTGTCGGGGCGCCAATAGCCTAATCCTTGACGAGGCCGAACGGTCGCTCCACGACGCGCTTTGCGTTATCCGCTGCCTCGTCAAGAAGAAGGCTCTCATCGCTGGCGGTGGCGCCCCCGAAATTGAGATAGCAGCTCAACTCTCTAAGCAGGCGCGTTCCCTCACAGGTACAGAGGCTATTTGCTGGAAAGCATTCGCCGAGGCGCTTGAGATCATACCCACCACCCTAGCTGAAAACGCTGGGCTGAACAGCATTAAAGTTGTTACGGACCTTCGGCACAGACACGAAATGGGTGAGAAGAATGCTGGTGTTAGCATTAGGAGTGGAGGTGTGAACACCAACATCGCCAAAGAAAACGTACTCCAACCACTGTTAGTGAGTACAAGTGCCATAGAATTGGCGGCGGAGACAGTCAAAATGATACTGAGAATCGACGATATCGCATTGACGCGGTAGAGCAGAGGAAAGCTGACGGGAAATGGGCTGGAGGGAAAGTAACATCAGACATGTATGTCGATAAACACTTGGACAGGATGTTTAATAAATTTCCCCGATGCCACGACCGGACACGAATAACTTGACTATGGATTTTACATGATAACGTCCTTGTTTTCAAATGTCTCCTGTGTCGCGGTATCTTAGGATTACAAACCCGACCATCGTGTCTCATCCAACCCGGAACATATCCCCGCGTCAGTCCAGCGCCCTTCATTCTAAATACCTAAGCCCTTCCTCGACACTTGAAATAAGAGATCACAGTAAGTGCCTTGTAGACAGTATTTACCCTTATCGGAATGGGACTCACTCCTGAGAGACAACCCCTTTTGGCCTGAGGCCGTCCTAGCGCAAACCATTCTGCAAAACCAACGTGAACAACTTTGTCTTTTATCGGGCGTTTCATAGCTTTATAACCAGGATCCCAGGCATGTATCTTTCGCAATCCGCTAATAATGCCATTCTTTGTGTTGCTTGTCGTAACCAACTACAGTAAAGATTTGTTCTGTTCTGCGCCGGCGGATGAAGAGTCATTGATATAAACATTGATGATCGCTATACTGTTGAACAATGTAGACAACCCCATCATGAATCCTCGCATCTTTCCTTCTCGAATTCCGCCACTAGTCCCTCGATCTTCTCACGCCGCGGATCGTTGACCGCATCCCATTCCTTCCCCGCCCAATCCTCCGCGGAAAAACCATCGCCAAGTAAACAGAGCACAGCCCCGATCATCCCCAAAGTTTCCCTCCTGGAAAGCCCCGACGTAAGCCCGAAGTGGAATCGTCGAGCAAGATCGCTCCCGCGCGCGAATCCCGCAAGGTCATCTCTCCCTTTCTCCTCTAGGCACTTTGCTAGAAGCCTGTCATCCGCGCTCGGCCCGGCGGAGCCGTTGTATAGATCCCCCATGTCGGCGGTGAATAGAGACGGGCCGAAGGCCTCGCACGCGGGGACGAAACGCGTGCACTGCCAGTCGATTATGGCCGTGATGTTGTACTCTTTGTCGACTGAGATGTGGTCGCCCTTGTCGTCGACGTGCTTAAGGAAGAACCCGTTGGCGGATGCCGTGGCGGCAGCTAGGACGGGCGCAGCCCGGTTTCGAAGCAGTTTGTAGAAAAGGAATGCTTGTTTGGGGTAGTCTGGGTAGAGTTGCCCGTCGGCGATTAGGTCCAGGTGAAGGTCTGCGATGGAGGTAAAGTAGTCTTGTGGGGTTGTGAATGGCCCGTATTTCCCCAGTGACATGAGCCGATTACTTGCGATAGCGTCCTCTTTTATTGTCTCGTTTTGTGGACTGAGGGAGCAGGCTTGTTTGGTGGTGAAGTGGCTGACGTTGATGAGGATGTCGGCGTATTGGTTGTATACATGCAACTTCTGCTCGGGCGTTGATTGATGAGCATCGAAGGGCCGCCCCGGCATGGCATCTTCGAGTACGTAGCTCACTTTGACCAAGTTATCGGGGTCAGACGCAAGTCCAAATCCGTGCGCCTTGGGAGCAGGTATGCAAAGGGTTTCTAGTAGTTTGAGAGTTGCATACTCGCTCTCAACCAAGTAATCAACAAGATCTAGAGGGATGCTGCTGAATTCCGTGGTTCGAGGGATCCGAGCAAGCCATTTGACTCCGTCGTTGAAGATAATCCAGGCGTGATAGTTGGCGCAACCCAGCATAGCGCTCTCTCCTATTGCTCCCCGGGGTAGAACTTGCAGGGCTCCCCTTGACGAAGAGAGCTGGCTCTGCGGACAAGTTGGTCAGCATTCACCTGGGCAAGAAGTGCATCCACTTCCTTGTTGATATGCATCTTCCAGGCGGCATCATCAAGCTTTATTCTTGTTAGTAGATGTAGACTTAAGACTGCCATGCTGAACAAAACTTCGGAGTACCTACCAGTGCAATAGATGAGCATTTGTGGTGTCGAGGAAGACTATGGACAGCACATGAGTGTCTCATGCAGGTTGAACAACTCTGGTTTCTGACGGCTGGACGGCCACAATCTGTCCAGGAGCAAGTTGCAAAATGAGGAACTTTTGCTATAGGAACCGCTGGAACTGTTAAACGAAGTGGCATGTCATTCGACAACGCCCGGCGAACGATAGCCAGTTGAGGATCATCCGTCCGCTTAATAAGACTGGCTGTTCGCCATTCTAGCCAGTTTGGAATGGCGTCGTGAAAGGTAGTTAACTACCAAACCACGGAAAACATCAACAGCTTCATCCTTTGTAAGACCGAGCCCGATACCCGGCCCAAAGACGAACCGTCGCATCTCATCTGATTCAAAGTAGCAATGCGATGATTTACGGCGTTGCAACTCTCGGCCTAGGACTCTATCCTCCGCACTTAGTCCTGGGATTCCGTTGAAGAGGTTACTAGTATCTGCAGACACGAGCGAAGGGCCAAAAGCTTCGTATGCAGGCACCGTTCTCGCAAAAGTCCAGTCAATAATACCGGTGATTTGATAGTCCTCATCTACCAGAATATGATCCCCCTTGTCGTCCACATGTTTCAGAAAAAATGGTCCTGAATTGAGGTCATGCCATTTTTCAAGCCAAGGACCTGTTTTGACCTGCTCTTCCAGCAACTTGAACATTAGGTACGCGTCAACCGAGTACGCCGAGAACAGTTGGTTATCGGCGATCAGTTCGAGATAGGCGTTGGCCCAAGAGCTATAGTACTCCCTCGCATTTTCAAAAGGTCCTATACGAGGCAATGTTCCGGTCCTATCGCTCGTAATGGGCCCTACGTTGATGGTGTTATTTGGGCCAAATTGCAAAGATCCAATCGTATCAAAAGGATGGTTTCCCAGTTTGCAGTGGACGTCCGCTCAGACAAAGAACCTTCGACTTCTGTTCTAGTGAAGCTACGTCGGAGATAAAAGCTCGGCCGGGCAACTTGTCGATGATCATATAGGCGACGCCTACTTTGTTCTCAGGGTCACCACGCAGCCCGTAGCCATGAAGTCGCGGCGTAGGCAAATCAAGGGGTTCTAACCACCGAAGGGTTGCGCACTCGCTGAGCAAAATTTGGTTACTGAGTTCGTCATTGAAAGACGTGTATGTGTCTCGAAGTATTCGGGCCAGCCAGACGGTCCCGTCTTCAAACAAGAGCTGAAGATGAACATGCATGCCACCCATCCGACTGCGTCCAAGAGGGTCTTGGTCGCCCAGACGACACTCTAGGCCGCCAGAAAGCTCTCTTGCGCGCCGTAGAAGGGCTGCATGATTCATCTTTTTGCTGAGAGCGACTAGGTCTTTCGTCTGGGCCGCCAACCAGGCGTCATCGTCGAGGGGTTTTTCATACTGATTTCAGTTCGGTGGCTCCTTGTAGGGACGACGGGTGCCTTACTTCACATGTATGTACCGCAGACACTGCGTGTTTGGCGCAATACATGGACTCACACCGCTCACAACTACCAACATCTATCGCAGCAGCATTTGAGCATCCCGCAACGGCGCAGTTAAAAAGGCGTACCATGGCTTCCAGAGGGGTTTCAGCTGTGAGATCGACCCGTCCGGCTGTGGGAAGGATGACAGCCTGCGATAAGGTACGCGATCACAAGGGGAATGTGTTGGCCGAGGTGCATAAGTGACCATCGACCTTATTGGACACCGGCATCAAACCCCGTGTTGGGGGCCTATTCTGTCTGCATAATTAGGTATGTGTACCAACCAGCCAGCCTGGCAATGCCTGGCAATGCCTGGCCTTAGGTACAGCATCGGGCCCAGCACTATAAGTAGACGGCAGTTCGTCTGCGCGCTTCTCCCTGCTTCCGGCTCGCGAATATTCATGCTTCCACTTGGTGTTCTGTATCCCCCGCCTGTAGAACCGGTAAAGGACCTACTTAGAGGCATTCTATGTCCTCCGTTGCATCGCATCGCGCACTCACAGCGTCTCGGCGAGTGTTCACCATCGCATCCCGGCTCTCACACCCCTGTCCTCTACGGGGTCCCAGGCAAGTCGCTGTCGCTATAGAATCTACTCCGGTTCATTGGAATTTCACGCGCGCAATGTCGTCGATTCCCAGCACTATGAAGGGCGTCCTAATCGCCAAGACGGGCGGCACCGAGGTCCTGGAGCACAAGACTGACGTCCCCGTGCCCACGCCCATCGATGGGCACATCCTCGTCAAGAACGACTTTGTTGGCGTCAATTTCATTGATACGTGAGTGTTTATTGCTTTGCAACATGCGCGACAGGTGTGCGTATGTGTATGTGTCTTATACCATCCATCTTACACCACCTCATAGATACTTCCGCTCGGGTCTCTATCCCGCCCCGCAGTTCCCCTATATCCTTGGCCGGGAGGCCGAGGGAACCATTGTCGCCGTTGGCGGCGGCGAGTCCTACGGACTCAAAGTAGGTGATCGCGTGGCGTATCAGAGCTCCAACACATACGCAGAGTACACATCGACACCAGCTGTGTGGGCCGCCAAGGTCCCGGCATCTTTTCAGCCCGGAAAAGCGGCCGCGACTCTGCTCCAGGGCTTGACAGCGCTGACGCTCATCCGTGAGGCGCACCATGTGAACAAGGGTGACTGGGTACTCGTGCACGCCGCGGCCGGCGGTACGGGCCTGCTTCTGTGCCAATTACTCAATGCCGTTGGCGCCAACATCATCGGCACGGCCTCCACGCCCGAGAAGGTTGCCCTCGCGAAGCAGAACGGCGCTACGCACGTCATCAACTACAGCCACGAGGACGTCAAGGCGCGCGTGGATGAGCTTACGGGCGGGAAGGGGTGCATCGCCGTCTTCGACGGCGTCGGCAAGGCGACGTTCGACCTCAGCCTCCGCTGCATAGCGCGCAAGGGAAGCATGGTCTCCTTCGGCAATGCCTCGGGGGCTGTCCCGCCTTTCACCATTGCGCGTCTCTCGGAGAAGAACGTACGTCTGCTGCGCCCTACGCTTCCCAACTATGTCTCTACGAGGGAGGAGTTCATGGGCTATACCGAGGAGCTATTCGGCTTCATTGAGAAGGGCGGGCTTAACGTCCGTGTGCACGAGATTTACCCTCTTAGTGAAGTGAAGCGTGCTCACGAGGATCTCGAGGGCAGGAAGACTACGGGCAAGCTGCTGCTTGACCCATCGAAATAGAAACACGAGGCACCCTTGTCACAATACGTTTCTTGCGGCGGTCACATACCAGGACCTGTGTGCTCAACATTGGCAGCATACGAAGTGTATATGGCTAAGTGAAGAAGATCGCCAGGTCGGGATCTGTGGGAGCTAGCTATATAGCAGTGGGAACGCGCTAAGGGCTAGGTGGAGTGCCTTCTACCGTCACATTTCTGCTAGATTATTGAAGGGATCCCTTATTGAATTGTAACGGGGTATCTTAAGCAATATCGTGAGATCCGTATTTTGTGTCCATACGCCATGAATTACCTACCACCCCAGTATATAAATTTATTAGTCACTGACTAAATTATTATTGTTTACTTCCAGCAGCGTCTGTGGCAGAGAAAGTCGATCTATTTGGTATTGCCGTAGATAAGTCTGTATTTCCGCAGTGAGGTAGAAGGGTGGATGATCCCTTGTTCGTGCTGTTGGTCGACGACGGCTGCCGGCGTCGTGACACTCTGTTCTCTAATAGGTCTCAACGGGATCGAAACCAGGAGCTTCATCTTCACGAATGATTCGGCTGCAGCTCGTTTGATATCGTAGAGCCAAGCCCAATGTCCCCAGTATCAGAAGGGGTATCGCATAAAGGACGTCAGCCATATCTTTGGTTGAGAATACGCCGTTGACTCATGATATTAAGGACGGGTATTTCGAGACTTTTATAAGCTCAAGCGATCGTGTATTTATACCTAGTCTGTATCGTAGGCATTTGTACTGGCTTGTCGCTGGTGAGCTTTCTAGCTAGGATCGCGGGTGGTTTTCATTGTGACAGTCGACCGCAAAGGCTCCTTCGACCACGAAGCTAGTGAGATGTGAGAAGTCGAAGTCAAGAGTTGAGGCATGCCCCATCGTCGACACGGGAATATTTCTTCCCCTCTATCTCTTTCGAAGGGCGAAAGGTCGACCAGAGTTCGTCATTAGGTATGTTATAATATATATGCTGGTACCACCCCTCAGTAGAATCGACTCCTCTAAAACGACTGTGTCCCTCTATAGGCCGACTGTGTACACGGCCCACACTAGGTACCGGTAGCCTGGGCCGGCTACCATTTCGGGCCACTCGGTTTTCCAAACGCTAACCAAAAGCCAGACAGAGGCTACCAACATACAAAATACCGAGACCGAAACGCTAGATGGCCCAACTTTGTGCCTGGCCCAATTGATATCAGTTACACTACGCCAATGTCCCTACCCTACTTCGTCAGCGCATGCACCATTCTACCCGTACGTAAGGCGCCGTAGTTGAAGGGACCGCGCTGGGGGCTCAATTATGTAGTTAACAAATGGCCAAGACAGTTCCGACTAGGTATGGACGTACAATCCATTGAGATGGGTAAGTAATACATGCTTTGCCATACAAATTTGGTATATGGCGGGTGTACTTCGTGCCGGTCCTGTTTAACTTATGATTGGCGCGTGACCAGACTGAGCGGAATACATGCACTAACGAGGACGGGGACAGCTACATATGTTTTGTGACGGAATCCACATCGTGTAAATAGTATTGATTACACTGATTACACTGGCTGGTGCGCATGGCAAGGCGAGTCAGACACTCACTACTGTATGAATCCTGTACAATTAGCACTTCGCACTGCCATTCAGGAATGCACTCCTGAATGTCTATAAAAAGGGTCGTTTTCTCCTGAAGGACTACAGGAAGAAGAGAGTCCTTCAGAGACCTTCACAATAGCACTCTAGAATATACTCGTTTCTATCTGCCCCTACGGCGCTTCCTCCGGCAATCTTCCAACTCAATCTGCACTTCTCAAGACCTCCGTCAGATGTTTTACATGTACTAGGGGATCCACCCTCGGAAACCCCCTTCGCTCGAAGGGGGTTTCCAAGGGTGGATCCCGGGGTTTCCAAGGGTGGATCCCCTAGTAAATCTGGTGTCGGCGGATGTACTTACTTTATCTGGTGTGGGCCCGCGCGCACAGTCGTTTGATAGAGGGACACAGTCGTTTTAGAGGAGTCGAGTAGAATGGCATGGCAAAATGCGACTGGTAGTGCTGGAGGGACTCGAACTCGGCGACTTCATCGAATAGAACTTATCGTTCTGTTGTTACGTTGCGTCGCGTGCCGTGCCGGTTCTATGAGTCTAGGTCCAAGGACTCGTCGCATAGCGCCGACAGATGCTGGCATAACGGAACGGCGATTTCGAACGTCGTGATATACCGCAGAACTTCTGGCTCGTGACTTTTCAGGAGAAAAGGCCGACTGCAGTATCTCCCCATTGTATAGGCTATATATGCTGACAACATCTGTACTGGCGACTCTTGCGTCGTAGACATGGCCATCTTCACCACAACCAGGTCTCCGATTCTTTTTTCAAGACGCCGTGTCTCTATGTGAGATCGGCCCTTCGTTGTATTGGCGAATCACGCTTCTCAACTCGGTAGTCCCGGTCTCGCCCAGAAAGGCTTGCTTTGCTCCCAATGCCAGCCTGCTGTCTTGGTCGACTGCCACATGACCAGAAAACCCACGGTATTTGGTTGTGCCGTACATAAGAGACTATCGTCTAGTAGTGAAGTAGCAGAGTGGACAGAGGAGGGCGTTCATTTTATGTCCCCATTTTAAAACTACCCGCCTCCAAGATCCGTACAGACATGTTCTACTTGGTATACGTCGCACATCGTAAATCGCGGCCGGCGAGGCCGGTTCTATCCGCCAACTCACCCTATAACGAGGCGGATTGGTTCCATATTAACACATTTTCCAGCAGAAGAAGAAAACAACGCAACAAACAGAGACGAAAGCAAAAAGAAGAGAAAATACTACACAGTTGATAGCAGCACACAACCTATAAAACGGCGAAAACTAAAAGAAGGATTAAAAATTTAATCTTATGATTTCGCCCGGACTTGAACCGGAGACCTTCAGTGTGTTAGACTGACGTGATAACCAACTACACCACGAAACCAGAGCTGCGGATTGACCCGCTTGTGCTGAACTCGCGCCTGGGAGGACATACGTGCCGGAGTAGCAAAAGCATCCCACCGCAAGGCCAGAGAATGACTTGTTAGGTATCTATGCCTTACCCCGGGGTCGTCAATTCTACTCCAGGGATTGCTTATCCGGGTTGCGCCGCCGGTGTTTGCGCGACAATTCTTGACTAGTTAGTTAGTTTCCTTTCCTTCGAAAAGAGATGTAATGTGCCAAACGCAAGGGAAACATGTCTATCAATCAACAATGAAATGCATAAGGCATCAACCGGCGACCGAAGGACAAGGAACATCATAGCTAGCAACCATCAATATAACTATATAATCATAGAATCCAGGCGGTTCTTAATCCAGGTATGCTTCTACGTTCGGCCACTCTACACACATCAATCACGTCTCTCAGAGGAACAAGTTAGTACTAGGTATTTAGTACAGGTTTATTTCTACATACGTTAACCCCTAACCATTGTTTGCGGTCTCTTCAGTAGTCCATCGACGCAGAGGTTACTGACACTACGTATAAGCAGACATGAGAATGCCGTGGAATGAAAGGGGTACGCGAATTAGTAGGGAAATTGTGCCTCATTATCAATAGCTCATCATCCATTCCTCAACATCGTTGTCGATCTTTCTCCTATATCGGGGTCGACAATCAGACATGAGAAAAGCCATCGAATGAAATGGGCACGTGAATGAACAAGGGAATTGTGCTTCATTATCAGTTGCTCATCATTCGTTCCTCAGCATCGTCGAAGGCCGGGGTCGGCAGTCAGACATGGAAATGCCATCAAATGCAAGGGAGTCGTGAATGAGCAGGAAGTTATGCCTCATCATCCGTTGCTCAGAACCGTCAACCTTCTACGAGATCAGGGTCGGCAATCAGACATGTGAATGTCATCGAATGAGGGAAGCACGTGAGTGAACAGGGAAGCTCATCCGTTTCCCAGCATCGTCAATTTTCTGCAAAGTCAGGTCGACAATCAGACATACAAATTTCGTCGAATGAAAAGGACTCATGGGTGTGCGGAAAGGTCGTGCATCGTCGTATGCTGCCCAGAATCGTCAGACCTCCTAATAACTTAGGGTCCAGTTAGATCCGAGAAGTCGTCGAATGAAGTACGCGCGTCGATGAACAGGAAATTGTGCTTCGTCATCTGTTGCTTAGTATCGTGAAACTTCGCACTAGGTACCTCAGGGTCGACGGCACGATCGCGGATATTCCGTAGCACACGAATATCGAGAAAGACGAAAAAAGAGAAGCAAAGCAGGAAAACAGGAGAGGCAGAAGCTGGTAAGAAAACCCTCTCGCAAGACGCCGCCCTTTTAGACGCCCATCAACTCCGGATGATCCGCCGAAAGAGAAGTAAGAGGCTCATCGGGGAGCTTATTAGACAATCATGTTGTGGGTTCGGACACCCTTAGGGCCTAGCTCACTATCGAAAGGGTTAGTAATGGACATATCTAGTCGAGCAAGAGCTCTGTTAAGAGGGACTTACTTGTAATCGACACGGGTGAGGCTCATCAAGCGTTGAGCGTCGGCAGTGCCGGGATCCGAATGGTGTATGCAGTACGCCTGGCGACCAGTTATAAGCGCACCCAAGAACACGGCCTCTTCAAAGCCGGTTTTGGACCAGTCGGTAATATAGGTTGGCAGGGCGGCCAGCTTTATGCTCATCGGTGTTTGTCCATGGGAATGGTGGCTGGCGCCCTCGCCAGCATTGGAGCCGGGGGCATGAGCCGCACCGGGAACGCCAAGCGAAGCCGTTGTTGCCGCCTGCAATAGAGGATTTACGGAGCTTGCCATTGGCAGTTGGCCGGTGTAGGAACCAGTTGGAGTTTGCGAGCCGGTTCCGCTCGGAGTTGCCATGTTGGACGGCAACTCTGACGTGAAGATGGTGGCAGTGCTGGGTGAAATCAGATGCCGGGCGATCAAGGTTTGCATAATATTCTCCTTGAGACCCTTGATGCGAGAACCATTGCCGACGATGACGATGTTATCCCAGCAAGCAGCTCGCTTATAAACACCATCGATGCTTTGGATAATGCGGTACATTGCGTCCGTAATCCGGTTGATTTGCATGCGGTCCGCAAAGAGAAATCTCTCGAGACCGACATCAATGTCCTTTCGCACTCTCTTGGTTCGACGTTCTGTCGCCGTCTTGACAGGCTCAGTAGATGAGCTATTATTCGCCTGGCCACCCTCGGTGACCGGCGCTTCGCCATTAGTTGAGGTTGCAGGATTAAGCTTAGACGCGCCATTCGAGGCCGGCACCTGTACATCCTCATGCTCGAGAGCTTCGTAGTGAAATGTGTTGACCATTCGCTTGGAATTGGGCAATCGAGCAGGCTTTGCCGCGGTAGGCTCACTGTCCTGACCCTTACCTTGCTTCTTTGATTTCACCTTTTCAGCCTTCTCTTTTTCTCGCTTGGCGAGGAATTCACGCGTGTTTCCGCTCGCAACAATGTTAGCCACATCGAGGATGCCTTCGTCGTTCTCCTTGATATCATTATTCTCAGTGCCCATGTCGGTATTCGTAACTGGTTTCGGCTCCATAATCTTGGGGACTTCTGTCGTACTGCTTCCCTGTGCGGCCTGAGTCGAAGTCGGCTGCGACTCGGATGGGAGATCCATGAGATCTGGCGAATCGGGCACGTACGGCAGGACTTCGCAGATAGGACTCTGTTTCAACTGCTCGGCCATGTCATAAGTGAAGCCCTTGTCCTTCAACAAGGACAATAGCTCCTGCGTGAAGACTTCTCCACCAGAGATAAAACGCTCAGGTGACGGATCACCGAGGTTGCCATAACTGGCAACCTCATACTCATACATGCAAGTGATGTCGACCTTCTCAAAACCAATGTCCACGATCGTCATACTGGGCCACTTGAGGCCGTGCTGCGTAGCGACACAGCTGCTCACGATACAAAGAGCCGGGGTTCTGGTCTTCTCAAATATGTATCGAGTTATGGCTTCGCTGTCTCGCCGTGTCCATTGAGGAGATGCGACGAGTACGATCGGGGTATTGTGATATGTCGCTGTGATAAGACCGTGGACGTGGTCGAGAAAAGCCAAAAAGGCTCGCATATTGATGATGCGTCCACCTACGCCATATTTGTTAGCAACTGAAGTCTTCGACTGCTCCCACTTGGTAGCTTGGTGCTCGACAGATCATGATTGCGCGCCATGGTCGCTATGGACAACGTTGTTCACATACCCTGCATCGGATAGATAGCGCCCTCAACACTATCACGGTCCTCGACGTACTCCCACTCGTCTTCTCCATCTTGCTTTGCGCTGCCGGTGGGTGCGGCCGCCTGGGCCTTCTTGCGCTTGTAGGTGTGGTAAGGCCGGTACTCGGAACTGTCGGCGTCTTTGAACATTCTAGTGCGAATGCGATGGGCGGGTTGGGTCAGCTCGTGGCAACCCAGCTGGGCCATGGTGGTGTGACTGCCAGGGCAGATCACAAGGACCTGCTCTTCGCGCCATTTGTTTTGCTGGCCCGACATGTTGAATGGATCCTCAGGCGCGTCGTGATTGTCGTCAGCGGCGTCACACTCACGCACGAAGTCTCTGCGTCTGGCTCGCTCGTCGCGCGGAGTAGGCTCGACGGGGATTTCTGCCTTGGCCCGGTCGGCTGGGGGCTCGGGGGGACTGGGCGGGTTTTGGTTCTTCTTCTTTTTCTTATTGCGCTTCTTATCCTTGCTGCTGGTATTTCGAACGTTAGGACCTCCGAGGTGGGGTTCAGCGTCTGGCGAGGTCGCTGCAGAAGGGGTTGCCTCTGTTGAGGTAGCTTGTGTCGAGGACGGCTCTGGGATAGCGTCAGGCTCGCGTGTATCAATGCGCGTCTGAAGGCCCGCAGAATTGGCAAGTCGGCTTCGTAGTAGGTACGGTGAGCGATTGCCCTGGTGCCTGCAATAGAAAAGTCGTCAGTACGAAGTACAGATGTTAGCGTAGGCGGGTATCTCGCCAGGAAATGGGGCAGCAGGCAATAAGGACACGCCCCCAGGTCAGGGAAGCCGGAAATAAAACAACTTACGCTGATTGGCCATCAGCCTGCACCGGTCCCTCCATCTGTGGCGTTTGTGGCGCCACTGGCAAGGGTCCACCTTTGCCGTAGTTAGTACACGAACGGCGTGGGCGAGGCATGTTTTCCTATCAGAGCAAAGTCTCAAGTGCCAAGTAGGGCGTGGGTTTAGAAATGTGACCAGACAAGAGGGCGTGACAAGTTGGACTGGAAGTGAAAGGATAGCACTTTGGGGGGCGTGGGTTTAAAGGTGTGGCTCAGACAAGGGCGTGAGGAAGAGAACACCTTGGACTCGAAGTGGGTCTGAAGTGGGGGTGTGCAAATTGAATGGTGCAAGGTATAGAGGTACGAAGATGCAGGCATTAGCAAGGTATCGAGGTACAAGGTTATTGCCAATGGTAGTGTAGGAGCTTAGGTTCTCCATACCTGAGAACCTTGCTGACACTATGTACCGTGGTACCTACAACTAAAGCGAGAGACGGGAGCAGCCTGAGGCAGTTGCAGGTAATGCTAGTTAGGTATTATCTACAGTACAGGATCAGGTGCCAACTACATGTATGGATTCTGCCATGGACTTGAATGAATCCCTTTGAATCGAACACCGTAGGACGAGTGAGCAACAGTACGGCGGACACTTGAATTTCAGTGCCTACAGTACCTAGGCACTGTCTGTATCTTCTTCTCTTGACCAGATCAAAGGCACATAGGGTCCTACGGCTCCTACCTACACCATCAAAGGGTACATGTGGTTTGTACTTGGCTGCAGGCTGCAGCTGAATGACGCCCGGCCGACCAATGGCTTTGCCAGCGCCTTGCCCCCATAGCATGAGCATACACCCAGAGCTTGGCTTAGGTGGGTTGTGGTTATGTACAATCAATGTAAACAATAAACAATGCTGATCAGGGTATTGTTCTGATGCTGCCGCCTTCCGACTCGTCATAGTCCCTTCGATACCATGGAAACCCCACGCCTCAAATACCGGAGGTACATGCCAAATATGACCCCCTATTAATACAAAATCAGTTCCAGGAAGCGCCCCTAAATGCCTTTCCCGATTCCCATAACGCCCCTGTCTTGCGTAGTGAATGAAGATGGCTTAATGGTCGCGTTCGTCTCGTCCACAAATCGGGGTATGCAGGTAGAAATCTTTTCAAGCAATAGCGATTACTGGTCGATGACCAGCAGCCATATTGATCTGCTCTTCTGCTGTTGCGGTGTGCAAAATGCTACTTGCTCGCTTTGCGGGTGGCTCATGAACCTGAGTGTCTGAAGTGCCTGGGAGATCAATAGGGTCCTCCGAAATTTTGGGTCCGGTCGCATTATCGGGAACCCGGGATCCTTTCTCTTCTACTGGATCAATCGTAGATTCCAGTACATTGGGAGTATCGGTTGTGGCAATGCCTGAGGTTCCGCTGCGGTCGAATTCTTTCCTCAAAGGGCTGCTCACTACACCAGTGGTATCGGGTATTTGGCTTCGCCGACGCGAGTTGCGGGCGGCGCTCCGAGTTGGCAGCGGCGGCGGTACCCTTTTGGGAATATTGACTACGGCCCCTTTTACTTGCATCACCTGGGTCCCAGCCATAGCCACCCGAGTTGGCGCCTGTGCTGTAGCAACCTCAATGACGACTGCTTCCTCGTCGTCTAATGCATCATCAGAATCAGATTCGCTTTCGTCTTCAATGTCACTATCCTCTTGGCCATGCGTGCTGCTATTCCCATCTTCATCGTCCGCGTCGTCCTCATTCTCGTCAACCGATGAGAGGGGACGACGGCGCCCATGATTCTCCGCCTTCCTTTCTTCCTTTCCACCATGCCCGGGCTTCTCCTCGGCACTAGTACTAGCCGGTGCGTCATTGATGTTCGGCTTATCTGACTCCTCCAAGTCGGGGAAGTTGGAGAGCTTACGCAATGAGCTGATATCGATCATGCTATATTCAATCTCCACAGATTCTTTGGCCTCATGAACTTCATCAGACGAGTGTTGCTGGTGCCCATCCTCACTCTGACTTTGGCTGTGCGTTGGCGTTGTTGCCGGCGTCGTTGAAAATATCTGGGCGCAGATGTCTGTCATCTGACTCTTCTCAGTTCCGCCTGTCCTACTAGACATGTAGCTACCTCGATTGCTACGATTGCTAGAGGAGATGATTGTATCGATGCTCCCTCGCTTCGTCTTAGGGAACACTGGGCTCGCTGGACTCGGACGGTACTCAAACTGGCTGCTTTCTGGTCTCATATGTGAACCAGCCTCTCGAATGCCAACCCCGGCCATTTCGAGCGCTACGACACCGAAGGGGTCTGGATCATCCGCAGCGGGGAGCCCGAAAGGTGGCGGCAAAGCCGGTGTTGTTGAAGATTCGGCCGTGACATCTCCTTGAATAGATCGTGACGAAATGGATCCGACAAGGACCGTATCGTAATCTACGCGCCCCTCGGCTGCTTTGAGCACCTCCGTCAGAGACCTTAACTGTGGCAGGCTTTGATTGATGTCCCCTGACAAGATCTTTGCGACGCCCAGTGTCATGCCGTAGAACCTTTCATTTTCGTCTCTGCGCTCCTGCACGATGGTGCCATCCAATTTGATTTCAGAAAACTGACCGTTCGCCCTTACATACGTAGTGGCTACGTCGCTCAAGTCCGTCCATGTGACATCGTTTTCAAGTAGACCCAACGATACCAATGGTCCGGTGGAAAGGACAACATCCGCTCCGAGAGTCAATTTAGGTCGCGCGAAGGCCTCCAGAACCGTGAAATTGTTGATGAGCAAAACACAGTCGCAGATGTCCACACCGATGACAAAACCTAGACTGGGCGTCTGCAGCACCAAGCCCGAGGGAGGTGACCATGATCCATCAGTTTTCCGTGCAATCAAGATGCCGCTACCCCCCGGGCCTGAAGTCCAAAGTCCCGAACGTATTGAAGTGAAAATAGCCATTCCAACCGCATTCTGAATTAACTTCGGAGGGATTTTCTTCGGTGTTCGGGCTGAAAATTGAGGGCTTGCACATGTCAAGGGGCTTCCGGGTCGTTCGTCGGGTGTCGAAAAACCATCACCTATTGGCCGGTGTCATTGATTAGCTGAAGCTATCAGAGAGGCATAGGGCTTTCTCTTTTCTCAGCCATGTAAGGTACCGAACATACTGCAGAATGATTTCAATATACGAGCAGCCTTCTCGCATTCTTTATCGAGGGTCGCGGGCCAGAATGCCTCCTTAGCGTGTCGGGACGAACGGGTCGCGCGTACTCTGTCGGTGCTGTTTTTATGGGCGTGATTACTGCCGAAGCTACCGACGCTCGATCTGTTCCAATCCCAGCTTGGGAGCAAAGACGAGACACGCTGCATTGCTACTGAGCCGATTTGCCGGTGTGGGCAAGAGGGGCGGTAGGCGCTCTACCAGCGACGACAGGTTGTTCGGCAGACAAGTAGGTTGGCGGTTGTTGGCTGTCGGATTATTGTTCGGTTGGTCTCGGGACCTGCTTGTCGAGGGTTCCATCCAGGAAGACAGCGAATGGGCGACAAGTTAGATAGAACGGGACAAAGGAGAGAAGGAATAGAAAGAATGTTGCGTAGGCACGGCCAACGTGTAAAGCGACGGTTAGGGTAAAAGAGGTAGTAGCTAAGGTACTCCTGGAAGATGTAGGGATGCTAAGGTAGGTAGGCAGGCACAGAGAAGGTACTCTGGTAGTAAACAGTGAGTGTAGGTAATTGATTGAGGACTCGAGGCCGAGACGGGTGCCTTTTTCTTTTGACCCGAAGGGGGGGCGGACTACACTGGACACTTGGACGGACACTGGACGGACACAGAGAGCGCACCGGTAGCAGATCGTGGCTGTTGGTGTCTGCAGGTCAAAACGTGACGTTCATTATTATCCTTGCCAACCGGCAAGCTAAGCATGCATAGGTAGCATGGACAGTAAACGCATACTACCTACTGTGTACACTTTGAACCCTTTTAGCGTGCCCGTGCATGCACGGTGTCACAACACCGACGGGGAGAACGGACTCGAATTGTGACACCCGGTAACGACATCAAGACGGGATTTGACCTCTGTACGAAGCACCTACGTAACTGGCCGCCCAATGCGAGTAATTGCACAGAAGCTACCTAACTATTCCGTACGCTACATATCGTGATATTCTACAGCTACCGGTGCAGCGTAAGCATCACGTAGTGTACCTAGTGTGCACTACCTATTATTCGCAGTCACACAGTTACATCGGCTTACACTACTGCAGTTGTGACCAAAGGCACGGATACGCCAAGGAATACCTAGAATTACCGTGTGGTATTTAGGCTGCGCACGGCCTTAGTAGCCCAAATATCAGACGGTAGGCCGCCGACCCTGCTAGGTAACTATGCCACCAATTCTGTTCGGTCACCCCGCCTACACTACCTAGGTTACGTATGAAGTAATGCACTTGCGCTGCTGTATTTACCAGGGAGTGATGTGAACATTCGCTGACCTTTACGTCCCTACTTCACTATTGCCGAGCAAGGTTTGTGGGCTATCGGGGTTGGTAACGTGACTCCAGTTACATAGTAGTTACCTGTAGTCGGAAGGGCTTTTTACTTCTAGAATTCCGTTCAAAATGTCCATGGGTGTAACTAACCTAGCCTTAGCGCCAGGGGTACAGTGCACTAATTGTCCAAGCTAAGGTATGGATACACTGGCGCCGGCGCCTGTACTATGTACCTACGGTAGTGTAGCGTAGGTACCTACATAGTGCGCAAAGGGTAGGTACCTGAAAATCTAAAAAATTTAGGGAGGGACCTACCGCGAAGCCGGAAGTCTACACAGTGCCATACTCGAACACCTGGAGCGTACACCGTATAGCACATGCGCTACTAGATAGTTTGCTAATGTTTGCTAATAATAGGTGCACCAGTTCTGTGCTTTACTAGTATGTAGCGTACCCAATGTAGATGCCTCTTACCAGATACTTTGATTTCTCATCCAGCGAGATTCACGACACGTTACTCTAAATTCATATAGGCATGTAACTACCGGCAGTGGTATGCGCACTCATAGATAGGGAACCCGAATCAGAACATCAGCTTTAGATAGTGCCTCATTATCTACCTAGGTACAATACCTAGTGAGTAGGGCCCTAATTCTTTCTCAAAGTTGGATGCGTACGTCCGCAATTGAATATTTGCCGCATTCCAGACTCGCACACTCCGAGCTGTCTATCTGAGTATCTGCCTTTCATAAGTTGTTATCATTTGTGATGAGGCGACTGATCGGCTTGAAATTGTATAGGTATGTACGGACCGTACGGACGTACGAAGTAGAAACCTTAACAACACAAGCCTCGACCTTCACTTTAGCCTCACAGCTGATTTGTCACTTTATCACTACAGACTGTACGTCTGTACGTCCGTAATGTAGTGTAGGTAGTGTACAACGCAACTCTACCTAACAGGCCTCTACAGGTGATTGTAAGTAGTGCACATGTTTCGCTGCTTCCAGATTAGGTAGATAGTCCCATCCAACCGTAATATACTGAGAGACATGCTATCTTTGCCGTGGCCAAAGCAGTGAAAAAGAGAAGCCTGGCGCCCGTACAATTACAAAGATAGATACGAGGCCGACAACTACTTGGCAAGTGATAACTACCGGTAGGAAATGTAGGTACGGGAATGTAAAGGTTAGTGGCCCGAACCTGCCGGATCGACAGCCTAGCGCGTGGATTCCCAATCATGATGGTAAATTAGGTACGGGGTACGTGACTATTTACAGTACATACATGGCAGTTACCGTTGCGTTCTCAACAAAACTTATTCGCGCACGAAAGACTGACGGCGGGCAAACTGCGACTTTCGTGGCGCAGTCTCAAGAACAAAGACACCTTGTCAAGCCCAGTCAATTGTATAACGGATAGCAGGCCGGCCGAGTTGTCCGTTACTGCCATTTGGGCGAGCGTTACCTACATAGTAGCCGTTTGAGGCCAGGTGGTTTGAAGTACACTAGAACGTGCTTGGTAAGTTGGTATCTACTTCGTACTTTGTACATTTATAAGGTTGCCGTTTTGCGGGCCGCCAAAGTTTGTCAGGCCAGAACGAGCTGGAGGATAGGTATGCGCCGAAACCTACGGAAGAATTCTGATAACGCGCGTGACTAGTAATGACTACCTACAACCACGGTGACGGGATCCCCGTGGATACTAAGTAAATTACTCCGCGGGCCGGTGCGCATTCCAAAATTATTCACAGCACGGATATAAAGGTGCCACCAACGCGACCGGGTCGGCTTTGTCAGTCGGCATCACGATTCATCTCCCATTCACTCCCACCCAATCGCAAATATTGTAGATAAGCGTGTCGCCAGAATAGCGCTGCCATAATTACCTACCTACATGGCGGCCAATCTTTCTTCCCCATGATAAGCCAATGCGACACACAGCGCCGGTCGCAGGTGACATGACGTCGTTCCGTTGTGTTCGGCGGACCTGCATTACTTGGTCAACCTACTAGTTACATAGTATAGTATGTACCTACCTTCCTACTCCAGCACGTCGTTGCGGCCAAGTCTTGAAATGTAAAGTAACGCCAAGACATAACTAATACCGTGCGTCCAAGTCCTTAAAACTGTGTTTCTGGGCCGTTCGCAGTGACTTCAAGCCGCTGTCTAGGCCAACTATAACATGCTCCAAGACCGTGTGTCTCCTTATTGTCGCACACGGTGTCAACGGCCTGAGTCCTATCAACACTTCAATCTGCCTCAACTGCGCCGTCACGTAACTATATCGAGCATAGCTGGCACGTACATACATAGGTAGGCCTCCGGATGGCCGGCCAATGGAATAAGCGCGTTAACAGATATCTAGCCTACATCGTGTACACTAGGTGCATTTGGTTAGGTAAACAGTCCATTCCCTCACGGCTCGCGCCTCACTGGACGCAGAATGCAGAGCACAACGCCAGGTCAACGAGCGTCAGAATACAAAAAAGAAAAAGAAAAAAGGAGACAGAAACGACTACGGGAAGAAGCCAGAACAATGCTCGGTTGGGCCAATCCTATATCATGCACCTGTATCTTCAAGGTGGCATATTCCTCTGCTACGCTACTAATCTACATATGGAGTCCCAATACAACTGTCAACCAGCCCCCCAATACACCCCAATCCTCCCGCTCTTGCTACCGGGTAGACATGTATGACTATGAATCACCTCCCTACCGTATACAAGATAAGACGCACGCTCACTCTGACGTTGCGGATAGGTACCGGTATTCCGATCCTCCACACAAATGCTAGCCTACTTACAGTACAGGCGTATTGCGCATCGACGTGCTACGCCGCACAGTTCTATTCTCGTCTACGAACAGGCAGGGTTTCAGAGACCAAAACAAAGAACAGGAAGGATTGGATGGATGCCTTATAAGACAGCCTATCGGTTCGTGGCACCCACCCGTCATACCCGTAGGACCAGCACGGCAGGCTGCTTCATAGGTTTCTCACGGGGTCGGTACAATGGCGCAGCTGAGATTTGTTTCGACATCGCTCGACAGAAACAAAGTCAGTTCGACTCTCAGCCAACCGAATTCCGACCAATGACTGGTCGCCTCGTTATAACTCGAAAACAAAGCTCAAAGACTAGCATTGCCATTGCTCAAAATTACCCGTTTGCTCACACCTGCTATACTCCACGCTCACTAGACGTACGGCATAGGACCGAGGTGACGCCCAAGACAGTCACCGTGTCTGTCTAACAAGTAATCGGGTTGCCATGCCGCACAATGTACCCATTCGCAATTAGCGGAACTGTTACAGCCTCTCCCGCGATCATTTCGATCAAACGGCCAAGGTTTCCGGTAAGCTCCAAGTATCGTGCTCCAATGTGTTAAGCTTACAGACCGTACTTCTCGGCCTACTGCTGCGCTCGGCCGCCGAACCTCCCAAACAGGACAGTAAAGGCGCGTGGCCCCCTTATGATAAGTGGAGTGGCCGACCAATGCAGTGTACGGTTTATCTACAGCATTAGCGTCGCAACGCAGGGTTGATCGCGTGCCGCAATTTAGCAACGCCGTAAGCATCAGCCATTCATCGTCAACAGCCTCTTTCCACTATCTAGTTTCTATTTATTTGCCTTTCTTCCTGCTTCCACCGCAGCCTCACCTACATCGTCGGCGCATATACGCTGCTTAATACAAACACGCCTCGCAGTGCACATGGTGACCACCCTGTGCGCAGATTGCACTGTGGAGCGAGCCTTACCAACACTAGACAGGCATAAACTTCCGGGGCCCGCGCTGCGCTACGCCCTACACTACCCGTGCATCGTGAATCTTGGGCCCGGGCCTCTGATTCACCGATTCTCGATTGAACCCACAGTTGTCTGACTCTGGTAGAACAGTGGGGCCCGCCCGTTCATAGGACTGGTCGGCATGTTAAACCCATCGAAGAAGAAAAGAGAGAGAGAGAAAACCTGATTTCGAAATATGAGCGCAAGGGAGGTAGTTATGCTGTATACTTATCTCAACCGACTTACGAAGTACGTTGCATAGGTAGGGTAGACAGTAGGCAATTATCTAGATCAATCGCAGCTTGGACCGAACAACATCGTAGCAACAAAGTTCCACGACAATGCGAATGCGAATATGGTTGACGATGGCGGCATTTGAATCTACGTGAAGGACTACAATCTATCTACATTGTAACGTTGCCATGCCGATTAACTACGCCATCCATGACGACAAGACCATCCCTAAAGTGAGGCATACGAAGAACCAGACAAAAGAGCAGAAGCCGATGTAGTCGAAGGCATCGTGGCCAAATACCCACCCACAGCACAGCCAACCAACCAAGCACCAACCATCAAACCAAGCCCGCCGCCGCGCTCCGTTTGGTCCAAGTAGCACGCAGCCTGCCGACATACAAAAGCAAGGATGTGCACCGCAAAGGATAAAAGCAAAAAGGCCCAATAAACCGTAATCTACCCAGTGAGCAAAGCAAAAGCCCAAACGCGCAAAACAGATTTGTGCGAGATTACCTACAATGAACAACAACACGGAAATCTTCGAAAAAATCCCACCACAAAAGAAATGGCAGAGAAACTCTTTCTCATACCCCCATAGTAACCCATTTTCCATATCGTGGTAGCGTACGCCGCCGGGTCATCCGGAGCAAAAAGTCGCAGTTCCATAAATTGAGCGGGTTTCTAAATGCTGGCTGCATGTCGAGTCCTTAGCTGCTGTGACGCCGTAGATCAAAACCAGGAAAAGCGACGACTGGCGACCGAAATGACCAAGCCGTGTGACTTGTCGGGATTCGACCGAGTGGGTAATACCTACTTGTATCCGTGGTGCGTATGGCTTTGGCAGAGAGCCAACCGTTGCTGTACCTTATGGCGATCTTGTGATATACGAGATTGGATCGAACGAAGCACGGTAGGGAGGCGGAACACAAGAATCGAGTTATCAAATGCGAAGCTTCTCAACGTGTATGCTAGACTGGATGACTCGATGCATAAAGCATGACGAACAGCAACCCGAAAGGAGGCGAAGGTGTCTAGACAGAGATATTGCCAGTTTTCTCCTCTCCCAAAATGTCGATAATGTACAGAGTGCCAATTTGCGTTATGTGTGGAAGCTTTGCGTACAATGTCATTGCCAACAACTCCTCGCGCAACGCCATCGCCATCGCCATCGAACACATGATCCCGGAAAAAGCAGGTCTAGCGAAAGGTGAGGTATTAGTCGAGTAGTCACCACATGATCATCTATCTTTCCCCCTTCTTCCATCCCCCTTCACGGCGAACTAGACATTTCTGATGAAAAGACAGCAATTTTCCGTAAAAACGCCCCGGTCCCCAAACCAAGCCATCCTGTGGAGGTTCGTGCAATATCGTCTATGTGATCGTGCGAGGCGACCATGAATCATTCGTGAAGCGGTCACCAGTGTTACATTCTGCATGGAGACCCCCTTTTCGGGACTCGTATCCCCCACCTAAAACTGTACCGTCGAACGCCAGTAGTCCGGTCGCGAAAAGTGCCTGGTTAATGCAAGAGGTTTCCTCCGATACAGAAAGCCAGAATGGCTGGTTGGTTGCTGTGAAGAATCGAAATATGCGACCCAATCTTATCTCCAATCCGGAACCGGAAAAAAAGAACTTCCATACGGTTTGGATGGTAGGTAGTCGTGGCGGCATGGTGGTGAGCCAATCAGCCATCAAGCTACGCCGAGCCGTTTCTGCCTGGGTAGACGCCGCCATGGAGAATATATTGCTCGAACGGCAGGCCGCTGATGGTGTTTTCTCTCTCAACCCACTGAGGTATACGAACCATTTCCCAGTTCTCGTCGGTGAGACGGTAAAAGTTGTAATTCTCATGGGCGGGGAGGTCCTGATGTTCGCAGGTGAATCTGCCCTCTAGGTGCATGCGCTCAAGCTTCGGTAGCTTGGTGCGCAGACCAGTGAACAGCGATCTGAGAGTGCCTTCGTGAAGATGAATACCGCCGTGTGATGCCTCGTACGACCTGGCCGGCCCACGACCTCCTAGTCGTAGTCGAACCAACGTGGTACCATGCCGTCCCAAGAACTCCTTGAAATCATCTTCGTCACAGGATATGCCTTCCAGTGCCAGGTCGGTGAGCTGCGTGTAAGTAAACCCAAAAAACAATTCCCGAAAGGAGAGGGCAAACTTGGAGTGTTCGTTCGAATAATGATGGAATGCAAGCTTCAGGTTGGTCAAATTAGTCGCGAGCTGGAGGATGCGACCGAGCCCGTTCACAGCCCTGAATGCCACAGCCGGTCCCTGGAGGCCAGAGGGGTCCAGGGTCAAGTTGAGACTAGTCAAGTTCTTGAATGCCTGGGCGTGCGAAAACCAGTGCAGGCGATGGCGCTTGATTCCAAAAACCTCGAGCGGCAGTCGGTCTACTTTGAAGGAGGAGAGCCTAACCCCGTGCAGGGCGAGCATGATAGCATCTAGGTTCTGGTAAGTTTCCTGGCGGTCTAGCTTCCTGCACTTAGGCCAGCCGAAGGCGTCCTTGACATATGGGTTGTCAAGCGTAGAGGGACATTGCGCAAAGGAGACCTCAAATTCGCGAAGGTTTGGCAAGGCGGAGCATGCCTCGCGGAGGTCGTCGGCCCTTAGATGGAGGGGTCCGATTCGCTTACGCTCTGAGACAATATTATCGAATTCTATTCGAGCTTGTGTCATGAACTTGGCACGTTCCTCGGGAAGCGCCATGAAATGCTGTGCCCTGCATGGATTCATATTAGCCAGGCGTGATAGATAGCCAACGGAATTCGTTTAACAAGACCCGGAATTCTCGGCGCCAGGAGGATTTTCGTGAATATTGGCAGCACGGGTCATATCGAAAACTGAACGGCCGCCAGCGGAGAAAAACAGAGGCATTGCTTACCATGAAGAACTCCACGCATCGTAATAACTTAGCTCTCCGAGGAAAATGTTGATCGACTTGATATATTGTCCAAAGCGTTCGTGAAGTGCGAGAGAATGAAGGCGGTCGATGTCGTTCCGCCAATTGAGTGAGGTGAAGTGCGGCGACAAGACATATTCATAGCCAACATCTGCTAGGATGGGGCTCACGGCGCGCAGATTAGGAATCGATCCCGCGTCACAATGGGAGTAGATGAGCCTCAGAAGCTCAACGGGCAGGGTATCCATGGCGAATCGAACGGAGGTGATGCTTCTGCTGACAGGCGGGAGTGAGGAGAAAAAGGCGGGATGGGAGACGATGCAGACCCCCGATAGGTACCTCACCACAGAGCGTCGGGACAGGAAACTCGGGCGGCAAAACAATTATATATACATACCACTGCAGGCACGCGTATAAAGATAAATATATATAGAGAAGGTCGATATATGTACATCTAGGTATATATAGATAAACGGAAAGAAGAGGGTCGGGATTTCTGCAACAAAATGATGTAAACCTTCTTAGGTTATCGGTATTAGTATAAGTTGTATAATGTAGGCTGTAGCTCCAGGTCTTAGGGTTTCTGGGAATCGGTAAGGAAGAGAGCATGACGGCTTAAAAGGGGGTTCGTTATATGCAGTGTTAACGAAGAGGCGGAGAGACGTCCACTTCCGCCTCTGCGGCTTCGTTGCTTGTGAGATCCCGATCTTCTTTTTTCTTTTCCCCTTCTCCCATTCTTTGTTTTCCGTTGTCCCGTCCTTCCTCGTCGTATTCTTCGTCTTATCCTTCGCCGTGTCGTCGTGTCGCCGTGTCGCTGTGTCGTCTCTTCGCCTCATCTTCTCCTTCAGCTAGTCGCTGTTGGTTTTCCGCTGCTCACATTTCCACTGCAGCAAGCCTCTTCTCCGATTTAGGACAAAGCGCACGAGGAACTAAAAGTATCGGTGAGAGACTGAGAGTGAGACACACGTAGGCACATGCCTGTATCTTACGGGCAGCGGCAGGAAAGAAAGTTTTCTCGCAAAATGACTGGCGAGTCTCGACTGGGCTTTGCTGGGGCCCTGTCGGATGGGTCTGACTACAGTACCTATCGGATTAGCCTGTCCAGCCTGCCAGCAGACCACGAAATGGAAAGACGACGGAATCACCAAAGTAGCGGTATAGACCGCCCATATGAACACCCCATCCATAGTAGTTACCAAGCGCACGCTAGGTGCATGGCTTGGTGTGAAGTATCTCGGGTTGGGTTGGGTTTGGCTTGGCTTGACTGTAGGCTGTTGGGTACCGTGGGCAGCCCTATTCAGCGCACCGGTTCGGGGGTTCGGGCCATGCACCAGTTCAGGCTACAATTCATTGTGCATCGTCGCAATTCATGTACGAGGCGCGCGCATCTTGGTAACCACGTACGGACTAATAAGGTAGCAGTGAATGCAGACTGCTTGAAGTATGGATGACGGATCTATCTTGGGCATAGGCAGTGCGCTCACTGTAGGGTGTAGCGGTAAAGGCGGGAGGGGACCTCAGAGAGGCCTGATAACGAGACCCCGGTCGCTGCTGCGGCGCTACAACGCTACGCAGTAGGTACCCTAGGTAATCTGTTCGCTGGGAAAGAGCGCGTTACGGTGAGGGAGATGCCACACCGTCCGCATAGTGCCGGAGCCACGGTGGTTCCATCCGCCGCAGTTGCGCCGGCTTCCAGGCATGAGAGGTACCTGCATTAGATTCCACGAGGCGGCTTGACATTCCCCAGCAGCTGTTCGGTGAGTTGGGACACTAGCATGTGGATACGAAGTACCTACGGATGTACGTCTCTAGGACTGATGATGACAGCTTCTGCACCAATAAAGTGCGGTGACAGACCAGAGTCATGGTACATATAACGTACCGTATCTAGGTAGCATGGGTCCTCGGTCGATGATATGCGGTAGGCAGCAGATACGGTAGTTAGCGCAGCGTTCTCTATCGGATTTCTACTCTTCTAATTTCTCTGTCTTCTTTTTTTTCTCTTTCTCTCTCTGTTTTCTCCTTTTCTTTCCCTCTCTCTTTTCATTCCTTTTACGAACTCGCAAGCGAGAGAAGTACACCAATAGGTAGTCTATACGAACGTCTACCCATCTCCCCCTCCGGTCCACCACGTCAAGCAGCCTTTTATCATCCCTGAGATCACTGGGCCCAGCCCGAAGCTACTTGGAGGGGTAGCACCAACGCCGCGGAGAGGATCTGCACCGACTCGGCAGGTCGGCAATAGGTAGCAATGATAGACATCTGGCGCGAAATGCCTTCTATGCTCCAAGACCGCAGGATACCGAGTGCCTATAACTTTCCATGTCGCGCTTGAAAGAGTCCCACCCTGTCGTCGCAATACATTATTTCACGAAGGCCTAGCTGTGGTCTCTTTTCGGCCGCTTCGACAAACGAATCTGGCTCGGATGCCCCGTCGTCGGACATTTCTCCCGTGGATTCATCATCTGTATCGTCCGCTGCGGCATCCGCGGGCACGGCCTGGGCATGGGCATCGCCTTCTTGGGAGGGATTGTTGGCACTGTCGCTATGTGCGACCTCTGTGATTTCGAAGCACTTATACCAGAGTCCTACATAGACAAGTCGGATCTCTCTTCTCAGGCTAATGACATCCACGATATTGAGTGCGAATTCCCTAGGCGCCGGCAGCAGCCGAGCGCCATAAGGATCGGTCATGCCCGGGATGTACAGGGTGTGCAGGTTCGCTAACTGAGGCAGTCCCTGGAGAAGCATATGCTATATGGCATCATCGTATCAGCGCGTTGCATGCCCAGAAATCTGTTAGGGCTACCGGAGACTCATGCTTACCCAGTCTTTAATTTCGATTGCCATGCCCAATTCTTTCAGATTTCTCATCCTACCGCTGGTGATATAGGATAGAAATTGGGTCTTTATGACCCAATGCTCCCAACGCCCTGATGGGGCCGAGGGGGGAGTTCTATCTGAGCTGTCAATGAGCAGCTTTCTGAGGCTGCGAGAGTGCCGTTTGACAGTGTACTTGAAAACTTGTTCCAGGGTGACGGAAGGGTTCGGCGTACGCTGTCGATCTTGTAGATAGATAGTTTCCATCGTGTTGGGTGCAATAGTCTCCTTCAGGAAACTGATGAGTTCGGGCGATGCTTGATCGGTATGAAGATACTTCAAACACAGATGATATCGCACTGACGCCCCTTCAGGAGAACCATGGGCTGAACTACTGGGCTGAAACTGCCGCTTCATTGCCTTCCACAGAGCCTCATGATACTTGCATTTCAGAATGGTCAGGCTGGTCATATTACTCCAATCGATCGCTCGCAAACAAACCGAAATTGACAGCGGTACTCTCTCGAGTGATAGCTTTTGCAACTTGAGTTTACCGTCTAGCTGTTTCCTATTCAATCTAGAGTGAGAGGGGTCGTCATTGTTCGTGCTCTGCGACCAAGGAGTTTTATCTGCATCGCTGTCGAATCTCGGATTCTTTGCCTCTTCAGCAAGGTCGACATTCCACTCAGAAGCGAGGCCATCACCTTTTGGATCGGGTTTCCTGTGAACTATAGTATTAACAGTTAGTAAATCCAGGTCTAGTTTTTTGCAGAAATGTTGTGGCGCGTTCAAACTCATGGGAGAAATCGGACCAGCCGGCGATACAGAGAATGCTTGGCCGCCTAAATTGATATAGAAATGGAATGTTTCCGGATGGTTATACTGACTGTCGTAAACTCGGCCCACTAGAACCCCCAACACGCCACCCAGCCGGGTAATTGGGATACGGCTTTCACCCGGCCACTTGGCGTTATGATCAACCTGCTGCAACTCTGTACCATCCCAGGGCTGCACAAAGTCTTGATTATGAACCCGCTTGGATATCCCAACCTGGAGTTCCCGAAGATGACACACGGACCGCTCAATCAACACGGCCATCTCATCGAGGTAAGAAAGTTCGTCTATGTTTAAGACCGTCAGACTCTTCAAGGAAGGCAGAATGCTGAAGGTAGGGTACTCTACGGAGCTATCGGCATAGCTCTCCAGGTATGACGTTGTGATATCGGTACCACCTGGTATATAGTTTCCGATGGGCGTGGACATGTCGCCCGGAGGCAGGGTCTGGAGGATTTGTGGGGGAGCGGGAGCGGGAGGGTGCACTGCAGTAGGGCTCGAGGCCGATGACGAGGCTGGAGTCGTTGATCGATTATCATGCCAGCGGATCCATATTTTCTCAAACTTGGTCTGACCATTTTCGCCGTCTAAAGATGAGAGCGCCATGAAAATATCGGATAGAACCCCAGTAGGCATATCCCATACAAAGCTTTCAAGGTTAACCATCTTTGACACAGCGATAGCGACCAGCGTGCCCAGCATTTTCCCGCTTTCTTTGGTGATAAGATATTCTGAGGTCCATTCTGAGGGGCCGTTGCCAATTGAGAATTTGCGAACATACTGTGCATAGTCGCTGTTGATCAGTCGGCGCGATACCTTCGGTTGTCCTGGGCCGGTTCGAGATGGACATTTGATTTTCTCGGCAAACCTATTAGGGAGGCATAGCGTCGCTAACCCATAAGAAAGCGCGTCCACGCTTTTAGAGGTCTGAGTCGGAGTGGTGCTGTCAGGCCAGACGATATCGAAGCGTGAATATATGTTTGGCACGGCTAATTTATAAAACGCGGAATGAGTCAAGGCCAGCGCTATCAAATCGTTGGTGTAGACAATCTGTATGAATCGTGGTCAATATATACTTCCCGAGTGCGTGTGCGTGTGCGCGTGCGGGAGGGCGAGGATGGAGGGTTGATGCTTGCCTCGTTAACGATCAATTGGAGCACGTCAACAGGGAGATCCATGAGCCTCAAAGGCACCCCTTTACTCTTAATGGCCTCCCATTCGCGATTCTTCTCCTGAATGCGCTGTATCATAGCCGGTGATATGGAATCCAGGAAGTGTATGTCGTCAACAGCAGAGTCTAGTAACGCTTGATGGTCGTCATGCTTTATGTGCGAATACAGGGCAGGCCGTCCCTTCGCGTCTAAAATACCACTATCGGTATTGTTCGCCATGTCTGGTCTTGAAGTTGTCGGTCGTCCTGTGTTTTCTACAATGCGTTCTCTATTCTTAATACTGATGTGGCAGAGAGCAGTTGGCCATTATACGGTGTCGCGTGTTGCGATAAAAGAGCCGATCGGACTTGAGAGAGGAAAGTGGAATGTCGTGTGTATTGGCGCCGGGATGTTATGTGGTCGTGGGTGAATGTGGTCGGGTGGGCTGTTTTCAAGACCTCGATCCAGTCTCAGTCTGCCTTGGAAAAAGTATCCAGCGGCGGTTCAGTAGGCAGGCCAGTAACCTACATGTATACCTACGTAGACACCAAGGCTATTACTGAAATCGCACAGACGAGTCACGAACCTCGCGTTCGGCGCGTGCCAGCAATACCAGGTACCGGGAGCCCGGACAGATGTGTAGAGACACCTGTTGCTCGGGTGTCCCCTGTCGGACGGGGAAGACAGGTACAATTACGAATTGCCAGACGTGGAATAAAGGATACGCGTAAATAGAGTGTCGGAGAATAGGGATAGGTATTTCTCAATCACTGCTGCTCAACACGATATGGTGGTAGAAAGATGCGAGATTGAAGCAGCAGCATGTAACAAGATCGATGCTCGGGTATTAAGTACCTAGGTACCTCCCAGGTAGTTAACCGCCTGTACCTACTAAGATTGAATCGCGAGCCGTATGCAGCTAACTAACTAGTTCGGGGCAAAGTACCTGCCTATGCCGATGGATACCCACCTAACGGTAGGCCGCGGAATGGATCCCTATCACCTGCAGGCGGATGGTCCGGGGAATACTTGCACTTCCATGACTTACTGCATTAGGTAGTAGTTTGAGCACATAAACGCCACTAGGGATTAATACAGATAGATATGCATATAACAAGGCTAGCCACTTGATGCAGGTGCAGGTGACAGGACTTACATACACCCCTCCCCACTTCGCAGTTAAGGTGCCTACAAAAAGGCGGTACCGTTAGGTACCAGTCAATGCCCCGCCCTTCTGATGATCCCGATCCCAACCGTTGTGATCCCGACCAGAACTGTCCATGTCTTCGTTAGTACGCTGTTTGTGAGTGTTGTTGTCTGTTGTTTTGGATCCAAAACTGACCTCATGATTTCTGCCTAAAGAGCCACTCGCCCATAAATCAGCAAGCTAGTCTAGGATCCACCAGCGGTCCCAACTGCAATCGCGTTTTCGATTGCCTTCACCTCGCCGAGTCCAGAACACAAACACATCGTGGATATACGTTGTCAATCCTCATCATCGCGTCTCATATCTATCGCATATCGTTGAGCTCTGTCGCACACAGCCCTACAAGCGCCTTTCCCTGTCATCGCACGACTGCGGATACTCATAACGCCCCAAAATATGGCGGGCTTTATTGAGCAGCTCTGGGAGTCCATCTTTACGCCTGGCCCAACTCCCAGCCTCCTACTAGCAACCAACATTACATTTGCTTGTCTACAGCTGGTCCTCCTCGTCCTCCTCATTGCCACATATAGTGTACACTTTGTCGTCTTATCACTCTTATCAGCGGGGCTATGGTGGGCTATCAATTGGTTTGCAACCGAGCTAGATGCTGTGAAAGCGAGGGAAGAGGCAGATAAAACGCGCGCAGAACAAAGGCTTGCCTTGCAAGGGTCCGAGGATAGCGGGACCGAAGTCGAAACTGCCATCCCCAAGACCGTACCTGATACAGGAAGCAGAGAGATTGAAGCAGTAGAGCCAGCAGGTGACCTGAGATTCCGCGCGGAGCGCTCGTTCGAGGCCAAGTCTGCTGTCAGTACTGAAGATGAGTGGGAAAGGGTATCAGAGAATGAGAAAGAGAAATGAGCATAAATACAGGATCGACAGGGTAGCTATGTCTACCTACAAGGCGTTGCGGAGTTGGATGCATGCCATCGGGAGCTGTTCTAGGTAGTGTTTGCGACAGTGTCAAGCATCAATAGCGATCATGATCAGTTACATGGAAGGATATCTGATCCAAAACGCGCAGGCGCATTTCGCGGGATTATACGCACGGCACAGGTACTTATCTTCGAGTCCAATTCAACCTCGCACTTCTATGAAACCATTGAAACTGGACTTGGGCATGTCTATGATGCTGCCGCGTTTAGATACCTAGTTGCTTTTTTATCACGTGACGTTAGACGACGGCATAATTTGATCTACTCGCTTATTCGAATACATAATTTATACACTACACGAGGTGTCTAGTACAAAGTACCTACGGAAGATATTAGGCAGGCACCTGGGCACTATTACAGGGCCTACGCTTCCCAGCTAGCTGGCTGTAGCTGACTGGCACTTGGCCTCCCTAATTTTCTTCAAAAGTGACATAAACCTGAGCCTCCAAGTTCCATACACGCCCTGCTCTACGACGTAGACCAGACGCGGCATCGGCCCCTCATAAACAACCCACAGTTTGGCCTACCTCAGAATCACGCTCGCCTCGACGACGGAATCGGTGACAATCGGTCAAAATGAAGCTCGTCAGGTAAGCTCTAGCCAACCTCTCTCTATGCACCGAAGTGCTGAAACCAATGCTTCCAAAAGCTTCTCCGCCCACCGCGCCGATGCTGATGATGATGCCTCTCCAGATTCTTGATGAAGTGTCTCAACGAGACGGTGACGATTGAATTGAAGAACGGTAAAGGCCCCGGACTCTCCTCTCCCCTCCCTTCTTTTCTTAATGATCCGTACACGAACTATCATGTCCATTCCACTGACACATATAATAACAGGCACGATCATACACGGTACTATCACATCCGTCTCGCCGCAGATGAATGTGGCACTGCGCACTGTGAAGATGACGCCCCGCGGACAGGAGACCATCTCCCTTGATACGATGAACATCCGTGGTTCGACAATCCGCTATATTATTCTTCCCGATTCACTTCCGCTCGATACGCTCCTCATCGACGACTCGGTCAAGCCCAAGAACAAGGCGCGCAAGGAGGCCGCCGACCGCGGTGCTCGGGGCGGTCCCGGACGTGGGCGAGGACGTGGGCGCGGCAGGGGTCGTGGTCGAGGACGGTAGAATGGAGTTTATTAGTCTATTTGGCTTTTTCGTCCTCATGTCGCCTACGCGGACCAATGCTAGGGTGGAGAGACGAAAAGAACGATCGATCACGGGAAAAAATACGGAGCATAATAGCCACTCGCCGATTCCTATCATCTCGAGTGCCGTCAAGTCATAGGAGACCGCGTCCCCATCTGGAGTCCGCCCCGAGGCAGCAACTACTGGTGTTGACTCGGGGCTATCAGGTTATTGTCGTGCTATATTGGAGGAGGAAAAAAGAGGGGGATTACTCAATCAGCCCAAAACGGCGTTAGAGGTTAGGACAGCTGTACAATGAAAATCCACATCCGAAATCAGTGAGCCGGTTGGCGTTCCTGGGAGCTCAATTCATTGTTGTAAGGCAGCTAGCACCAAGGGTATTTCACGCAATGCAGAGAACAATCAGACTAGAACTGAACTCAGGCTCGGCGTAGCCAGATCCTTTTCGGCGAGAGTTTAACTGGGGATAAAAGAACTACTCTTGTGACCGTGACCGTAACTCCCTCCATATGCGTATAATTTGCAGTCTCTCCCATCCAGCCGTCTTCCCGCTGGACCCTACAGTCTCAACCGCCCACCCACCACCCTCAAGCCCGCGAATACGTGCCTTGACTTCCTCGGGCTTGTTCTGCGCGCATAGCAGGATGTACGCACACCCTCTGTCGGTCAGCACGCGCGGCAGGCTATCGAGAAGCCGGTCCGTAGTCTCCATGCCGTCCCTGCCGCCCGCGTATGATAGCGCCAGGAGGTACGAGTCCGCCTCAAACGAGCCGCCTCGTCCCTCGCCGCCGTCGCCAAACACCGGGAGCTCAGCCGTAGGCACGTACGGCGGGTTGAAAACCAGCACGTCGACGCTGTGATCCCTCAGCGGCGCCACGAGGTCGCCTTGCACGGCGCCTAGAAAGGCGCTGCTGGCGGTCGCTGGGCTTGAAGCGATGGCCTTGCGGACTGTTTCTGTCGTCGCGGCGCATGCGTGCTTGTTCATGTCCACGGCGCCTGTTAGGATGTTGCGGGTCCCGAAGAGGGTGGATGCGTGCGCGGTTAGGAAGGCAATTACGACGCCTGAGCCTGCGCCGATCTCTATTACTAGGGGCTCCGGCGACTGTGGGATGGTGGTGGTGGTTGGTGATGTGGAGGAGGTGGCATTGAAGCGGGAGTGTAAGAAGGCCGTCTCCGATGGCGATGAGAGCGTGTCTAGGAGAAGGAACGAATCTTCGGCTGGTTCGTAGACTCGCTCGTATGGCACGTGCGAGGTGTCTGGTGTTGGTAGCATCTTGTTGTGTAGATGTAGATGTGAATATGTGATTGCATGAGATCGGCTTGTTATGAATTTAGATTCACTCCTCGGATTATTGTATTGTTCTGTTTTGTTTTATTTTATTTTTCTATTTTTCCTAAGATGAAAGAAGTGAGTGCCGCGTCGTGCGTCGGATGGTGTTGGTTTAATTCAAGTGGGTACGTGATAGGTGTAAGTCCGTCACCGGTTTCGAGGCATGAAATCAGCATCTGAACATACGCGGCAACGAAAAGGTTTTCCGGTTGTTAGAATAGACTTTCGTTGATGTCGACAGAAAGTTGATGACTTGGGGAAAATGCTTAAAGTTAAGTACAATTGGTTTTGTCCCCATTTGCCACGTCGGAGGGTAATCCTCTCCCGCCCTCCTTTTCCAACATCCCTATCGGATACAAGAACTCAAAGGCGTCCTCCTTGCCTCACAATTGTGACGATCTCGCGATACTTTACTGTCGTTCCTTGTCGTCGCGGAGTAGTTGTACCAAGAACATTCCCATGCCGCTCCTCATTAGTCTCATGTAGCACTGCCAGCGATGCCGGTATCCGGCAGCCCAATTCAATTCGTATGAGAAATATCGTGAGACAGCGACTTGACATCTAGTGCTATGCATTCTTGGTCGCAGCAACTTCTCGGCTGCGGTCGATGTTGCCGACGTATCGTGTTCACATGACCACACACTCGAAACCTGGATCGCTCCTCGATGGGCCGAATCCCCAGCGACAGCGCTGGCGCTGCTCCACGACCATACGCACGAGGTTGCGATCGTAGGAGCCCGGCGCCATGCACGCAGGACATTGAGTCATCATGTCGACCTTGGGCGATGGATCCCGTGCAACGCCGTCCTCGAACGTGCTGCAGTAGTTGAACCCATATCCCGGCCAGCACGGCTGACGGATCCAATACCAGTGGTGTCCGCAGTTGCGGCTGATGTAGTGGGTTGTAAGGCACATAGCTTTCCTCCCTCTCTTGGCTTGGCTGGTCTGTAGTTCAAGGGTTAGATTCTGAGTTCTTGTATAGGGTTCGGACCATGTACAGGTAAAGGATTCGGTACCGGTAGATACTTGTGAGTGAGCGAGTGAAAGCTAGGTATGCTTGAGCTTCCTAGGCAATGTTGCTCCCGCGGAGCCTTATGAGACGGTAGGATTGTTGGCCACTGCTTAATCTAGGACTGGGGGCCCAGATTTTCTGTTCAGAGACGTTACTGGTAGTTCTGCTGGTAGGCAATGGTTGCGATGATGAACCGAGGATCTGAAATAGAGACTGTTCCAAAGTTGTTGACCAAGTTCGGAATTACATGCAGGTGTTCTTGGAGGACATCCCATTATTGCATGTACGTACCGTATATAAGGGATAGGAAGACCCCTTAGGTAGGTACCTGTTTGTGTATGCACATGGGCAGCGTACCTACCTTCCAATATAAATCTAACCGAGGTGGTTAAAAGGGGGTGCACGTGTTGTTTGCTTCATTGCCAGGTGCCCGACCCAAGACGAGACCTGAGAACTCATTCATACTATCATAGCCACGGCCCGTGGCGTAGATATCTTTGCTCTATTCTACCAGAATCAATAAAGCATGCTCCTCGGCTCACAGCACAAATCCAGTACATCGCTTAACATGATCATGAAGCGTTTGTATGTCCGAGGGACTATTCCCCTCCCCACAAGCACGTTCCCCTTACGATAGTGCATCGAGCTGGTTTGCTTGTCGCTCATCCTCCGCTAAAGAGTCTCTATCTGCCATCTCACCACCCATTCTGGCTAGTATCGCTTCAATCCTTGACGTGGTGCTCTCCAGATTACTTAGCCGTGTGCCCAAGTCCTCAGCTTGGCCCAGCTCGTTCAGCATGTTGCGAACTTGATCGGGAAGCATTCCGTACGGAGCTATCGAGTCCCGCCGGCCAAGTGGCTGCTTATTGTATGGCTCTTTACTCGTATCGTTTCCGGGTTGGCGATCTCCAGCTTGGTTCTGTGCTGTCTGCTGATGCAGGAACTGTCTTCTGATCATGCTGTGTGTCAATTCATCATCCACTGCGATATCTTCTTCCACTGAATCTGGGACCGGGATATCAAAGACTGTTTGAATATCGCTATGGCTCGTGATCCGCCACCTTTCCCAGAACTTCCCTCTGCCACGATGTCTCTTTCCTTGATTCGGAGCTGTCTCTGATGCATATTCGGACCAGAGCAGGCGCCGCTCCAGGATGGCAATCAATAGAAGAATTGGCAGGTTAATAGTGCGTACGGTTGCCACGTGAATCTTGTGAAACCAACGCGGGCTCACTAGGAACTTCATCGGGACCAGTACGAACAGAGCTATTATATTGAATGGCGGCAGGTATGCGAATATTGCATCACTCTTGACACCTTCCAGAGTCAACACAGCCTTGCGGAAATGGACCTCAGCTGATGCGTTGGTAATAACATTACCGAAGGTGTTCGTAAGCATCGACACCAAAATCGTCAGAAAGAGTGTATTGCCCAGGAATGCGAAAGTGATCATCAGTATCGGACCAAGTAACCAGTGAAAATCTGCCTAAGGGGTATCTAGTGTTAGCAGTTTCTCCTGGAGTGGGGCACTACTGTTGGTGTGTAGACGTACTGAAGCAGATACACCGGTGCCATCCAATCCAAACCAGATCCATAACATCCATTTGCTGATAGTGCTGTCAAAGGTCAGTCGGGAACCAGAGAGAGTGGCTGGACCACTTACATAAGTTCGTAGCGACCTTCTGCAAGCCATAGCATGGACAACAGGAAGCCACAAAAACACCTGAGACGGGAAGACACATTAGTATGATATCTCTTATTAATATAGATATCTAGAGGCCCGGAACCTCTACCCTAGCTGAGCCAACTCACCAAGCAGCCAAGAAGGTCAGCAGAGCAAAATCCGCCATCATCGCCCGCAGGGAGAGAAATACGACATTTTCAGAGAGAAGGTTGAAAGCCAACCGTGGAACAAGGACCGGAGCTCCCATGGCAAGGACGTCAAGGGCTTGTTGGCCAAGGTCTGGAGACTCTGTCCTCCAACCATGGATTCGTATAATCAGATACATCCAATACACCAGCATGAACATGACATCTAAGAACGACCAAAGATTCTGGGTATAGACCGACCTGGCGAACATGTTAATAACCGAACGGGAACCCTTATCACGACGAACTCACCATCCGTGCTCTAAAATGGTAGCGAATTGGTCAAGGGCCCAGCCGAAAGTATACACAGCGAACGCCAACTCGAATTTGCTAAGATAGTCGGGGTTTCGCTCCAGCATAAAAAGCAGGTATAAAACTAATAGAATTATGAATTGGATTATTTCGAGGGCGTTTCTGGTCTGTGGCACAATCATCCGATACTGGTTCAATAACGGCTCCTTGTGCGGCTGGTATAGTGAGATTGGTTTCCGCTTATATCGATCAGGAATCAAGTCGAGAAAGGTCATTGGCGTATAGACAATCTGACCAATATAGATAGCGTCGACCCTGGAGGTTTTCAGCCCGATAGCCATTCGTCGTAGTAAGGGTGGGAGAACCTACACTGTCCTGCAGTATGTTGAGCTTAGAAAATATCTGCTTCCCGTAAGGATAGCTATCTCAAGGGCGGGCAAAGTCCTATTATAGCCCCACGCGGAGTCCAACGGAGCTTCGCGGCGAACCTCATCGGGGGCGTTTTGAAAAGGTTCGAACCCAGCGACGAGTATATTGGCCAGCAGGAGCAGTCCCTCTGAGCCCGGGTTGTCTTCACCAAACCGCCTCAAAATACGAGTTGCAACGACTTCACAGAGCATCGCTCTGGTGTAGTAGACATTCTGGCGGTTGCTCATATGCTCTTGTTCGTGTAGAAACTGGGAACGATTCACAAGCAAGCAATATACTAGCACAGCATCAGCATCCAAAGAGCAGGAAAGGAAGACTCATTAAATAGTGCCTTACCGATAGAGATATCATTCAACCCATAAAGCTTATCTACCAATGGTCGAACGACAAGCACGTTGAGCCTCAGATCGCCCAACTGCTCAAGAGTCAGATAGTCCTCGACTATGCTGACAACGTCCCTTCGTATCCTGTGGATGGTCGTATACACGGGCAAGTGACTGTGAACTCCGCCGCGACAGCCCAAGACGGGGCCGTCGCCTACGTTATGACCGAGGAGTGGTTGTCGTTCAGGTTCCGGCAGCCAGACCAGCCTGCTTGCCCGGTCTGGCATCTTGCGCAGTAGATGCCGAGTGTCCGCTTATCCCAGCGGCGGCATGCAATACCTAGCAATACCGAGGCAGCGATCGCGAGGGCGCAGGGACCTTAATCTTGGAGGCGCCCTCTCGCTGAGATAACGTGAAATACTGATCTGATCACTATTAACTATTCCGTAGTCGGCTTGAGGCTGTGTTAGTGTGCCAAGCTTAGAGGCGAATATTGTTATAACCGGATCAAGTTGTCTTAGACTCCCGAGATTGCCATCTGAAGAAAGAGAGTGCTGGATGTGTTAGTGGCAGAAGACAGTCAATACGGCAAGGGGCAGAAATTGACAGCACCCCTTGCTACACTATGGGTTAGCCAATGCAGCAACGACGCGCGATGCAAACAAAGCATTTGCAGTCAAAGCAGCCTGAGAGAACACCGGTATCGATCCAGATGTGAATTGTCTCTCTGCCTACCTCGTTATATATGACATACCTCGATACTTACAGTACGTCGTACTTGACGTATATAGGTAGTGCAAGTGGTTGCCGCGTGCTTCGTCATGGGGCATTTGCTACGTACTAGGGGACCCACCTATGGTGAACCCCCTTCGCTGCGCTCAGGGGGCACCAGAAATCTGGAACAGGTCACAAATCTGGAACACTTCGTTGCCATACAAAAGCGTGATTTCAACAACGAATATCTCACCACAACGAAGCCTAATTAAGTTTCCGTTAAGCGGACTAGCAATATAAAGGACTACTCTTTGAATTTCGACTTTTTAAAAAAATAAAAAAAAAACTTTTGAAAATCGCATTTTTGGCCGCCATTCAGACGATTAGTGACCAGACATTGCAGCGAATTACAGATCTCATAACCACCAACCCTATAGCAAAAGAAAAATATATAATCTAAAATCGTCAACATGCCTATTGCTATCCCGCATAACATTAAGTCAATGAGAGCGAATTGTGGTGAGATATTCGCAGTTGAAGTGTGGTGCATTCACATACAAAACGTAGATTTTGTATAGAAAATAAAAGCGGACCTGTTCCAACATTCTGACCTGTTCCAGATTTCTGGCGCCCCCTGAGCGTAGCGAAGGGGGTTCACCATAGGTGGGTCCCCTAGTAGTTGGGACCAGCCTTAGGTAGGCAGTTCAACGCGAGCTCAGACTCCGACAGAGGGGCAAGTTGGCAACGAGAGCGGTCTGACTGTCACACCTTCAGGCTTCGGGATCGATAGCGCCACCTATTAATAGCCCCTACAGAGGATGTACTTCCCGGCTGCTAAGGCGCAGTGGCGGGCATCTGGTAGGCGTTACCTAGTAGAGAGGGGCAATGTTGTTCGTGCACCCATGGTTTCTTACTGGCGCACCCATTCGGTCCGACACAGCTGTCTGCCAGCCCGGCTGGACCAGGCAGTTGGCATCTTGACCTAGGTACGGTACTATACGGTAGGTATTCACCAGCAGAATACATCATGGGATATGCTTCCTATCCAGCGACCGAACACATACAAATACAATACACAACCTAACCACTAACCCGAATCCTAACCCTAACACCAATCCTAACTACTAACCCGAATCCTAACCGCTAATCCTAACCACTAACCCTAATCCTAACCCGCCTGAGATTCAGTGAAGTCCAGCCCGGCTGGCTGGCAGCTGTGTCGGACCGAATGGGTGCGCCAGTAAGAAGTCATGGGTGCGCGAACAACATTGCCCAGAGGGAGATGGGCAATCATATTCGTGCACCCAAGCCTCTGATATTCGTGCACCTTTCGGCCCGTTTCAGCTGCCGACAGCTGCGCCAGTGGCTCACCTTGGGGCTCGTTTACTTATATATCCTTCCTTTTCTTGCTGCGAAACCCGTGAAGACTGTAGATAGTCCCATACCTTGCCTTATTTATATACCTATTACCTCGAGAATTTATTACTCGTCTGGTCTAATAGCGACAAGGACTTAGCGGGAGGGAAGGTGGACGAATCCTACCCCTTCCCAGGTGCCTAGACAGTACCCAGGTGTCCGTTTGACATCAACTGAAACCCACGCTTTATACCTACAATAATGTAGTCCGTGCTGGCCCATCAGACTAGTAAATCCACTAGAATACTACTACAACAAGGCCGTAAACAATTGCGCAATATAAATATCTAAGTAGGTTGGTAGGCTTCGCCGTCGAGGGTACGAACTGCGAAGTGGTGTGTTAGCCAACTCATCGGGTTCATGTAACTAAGCTTTGCGCAGCTGTCGGCAGCTGAAACGGGCCGAAAGGTGCACGAATTTCAGAAGGTTGGGTGCACGAATATGATTGCCCTTTTAGATAGGCGGATCATGTGCCCACATGATCCACCAAGCCTAGAATGAGTACCTAGGTCCACTACTCATACGGAATACTGGCATTAACCGTCAAAAATTGTCCAAAATGAGGCTGGTGGGTAGATGGTGGCGGGGCCCAAGGAGTGGGGTTTGATCCCCACCCTTTTCCCTAGCGCGAAACAGAGCATTGGTTGCCATTGGATGCCATTTTGTTCTCGGGTCCTTCAAGCCAAGAAGATAACCCCCCTACACTACGATCATGGAGATTACCAAGTCTCAACCGCCTGCGACAGAACCATCCGACGCATCTCCCCCCAAACCACGTCGTGCGGCGATTTTGGACCTAGCGACTGAACAGGTCCTGCGCATAGCCGTATACTCGTGACGATGCCATGGAGCGCGTCAAGCTCGAGCCCGGAATCCGGTTCAGGCAAGGACAATTCTTCAAGACGGCCTGTTTCGTGGGCCAACAGCCTCAATGGCACAGATTGGGAGCACTACAAAGACCCTAGAAATTGGGTTCCAACAGCGCTTGCGACAGCAACCGTCGTGGCGTCGATGCAGCTATACCGTTTGTATCTGCGCAGGATCCCGGGAGCCCTCCACATCCAACCAAGCTTCTTTAGAAAAAGAAGCCTATTTGGTCAAGTCACGAGCGTCGGGGATGGCGATAACTTTCACCTCTTCCACACTCCGGGTGGTCGCATGGCTGGCTGGGGTTGGCTACGAAAGGTCCCCGACACGAGAATTCAGTTAAAGAATAAGACGGTATGCGCCCGCGTTCTCCCGTTCATAACAAACCATCCGATAGGAGCTCGTACTTAGCGGAAACCCAGGGCTGACACGTACATTTCCCTCTAGATACCCATTCGCCTCGCGGGTATCGACGCACCGGAAGGCGCCCATTTCGGCCGGCCACCCCAGCCTTTTTCGACGGATGCGCTGAACTGGTTGTCCAAGTACATCCTCGGCAAGAGAGTGCGTGCCAAGGTGTACAAACGAGATCAATATGACCGCATTGTTGCTACGGTTTATGTAAGATCATTTCTGATCCGCCGAGATGTCGGTCTAGAGATGCTCAAGGTAGGCTTGGCTACAACATACGAAGCAAAAACCGGTGCTGAATTTGGCGGTTTGGAGGCGGAATACAAGGCCGCCGAAGCCAGAGCCAAAGCGAACAAACTTGGAATATGGAGCGTGAAAGCTAAGCACTTTGAGAGCCCTCGCGATTACAAGACTAGAATGAGCCTTGCAGAAGAGGCGCAAAACAAAGCCACGCAAAGCAAAGCCAAATCATGACCACTTTTTACAACTCTGTTTCTATATTTCTACACTTAGGGTGCAGTAAGGACAGATCAGGCCATACTGGTCAAAGCCCCCCGCATGCATCGCCGATGAGGAACGATTATACGATTGTACGAGGACGACCGACTGGAATGATACCCACAGATCATCAGCTTGTGACGACACGCCGCCCCGAAATCATGGGATGGCCATGGCTATTTGGGTTAAGGGTGTCGGCGCAACATATCCTTATTTGCAAATATTGTATTCTACGTACAGGATTACTCCATGACGTCTACTTTACAATGTAAAGCAAAGAAACAATAGCCGCTGCCTTTGGTATAAAGGTAGCCCGGGCCTGTCTTGAGCAATACATGGCTAGTATATAATAGATCGTATAAATCATGAAAACCATCTAGTGTGGAGTATGAGTTTAGGAAGGCCTTGATGGTTGACGAGATAGCTAGCAATGGTGACGAAATGACTTATTCATCCTCACCTTGCGACTGGTGGTCTTGTATTCAGGCACCATGGTAGTATACCTGTTTACTATCGCGTTCGTAGGGCGTTCCGCAGTTTCTTGCAACCAAAACATGGATCTCTTGTTTACCTATGTATATCGGCAGACACTATGACGACATGTTACAAAGACCAGTTTGGGATAGTTTTCCACCATGGAGGGGTGTACTCGGTCATTATCAAGGTCCCAGGCTTATCAAAATCGCCTGCAAATCGGTTTGGCAGCAAAACTTCTTGTTTGTAGCCACTGGAATGCAGCAAAATATAAACATGTTTAGACCTCGGAGAATGCGCTTGGCATGACGTGACCCGCGTACCAAAGATCCAACCGGAACGAGTTTACTGAGCATGTCCTTGAACTGCGTCTCAGATATGCTTAAAAAGGCTGAAGCTTATATCCATGCGAGATGTATGCACACTAGAGGCAGGCCGCAGGCACGAATGCAGGTACCGGTACCGATACGCACGTAATTCCGCCCATCACGGGACCTCCATGTACTGGTCGCAAACCACCGGCACCTTTCGACGCCGTAACCTATTCACGGATGCCTTCCCCGTGTCCCTGTCCCACGGGGTACGGTATTGCCGAATAAGGATGGGAGAGCAGAAAAGGAGGGTAATGTTCCACGCATGGTATGTTTGCATCACAGAGCAATCGGCGTATTTCGGCCCCGGAGATACGGCAGATTGCCAGTGGAACAAAAGCCGTGGCGAGTGGGCTCATGTACGAATTGCCACTGGGCAGATGATATCATGATAGGCAGCGTGCATGTGAGGATAACTAGAGATTGGACTGTAGATAGTGGAATACTTCATCCGGCCATGACTCGGAGCCCTGACTACAGTACCAGCTTCGTAGACTAAGATATATAGAAACTTCAATAATTCGAGATTCTACAATTCCGCGCCTTTTTCTTCCGCTTCAATACTTACGCTAAGATATACCTGCATCTACATGTAAATGCACCACGTAATCCGCACTTCTGCGCAGTACCAAAGATAGAATATCCAACCTTCAAACGGATAGGAAGGAGGTAGGAGTCGCGGGTGTACCTCCAGTGTCACGTAACCGATGTGCCCAATCACACCCATCAAATGAAAGGAGGCAGGCACGTTACCTACCTAGTAGGTATAATGTATGGACACTCCCTTACATGCATAGTGCTGTGCTAACTGGGTAGGAGCTGTACTTTAATGCGACTTATCTTCCTAACCCGTATTAGCAATTTACGTGCCCCCTTGTCCGCTTCGAGACTCGTCGCCTCCAACTCCACCAATCCCAGCTCGTATCGGGCGACGTGCCAAAATAGCGCCGTTTATCATATCATCCACGAAACGTATTCTGTACTTCCGCTTCGTACACACTCATTCTACCTCACCTACCTACCTACCTAGACCTTTCTCCCCGCGACTCCTTTTCTATTCTTGTCGGACGTGGGAGAGAGAAGTAGGTATTTTGTCATTCGTTAATCCGGTCCAACAGCAACTATTCTTTCCGCTACGCGCGCCGTCGTTTCTCGCCTACCTACCTGGTCATCAGTCACTCGTTTCGTTGTGTTTCCGAAGGGCATCCAATCATTCGACCCCTTTTCGCGCATGCAATTTGCCGCACAGCTTCGACAAGATTTGGAGTGAAGGCTCGCGCGGTTTGCAATCGTTCATTCTTTACGGCCAATGCCCAACACGCTCTCTTCTTTCTTTACACATAAGGGAACCAGTAATTGAGGGTCCCTTGCCATTCATTTGTTCTTCAGAATCGCATCGCGGCCACGGTCACGAGGTCTACTACCTACTTACACCACTACCTGGACATCAATTCACTCATACCTACGGAATATTTCCTGACTCAACGGCTCCTGCTACCTACCTGCGCATACAACACTCATAGCTCGAGCCGGCGCCGAATAGGAACGAGAAGCAGCGCAGTACTGCGCAAAGATACCTAACCACGAGGAGTGACGTGAATTTCCAATTATTAGTGAGTGGAATATTTTGTTTACACAGTTGTCACAAGAGGATCGACATGGTCTCTTCAACATGCGCATTCATTGCTCTATCAATAAGGCGTTTTTGGTCTTGTTTTGTCCCCGCCGAGCCAAAAAGTCAAGCCGTCTTAACAAAGGAAAAGAAACCCCTGCGTCCTGGTGTTGGAAGAGCGACGCGAACAGAGAGAGAGAGAGAGAGTGTGTGTGTGTGTGTGTGCCTGGCATGCGACGCACTCATCATCCGATCTCCAAATACGTCGCTAGCAAGCACTACAGTAGCGCCAGCACCCTGCAGCGTCTTAGGTATTATCAGGGAATTATTCCCTGCGTCCTGCTGGGCACCTTTGCCAGGCACCTACGCCAGGTACCTGCGCCAGCTTCTTACGCTACGTCGTGTACGGGCTACGAAGTATCGATGTAGCTTCCTAACAACTGTCCACCATCGTCAGCTCACTCTCTCACTCTCTCTACTACCGGTTCTTTCCAGTTAGATTATGTACCGTCACAAGCGGTTTTTTGCCCGATCCCGTCCCCACGATCCACTCTCCCACGCCTCTCTCTCCAGCACCACCGTCCTGCTCTACCCTCTCTCCTCTACCTATCTGGAAACCCTCCGGACGGTTACGCGTTGGTCATGCTATACAATTTTTTAATTCTCACCTTTAATCAGGCAATTGCCCCGCCGTCACCTACTAATAACTCATCTTCTTTTCATAGATAACCGCGCTTCGGCTTAGTTTCTCTTCCGTCGATACTACACTTGGACCGTATCTGCTGAACCCCAGTCCTCCACGACTTATTGATTCAGAACAGGATTTCTTTGCATACCTTGCAAATATCAGATAAGGCCAATCCTGAACACGGGTCTCTACGTCGCCTACGAAACGAACGCGCCTGCTAATCACCCGAGGCTATGGACCAGGTGTGATATTAGGTGTCATCGCCGACTTTCAGAGACCGGGGCGGACATATCTATCGCCAATTACCGGCGCCTCGGTCGCCAGTCACCGTAGCCATGAGGACAACTTCGCAGTGCCGGCCTGTTACGTGCCGCCATGCCTGGTCGACTTCAATATGGCTACTTGCAATGATTTCGTTCACAGCAAAATTGTCTCAAGCGCTCACGTTCAACCCTGTTCCGAGCCCGAATATTGATATCAGCCAGCTTGGGCAAGTCGGTATTGCCGGCGACTTCGGCGGTATCTCATACTATCAGTACGAAGGCCAGACTGAGCGCCCGTTTAGTTCCAATCAGTCAGAACAGCTCATAACCCGCCTGCCCAATGACGCCTTTATCAACATCCTCAGCGTTGATGCGTCGATTAAAGCCATGTGCGCTTTCCAAGACATGGTAATTATAGGTGGGAACTTCACGAGTGTCGATGGCAAGGAATCCGTTGGTGTTGCTACGTTTGACCCAACTACTTCTAAGATCACCCCAATGTCCGGTCTCTCCGGCGAAGTCAACAGTTTATTCTGTGACAACGATGCTGGTGCGGTCTATGTTGGTGGTAGCTTCCGAACAAAGGATTCATTCAATGCGATAAAATGGCTCGCTTCTTCAAGCTGGGCAAGCCTGCCATTTGCTGGTTTCAATGGGCCGGTCACATCCATTGTCAAAACTGCTAATGGGCGCATCGTCTTCGGAGGCAGCTTTACTGGCTTGGGAAATACAAGTGCACCGAGTATACCGAATGGCCAGACCATCAATCTCGACTTTGCAAGGATCTCGACGTACCAAGGATCTACAACGGCGGGTTTCGGTGATCCCAAGAGTGTCATTTGTAATACAGGGCAGGATGATGGCCCAGGCAAAACCTGGCTCTTAGAAGACAATGTCCCGGGCAATTGGGCGGCCTCCTTTGATTTCGGGTTTGAACCTACCAAACTTCGACTCAGGAATACACATCAGGATGGTCGCGGAACTAGTACCTGGAGGTTCACTGCGCAACCGAACAACGGAATTATGAATTTCACCTACATCGACCCCGCGACTGGAAATAACATGAGCTGTACTTCTCAGTGTCCTCTCAGCAATGACACCAGTATTGAGTTCCAGGATTTCTATTTCGTTAACCGAGTTGGTATGAACGCATTCAGAATTGATATTTCAGCATGGTATGGCCAGGGTGGTGGCCTTGACAGCATCGAATTGTTCGAGGACGACATATATAACTTCGCCATCAACGATTTCAACGAACCAAGCTGTTCCAATTCCAGCACCCCTTCAAAAGCAACTCCAACGGGGCCTTGGACTGTCACTCCCTCGGGTCAAAGCAACTCTGAGTATCTCTCAGCTGTTCTACCAAAACCCATCACTTCCGATGCCGCATCAGTCGTTTTCTACCCGGATATCAGAGAGTCTGGTGATTACCTTATCAAGTTGTATACACCGGGATGCCTTCAAGATGGAACCTGTGCGAGACGCGGCCAAGTGAACGTATTCGGTGCATTCAATACCACTAGCAAAAACCTTCCTTTGAACCAAGGTCTTTCTATTTACCAAACGAATGAATTCGACAAGTATGACCCAATTTACTTCGGCAGTATTGACGCGTCGTCCAGTTCTTTCCGTCCAAGTATTACTCTCTCGCCGGTAGCAGGACAGCCGCTTTCTTCCGATGACATGGTCATGGTGGCCCAGAAAATTGGGATCGAGCAGTTGAACAGCACGGGCGGCCTAACTGGATTGAATGGATTGTTTGAATATGACCCAACCAAGGGTACCGTCAATGCATCCGACTTCGACAGCTCGGCAATCAACAAGCTTGGCTCCACGTTTAATCCTCAGTCTGCAGTTCTGTCCCTGGTGGCCACTAACGACCGAACATATATTGGCGGCAATTTCACCTCTCACACTGCTAATAACATTATAGCACTTGACGAAGATGGCAATACTATACTTCTAGATGGTGGCCTCAACGGCGAAATCATGGCTATGCTTAGCAGCGGCAATCAAATCTTTGTCGGCGGTGCCTTCACCGATACCCAAAAAGCAGGCGCCATCGGGTTGTCACACGTGGCCGTGTACAGTGAGCAGCAGAATCAATGGACAGCTCTCGGTGCTGGCGTTGATGGAACCGTCACGAGCATTGTCGATATGGCATTGAACTTGACTGGCAACGCCACAGAAGAAGCCATTGCATTGACGGGTGGCTTCTCGCGCATCCTTGCTTTCGGAGATAATGCTGCTATCAACACAACCGGTTTCGCAGTTTGGGTTAAATCTCAGAATAACTGGCTCCAGAATCTGAACATGTCCGTCCCGTTCTTGGACGGACAACTATCTGCGTCGCTGCTCAATGCGCCCAACAATACCGAGTTGTACGCTGGCTCGATATCTTCGCAGTCCCTCGGAGCCTACGGCGTGGTGTCGGCCGATCATGGTCTAGGCAAACTTCCGATCAAGATTTCCCCCCCCATCTCGCCCAGCAGCGAATCGAGTGGGGCATCCAAACTTGCATCACTTGTCAACAACACGAGTCCAGTTTCTGGCGTGGTAACAGGTGCATTTGATGTACTCAATGGGAGGAACACGACGGTGCTCGCTGGCCATTTTGTTGCTAAGGCAACTAACGGATCAGCCATTTACAACCTTGCGTTCATTGACAGGAAGAACTCCGATACTGTAACCGGTCTTGGCACTGAGTTGCCCCCGGAATCTGTTTTCTTGGCCCTGGCAACCCAAGGAGATAATGTATATGTGGGAGGACGCGTAAATGGAACTATTGGGAAGTCTCCCGTGACTGGCATCATCTCTTACAACCTTGCCAGTGGCTCGCCGGATACTCAACCTCCTGTTCTGGCTGGAGACGACGTCATTGTGTCATCCATTACAGTCCGGCCTAGTACTACAGACCTATATGTTGGCGGTTCTTTCGATGCGGCTGGATCTTTACCTTGTTCCGGCGTCTGCATGCTCGACACAAGCAACAACGAATGGTCACGCCCAGGCTTTGAGCTTCGTGGAACTGTTCATACTATGTTTTGGCCTAGCAAATCCACGCTCTACGTGGGTGGGCAGCTGAATATAAATGATACGGGGGTTTTCATGGCATCATATGATGTCTCCAACAATAGCTGGACTGTGTTTCCTGACGCCTCGGATCTCCCTGGGCCGGTTAACTTGTTAACCGCCGCCAATGACAAGCAAGACCAAGTATGGGCCTCTGGAACCCGGCCTGACGGGACAGTGTACCTGATGAAGTTTGACGGTGCGTGGGCATCTGCGAATATTACGTTAGAAAAGAGTACGGTCATTTCGGGCCTCCAGGTATTCACCGTGACCGAAAAGCATGACAAGTCGGACTTAGTCGATCCAACCCAAGTCTTATTACTCACTGGATCAATTGGTATCCCCGGTTTCGGTACAGCATCAGCGGCGGTTTACAATGGTACCACAATCCAGCCCTATATTCTCACTTCCAGTGTGAATACGACGACTAGCTCTAGTTCCATTTCCAGGGTTTTCGTTGAGAAAGAGAAGTTCTTCACTAGCCCATCCAGTAAGTTTCTAATCAGTCACTTGGAGTCCATTTTCACTAAGCGTTATTCTAGATCATCATTTGGCTCTTGGCTTTATAGTGCTCATTGGCCTGGCCATTTCCCTTGGCCTGATACTGCTAATTGTGGTTGCCGGCCTTATTCTCGACCGATACCGCAAGATGCGTGACGGCTACATGCCAGCTCCCACATCAATGAGGGATCGCGGTAGTGGTATGCAACGCGTACCACCGCACGAGCTCCTGGACTCTTTGGGCCGAGGACGGCCCGGAGCGCCACATGTGTGAGCAGGCCTATCTCCTATCTGATGACCCCGAAGTACAATTCAGCCGAATTTGCTTGATGCCTTCAATAATTACCAGATTCTACCTTGACATAAATAAGCCCGAAGAGAAGGATGTTGGACCACGCAAAAAAGATACCCACCGATTTCGTTGGCTTGAGATGCTGTTAATAGTCGCACGCAAATGGAGGAAAACACGACTGCAGCCGAATCCCTGACGACGAGTTACGACAGCAACTAGCTTCTGTAATGTTTACATATTTATATTTTTGACTTCAACCTGTATCAAATCTGACATTCCCGCTGTCTCCTGTACATTTTTCTACACTTGCGCGCCCCGTCCCCGGCGCAGCAGGGCACGATCTGGAGGATGAGTAGTTGAAAAGGTGAAAAGGCGATAGGGTATGATGCCAACAACTGGATGACAAATTCCAGGTTGGGTGTTGATTGAAGCGCCAGATGATGGCTGTAGGTAATGGACATTCTGTGAGGCAACATGATCTTTTACCCAGTCAAGCCGAAATACACACAGCTGTTGCGAGTCTTCAGAGGAATCGAGGTAGTTGAGCCAAGAACGTCATCTCCGTCTGATCAGAATCGAACTAATGCCTTGCATATCTTGGTCTTTCTTGTGTTCCGTCCCTATCTTGATTGTGAGTCCGATGGATGCTTGGCTGTATGTGCATGCGTTCATAGATTCGTGAATCAGCGCCAGTGTCCGCGGATAATCGGATGATCGGATAATGGCCCGAGCACGATGGGAAGAAAAGGGATCGTGTTACCAACCCTGCTAGGCCACCAACCTTGCTCGGCCATTAGCGAGCGTTAGTGGATACCCACGACGCTTCCAGTGCTGAATTATCTACCTTTAGGCGGGGTGGCCGAGCAGGGTTGATGGCCTAGCACGGTTGGCAACACGTTAGGTATCTCGGTGGAATAGGCACACGACTTCGGTTTGTTTGTTTTCTTTCGCTTAACCTCCTGTTTTCTATCTATCGGTGTCACTCTTGATGTTTCTACTACTCGCCAAGACTGATTCTATTAGGTCTTGGCGAGTAGGTATTGCACTTGGCTGCTGCGCGAGCACGTACGGGCGCCGGCGACAAAAGAATCGAGAGCCGCCGCGCCTTCCTGGGCGATAATGGCACAGTGCAACAAGTCGCCATGACTCGCTGGCAGCGCTATAATTACAGTGGCATGATCCCCATGATCGCTGCGGCTACGGCGGCCCACCGCTGCCCACAGCCACCGCCCAGCGACGCACCTGACACTGTGTCGTGATCAACCCGACGTCTTGGCGGTCTCCATTCTTTTGTCGCAAACCTTCGTCCCCGTCCAGGTTAGATCGGAGATCGAAGGCCCGGTCTGCAAGCGCCCCAGCCACACGAATTCGCCACACGAACGCCCTGCTGTGATTGGGCCGGGGCCCTCTTTTGTGAACTTTATCGCAGTTCGTCTAACCTGTCTTCCTCTTCGATCTCCGTCGCGTAAGAAATATTGACCTCATCCCGACGACGACCGTTCCTCCGTCCTCTTCCCCATCCTCTATCTCTAAGACATGGTCACCACTGGTACCACAACAGTAGCCCGTCATGTCGGACGCTGACTTCGATACTGTTCGAAAGCTCCAAGCTGAGCGCAATGCTGCCGCCGCCTCGAAAAAGGGATCGCGAACCTTCAGCCAACGGTCTGAAAACTCAAGCAAGGCAAAACTGACCGAGTCTTTTGACACTCAACTCTATGATCGCGATGGAGGCGACAAATATGCCGGCTATCTCAAATCCATCCCATCAGCTGATGGCGAAGACGACGAGATGGAAGATGCCGATAGCTCTCGCCGCTTAGTCGGGCAGTACACAGCCACGCGTGCTCAGATCGACGAGTTTGCCCATGGAAACGGAGTTGAGGAAGACGACCCCTTTGCCGGACGTGGTGAGCATAGTACAAGGATTGTCGACCGCGAGACCGACTATCAAAAGCGCCGTTTTGACCGTGTCCTCACGCCAACCCGAGTCGATTCTTTTGCCGCAAACCGCCAGGCCGACGCTACCGAAGAAGGTCGAACCTATCGTGATGTGATGGAAATTCGGGAACTCGAGCGAGAAGAGGAGCGAGTGAAGCGAGCTATCGAAGCTAAGAAGAAGGAAGGGCAAGGAGTCAACGGAGAACACCAAGCAACCCTTGGGGAGGGTGACAAGGAGAACGCCGAAGCTGGTTCAACTGAAGCCGTGTCGGGCCGTAAGCGAAAGAAGAGGTGGGACGTATCAACAACAGCCGTCGACGAACCCACCGCAACCGCTACTGAAGCAAAAAATAAACGTTCGCGATGGGACCAAGCTCCAGCGCTACCGGTTCCGGGCGGAGCTGAAGCTCCTAAGAAACGATCGCGGTGGGACCAAGCGCCATCGGCGACTCCCGTAGGGAGTAGCGGCCTCGTTACCCCGATGCATGCCTCTCAGATTGGCTCTAGCGCTATGCCGTCATTCGGAACAGACATATCAGGCCCAAGTGGCATTCTCAGTGATGAGGATCTCAACGCCCTGCTGCCCGGTGAGGCGCAGGGCTTCACGATTGCACAGCCTCCCCCCAACTATCCCACTGGCCACGCGCCTTTGCACAGGGTCTCTGCTACTCCGATGCCTGCCAATTATGGCGGCTTTATGATGCAAGACCCCGAAAGCAACAGGTTGAGCGGGAGCCAGATGCCAAAGGAAATTCCTGGAGTTGGAGAGTTGCAATTCTTCAAGCAGGAGGATATGGCATACTTCGGCAAGCTTGCCGATGCTTCCGACGAGAATAGTCTGAGTGTAGATGAGCTGAAGGAACGCAAGATCATGAGACTTCTCCTTAAGATCAAAAATGGAACGCCTCCAATGCGAAAAACAGCTCTTAGACAACTCACCGACAACGCGAGGCAATTCGGTGCTGGCCCTCTGTTCAATCAAATTCTACCACTTCTCATGGAGAAAACGCTAGAAGACCAAGAACGCCATCTGCTTGTCAAAGTCATCGATCGAATCCTCTGGAAGCTGGATGACCTAGTCCGCCCCTATGTGCATAAAATCTTAGTCGTCATTGAACCTCTACTGATCGACCAAGATTATTACGCCCGAGTGGAGGGTCGTGAGATCATCTCTAATTTAAGTAAAGCAGCAGGTTTAGCTACCATGATCAGTGTGATGAGACCAGATATTGATCATGTCGATGAGTACGTCAGGAACACAACGGCGAGAGCATTTGCTGTGGTCGCTTCCGCCCTTGGCATCCCAGCCCTTCTACCTTTCTTACGAGCTGTATGCCGCAGCAAGAAATCATGGCAGGCTCGACACACCGGCGTTAAGATTGTGCAACAAATTCCAATTTTGATGGGTTGCGCAGTTCTACCTCACCTCAAAGGGCTCGTGGATTGTATAGGGCCCAACCTGAATGATGAACAAACAAAAGTGAGAACGGTTACTAGTTTGGCCATAGCCGCCCTGGCGGAGGCTTCCAACCCGTATGGTATTGAAAGCTTCGATGATATCCTTAACCCCCTTTGGACCGGTGCACGAAAGCAGCGCGGCAAGGGTCTTGCAGGGTTTTTGAAAGCTGTTGGTTATATCATCCCACTCATGGACGAAGAATACGCCAACTACTACACATCTCAGGTCATGGATATTTTGCTTCGAGAGTTCTCATCGCCGGATGAGGAAATGAAAAAGGTCGTTCTGAAGGTAGTTTCTCAGTGTGCTGGGACCGAGGGCGTGACAGCTGGCTACCTAAAGGAACATGTTCTTGACGAATTCTTCAAGAGTTTCTGGGTTAGGAGAATGGCCCTAGATAAACGGAACTACCGGCAAGTTGTCGAAACAACCGTCGACATCGGCCAGAGGGTCGGTGTCAGTGAGATTCTGGAACGCATAGTTGGAAACCTCAAAGATGAGAGTGAAGCGTATCGCAAAATGACCGTTGAAACAGTTGAGAAGGTGGTCGCAAGTCTCGGTGCCGCGGATATTGGTGAACGGCTTGAAGAGCGCCTCATTGATGGCATTCTTCATTCATTCCAAGAACAGAGCGTTGAGGACGTGATTATGCTGAATGGCTTTGGCACCGTCGTGAACGCATTAGGAACTCGATGCAAGCCTTATATCCCACAGATTGTGTCTACTATTCTGTGGCGCTTGAACAACAAGTCAGCAACTATCCGCCAACAAGCTGCTGACCTTATCAGCCGTATTGCCATGGTCATGAAACAATGCGGTGAGGACGCACTCATGGGAAAGCTAGGTGTTGTGCTATACGAATATTTGGGTGAAGAATATCCGGAAGTTTTGGGTTCCATTCTCTCAGCGCTTCGTGCAATCGTCACTGTCGTTGGTATCAGTCAGATGCAGCCCCCTATCAAAGACCTACTCCCCCGCCTCACCCCAATTCTCCGCAATCGTCATGAAAAAGTACAAGAAAACACCATTGATCTAGTCGGCCGTATCGCAGATCGAGGACCCGAGAGCGTTAATGCCAGAGAGTGGATGCGAATCTGTTTTGAGCTTCTAGACATGCTCAAGGCGCATAAGAAGGGTATCCGGCGAGCGGCCAACAACACCTTTGGCTTTATTGCTAAAGCAATTGGCCCTCAAGACGTGCTGGCGACCCTCCTCAACAATCTTCGTGTTCAAGAGCGACAATCTCGTGTGTGTACAGCCGTCGCTATCGGTATTGTCGCCGAAACCTGTGCCCCTTTCACCGTCCTTCCGGCTCTTATGAATGAATACAGGGTGCCAGAGCTGAATGTGCAAAACGGTGTGCTCAAGTCTCTCTCTTTCCTCTTCGAGTATATTGGAGAGATGGCAAAGGATTACGTTTACGCCGTTACGCCATTACTCGAGGATGCGTTGATTGACCGAGACCAAGTCCACCGTCAGACAGCGGCATCTGTCGTCAAGCACATCGCTTTAGGCGTTGTCGGCTTGGGATGCGAAGATGCCATGGTACATCTCCTCAACGTGATCTTCCCTAATATATTCGAGACAAGCCCCCATGTCATTGACCGCATCGTGGAAGCAATCGAGGCTATTCGCGTGGCCGTTGGTCCCGGCCTTGTTATGAACTACGTATGGGCCGGCCTCTTCCACCCGGCCCGTAAAGTCAGACAGCCATACTGGCGGCTCTACAACGACGCCTACGTATATCAGGCGGACGCCCTGGTGCCGTATTATCCCAACCTTAACGAGGAAGGCATTGACAGACCAGAGCTGGCGATTGTTTTGTAGAAAGCGTCTCTGTGTCTATTTTGTTCAAGGCTTTGTTTACTTGCCTGATAACGAGGGGTACATGGCGTCGCAGGGTGGCGTGGTTCGTGCTGTACAGTATTAGGTATCTAGATTGGACCGATTTAATAAAACGAAGTATCTTATGGCATCTACCCGTGTTTGTCCACTGTCTCGTGTATTCTATCTTGACGGCCTTCTTGGTCACCTGTGCCTGGCCTCCTGGTTTATGTCTACACGCCCGGAGCTCTTGACAGGACATGAGGCTCTTACTGGGCGCAATCTACGAGGCTTTGCTTATTTCATTCCAAGGTAGCATACATTATGTGAGACTAGGTAGGCAGTTGTCTGGGTTGCGCCATGGGCGCCGAGTTACGCTGCGCCACGCTGTCCGTCGCCATTGCCATAGACCGGTACTATATTTAAGGCCTTGATGCGTGCACATCTTAAACTACGGAGCCAGCCTAGCTATATGAACAATCTTCTCCCGATCGCCAGCCTCGGGAACAGAAAAAGCCCCTTTCGGCGCCTTTCTGGAAGCCTTGGCTTGTGGCGTGTTTGGGCTGCCTTTGCGAAAAGCCTTTTCGTGGCTTGTTGGATCGGTCCCCTTCTTGCTGCTACCTGTTGAGTCGTGGTGATGGTTGTCCTCTGTTTTTCAAACTTCTCGCTGTCGAGGCTTTGGATGCTCAGGCTGTTGGGTCTGTCGGTCGTTGGTTATGGATCATGACAGGTTTATTTCTTATTTTCTATTTATTTTATAATACCCTTTTGTCTGATATCGTTTGCGTGTTCTAGAAACAAAAAGGCACTTCTCAACCAATTCCTAACTTGCCGTGTTGCACATACGTCTGTGACATCTCTTGGCAGACCTACCGGTACACTGCCTACCTCTTTGCAGCAACCATTTACCTATTCCGTATGGGCGGAGCACATAGATAGCGCAGTGTACAAGCCTACGAAGGATGCAATTATATATTGACTATCTACCTAGTATCCACTAAGTTAGTAGTCGATCATGGAATTATTATCTCCGGCGCCATACACGATCTAAATTAAGGCGAGGAAAGATGCTGGCTTTCCCTTTAAAGTAGGTAGGTTCCCTACCCTTTCACTAATAAACAGCGCTATGGATGGGATTTACCCAGTGTGTTAACTACGGTATCAATAACAAATAACAAAAACCGAGAACTGGTTCTTCTCGTGTTGCTACTTGTCCCTTCCCGTCTGCGAGTCAACCGCGGGGAACCTTTTCCAATTCGCGAGCAGCGAGGTGAATAGCCATCTACTATGTAATAAGTCGACGTGCCTACGGCTCATGCATGGGAAACAGCTGTAATTTACCCATCAGCGCAGCCGTCGTCACGCCGGGCCCACAATATATGCCATGAGAGGAAGAGGAAGATCTTACATGCATTCGCGCTTCCCACTTGTGGCAGCAATACATTTGTATTTGCCGGGGCTAATTCCAATAAAGCTGTCGCCGATGGAGTTTAGTCATCTCTGTAAAGTAGGTAGGTAGTATTACGCTGCGCTAGGGCGGTGCGCTACATACTTTGCTGACTTATGCTAACTTGCGGACAACTTGCGCACGCGAGTTAGCTGAGCTGGAGGCAGAGCGAAGAAGCAATGTAGTGTAGGTGGTATTTTCTTGGGTGGGAGAGGCAGCGAACTTCTTCCTGTCAGCACATCTCCAGCATTTGGGAACCGTCCCGTGTGTAATTGGGCGATTCGATCTTGGGGAATGTAGTGTAGTGTGCCTACAGAGCCATCCTGCCTAAAGATACGGTCGTTTCGCGGTAGTGTACGATCGTGCTCGGTATGTACTGGATGGTAGTGTACATAATGTATTGGTGTGTGGGTTTGGGTGATCCTGGTAGCGAATGTTCCGGCAAGCCGTAAGCGGCAATAGCAGAAGTTAAAGTAGGCAAATCCTACCTACGATGTGATTTCCTGGGGAAATGCCCACTTCTCGTTTCGTAATTGTGCCCTGGATAATCGCGAGTGTGAAGCCTCGCGCTGGTACTACGTTGCTGGTTAGGTAGTATTGAGGTTTTTGTCATTAAAGTACTTCGTAGGCAGTCAAAAACAATAACTTGTTTACCTTGTTTCTCAGCCTATCGCACCCTCGGCCACTCAAGCTAGGTTTTGTAGGGAGTTGTGCACCCTTCTTATTGTCCTGTTTAAGAGGTACGGCGATCGAGTAGGTAGGTAATACGGTAAGGGTAAGCCGAGCGATGGGGCTAACAGGTTAATTGCGCTACGTTGTAAGCTACCCTAGTACTATACTGACTAACGGTCAAGTAATGGCAACAACTGAAAGTTAAGACGCTTAGGGTTTCGTAACCGAACTACTTTATTAGGTAACTACCGTAGCTTCTCTGTAGATAATGTTAAGGAAATGAGATTCGCCTTTATTAAAAGGCGACTGCGTTTGTCAACCGCTTTGGAAGGCTGCCGAGGCATCTACCTATTAAATAGAGATCGCACACACTCTCTGCTAACTTCTAAGGATTACATAGGACGCAGCTTACACCACATCATAGTAAGGTACACACAAAGAATAGGTAAGTCGTACCGGTACTCTAAACACGTAATTATAGGCGGACGAGGTTAGACTCGATGCTACATAAGTCAATAGGACTTTCCCATTCAGCTGGTGTGGGTGGACTCTCGAGAGCCGAACCCACCTTGTGTTCGCCCCCGGCTCACGGCCTTGCTTCGAATGCCTACCCTACTATGTACATAACTGCCTGCAAGTTCAGATGGCCAAACTACGTAGTGCACACGCTAGGAACCTCACTACTGTACGTGACTGTTGACGTGGCCGTGGGCTAGGGCTAGGCAGACAATTGGGATTGTGCGTGTAGTGTAGTGTACGGATATACTATCTACATAGTGTACCGTAGTAGGTATTGTCCGTTAGGCTTGGGCAAAGAGGAGGGCGTGGATGAGAAATACCTAGCCAATACCTAGGTAGGCACACGACAATGGGTAGGAAGTATCATCACGTCGCAAGTTCGATATGGGCTCGAGAGTTGATATGCTGCTCACGAACAGCAACGGATACACTAGACAGACAGACAGGCACATAACACATACCCGGGCAATATGTAGTAGTTATACCCTCAACCAGCAATGAAGCTCTCCACGCAGGTTGAGACCCTGCAACGTATCCCTGCGCGTGTGATTTATTACGTATGGCCAGTGCAGGTAGGTACTTATACAGATACCTATGCCTAGGAACATACGACACTGCCTGCGGTACAAACAGGAAGTGGTCGGCGACCACTCTTTATAGTAGGCCGTCGCAGGGTTTCGCTTTCTTTTCTCTCAACCTTCTCTCCGTGATTGGACATGCACACCATATATGCCGTGTACCGTAGCCAACCACATAGACAGGGCATATGTCATGTATGTAATATGTAACTATTTACCTATATGTGGGGTGTTTGTCTTTCTTTCGGTACGGACGTAGGTACTATTGACTCTTGAGCGGTACTTAACCCAGTATGTAGGTAGTGTGTTTCCGAGCAGGAGTGGGACCGCCAAAAAACCACACACTTTGCGTGCTGCTCTCACCAAACCTGTGTGGTTTTTTGGCGGTCCCACTCCTGTCCGAGGAGTTGCCGAACTCATCAAGAAGTTCTTTTTATCGGGGCTAAATTCGAAGACAGCGCCAAGGCTACCGTACATGGCATAGGTAGTCCGTATCTCTTTGGCTGCCCGAAGACACTAGGTACACTAATAACTCAGTCATTTGCTTTACATTACCACTCCGTCAGTTACCGAGTTGGTGTCTTCGGGCAGCCAAAGAGATAGTTACTCAGTAGTGACAACATACCGGTATCAACCTCTGGGGGGGTTACATTACCTATACCTTCGTTGTGTCCTGCGTAGTAATAGTTAACGTAGGTACGTACACCACATTCAGTGTACGAAGTAGGTAAGTGATAACTACCTGTCTTTACCATTCGGCCTATTGCATTACTCGACCGTCTCACCTAGGTACTCAAGCACGTCGATAGATCATAAGTGAATAACAACCATACTACGTAGATGGCCGAGAAAGAGGGTGGACAAAGTTTATAAGGGGACGTGCTATCCAGCGACCCGACTTACTTTTAGCAATCCAACGACCCTCGGCCCTCAGGCGGGTTAGGATTAGGGTTAGTAGTTAGGTTGTTCGGCCTACACTACAGAAGGGGTCGGCCATCCAGGGGCGCTAACCCGTCTGTGGTCCCCTGCTGATACCTAGAGGTACGCGGGATGGCCGAGTAATGCGGTGGGCCGAAACACTGGGCTGAAGACGTTATACGGATCCGTACCGTAGCAGCGATCTCCGTAATCCCCTAGATACGTATTTACACGTATTTACAGGTCCACTATGAACATCATGCCAAGGCGAGGCAACGCATGAGCTACCTATCACGGTACGAGCTAACTAGATTTTCGGGAATGCCTAGCGGCTCTTCTTCGCTTTAATAGAAGTTACCACGAGGCTATCGACCTTTTGTCTCCTGTGCGTGTCGTAAATGTACGTGCCCGTGTAAGTAGCACGGCGACCGTTATTGTACGTATTACATAACACATGTGGTGTAAGTGTAGTCGCTACGGGTGCCGATGCACCTTGCACGAAGTGGTTGTAGCCATGGCCTTGCTGAGAATCTACTGTCTCTCCGTTCATTCCCCGTTCACTTGATGCAGGCAGTGTCAAGCCTTACACACGACCTGCCCCCATTACATACCATGCACGCATGTGAGTGCTACCTATGGGGTTGACAACCAGGCGCCGCATTAGTGACGCCCGCCGTTATCCGCAAGAGGCGATGATCGTCAGCCATGTTGGATAGCACGCATGGAATAGACATTCTGAGACAAGCCCCTGCTCCTTGGCACGACTTTGACTGGGTGTTTGAAAGTTCGGCCCCATTCCAGGGTGGAGGACCCGAAGCCCCTGAGCAATTTTGGTGCCTCGTGCGGTGCAGAGCCGATTGCTCCGAGGAAGGAGGCAGAAAGCGGGAAGACGCCTGCGGAGTTGAGGGTTTTACGCTAACTACCCAGTTAGTTAATTGGGACCTTTTCCTTCTGGTTTTCTCCTGGTCTTTAGGTATCAATTTGGTTGTCTACCCTGCTGGGTAGGTAGTTGCTGGCAGGTGTACATATATTCCGCACTACGAAGTAGGTACCTCCTTACACTTATACACCCTGCTCTTGCGGTAGACGGGATCCCGTGAAAATCACACGACTAATTCGAGGACAGGTTAGTGTAGCCAGAAGGCTCTGCTAAATTATTATAGGTACCTAGGGAGTTACTTCGTAGTTACCCGGCTCATCGCCAGCCTTTGCGAATTATCGGGCGGCTAAGTTGAATTGAGTATGGCGGGTGGATCTGAGATTTTAGTGTAGCGCAACTTGATGGTGTGGAATGGTACCCGAAGTTCGAACGTTCAACAAGGGCACAATAAACAACAATTCTGACGCCATACATATGCATTTGCAGCGTAACTAGGCAAATTCGGATAACAAATGTAAGTTACTATAGTGCCGTGGTGAGGAGCTCAGGCTGTCTACTTCTTTCATCGTCGCCTTGTGATGCGTGCTGAGTTTCCCGTGGACACAATTGCATGTACAGGCATGTGGGTACATAGATGAGCGAATGCCGCACTGCCTGGTCAGATAACTAGCGTGTGTCTAAACGTAGGTAATTGTTAACGGCGGTAACGTCTGGTTTTTTATCCCCTGCAACCAACCTTGAATTTGTCGGTGACTGAAAACGGAAGGGAAGCCAGAGTTGTTTACATGGCACCGGTAAGCTAGGTACCTACCAGCCGCCAATTTGGTCTGGGTATACTTCGTTCCTAGGTACACTAGTATTGGCCCGTTGCACGCGATGAGATCATCGTCTCAAAGTAGGTACTACTTAATAAGTATAGGTACGGGTATCCTGCCGGGTGGTTTTTGGTACCGAAGGTAGGTAGGTATAATACCGGTAGATATAGGTATTTACAATTATAATAACGAGCTTTGTCTCGGCTCCGCGATATGATTGCTTCGGCTTCAGGACCGAATTGCCAAACCCTTATTAATTGAGCGATTCTGTTCCTGTCTGTATGAGGTTGTGTGTACGGAGTAGTTGGGTAGGTAGATTGAAACGGGTGGATATTCCATAAGTTACCTCTTGTGTAGTGTACTTCTATCCTGGTGTCTTGAACGGTTGCGAGTCGCTGAGTCGTGGCAGTTGTTCCTGACATTTTTAATTCGACCGACGGTTTGCCTGTGTCGTCGTCATAAATGCCAAGGTGAGAACACAAGCTCATTAAGCATAAAAGTCATGGAATTGGAACGCCGTTGTTGGGACACTGGGATCGTCAACTTTGAATACCTACCTATAGTCTAGGTAACTGATATGAACACGGGTGAGCATGGGTATCCAATTCCAGGGTACGGGACTATACGATGTAGGTCATGCATTTTCTACCGGCGCGTGTCTTGCATTGGGCACCTACATATCATACGCGTGTAGGTAGTATTTTGCCCTATGGAACAAGACGTGGAATCGTTCAAGGCTGCTATGGAGTCATGGACCACGCCATATGTATGAAGGCGCGCATTTAAATACATGGCATCGTCATACAACCGGTAAGCATCTACCCACCTACCTATGCATGCCAATTCCAAAGCATATTGCAATGCCTGGTATGGTCGAGTTATCCAATGCAACCTGGATGACTATGGTTGGCTTGACCAAAAATATAGATACTCGGCAAGGTTCTGTCTCGCAGTTGATACACTACATGGTGCTATGCATCCCACCACGCGCCGTTCGCTCAGCGCAATCTACGTAACTGGAAAGAACACAGAAAGAAAGAAAGCAGAGTCATGCCCTGCAACGAATTCCAATACGTATAAGTACCTACATACCTACGAAGGTTGGAGACAAAAAAAGCCGGACGGGCACGGACCAAGTAAAAGTTGCGAAACAGTATGCGCCGTTATTATAAACACTGTCTGGTACACTGTAGGCAGATCGTCTAGCGACCACGGTTTGTTTATAGGCAGCGTTGTTATGGCGGACCTAGCGGCCTACTAGTCGCTAAAGGCCCTATAAAATCTCCGTGCGTAGCACGACAGGCTACACTGTACCGTAACTTCTACCTGGTCTGTGCGAGTCCGGCTTTTTTTGTCTCCAACCTTCGTACCTAGTGTAGGTAACGTTAATGCTGACAATTCGGTCGATATAGGTAGTGCCCGTAGTACCTATTACGGAATACTTGTACATAGCTGGCAGAGACGAATTTCTCCAATTACCTAACTCGGCCATCCATCAATTACGGAATACAGACCGTATTCTTCTTTCCCGCGCACTTTATTACGTACTGTGACTCAGTACCGGTAGCTGTGGTTGGCGTCACAAACACATCGTAGACTCTACTTATTAGAGCACTGCCGCGTAGGGTGTGTCCCAGGCAGGCTAAGAAGTACCGGTACTTGGCTCTTTTGGGGTGGGATTCAAGCAGGGATTCCGCATAAGCCCTGTGCTCGCTAATTAATGTACAACACCAATGACGTAGTGCACAGAGAGGAACACAGTCCGACTTGGCAAACCCCTCCTCTCAAGTTGGGTTCCATGTTTTCTTTTGGAATCCCTTACCGATTTAACACCCCTCTCACTATCCAGCACCCCGACTGTGGCTGGTTGACGCGCCGTGCCGGTGCCGGGCCCCGCAGCCAAATCTCTATGCACTTAAGTAGTGTAGTTAGCTGTACGTGTTCCAAGTGTCCATCTATACCTACCTAAGGTAGTTACCGTGTACTTGGGCTTAGGTATTGCCTTTTTGGTCGGCCTGCCGTACAGCTCGGCCATTCCCGGGCACCACGCCTGTGGTTAGCCCCGTTCATGTGTCCGACTCGATTGGGTGGCCGAGCAGCGCGGTCTGCTAAACAGGAAGGGTAACGGCATTAAAGACGACAACTTGCAAATTGCAATACCTAACCATCGTCATGCCCGCTAATTATGGCGTCGTTTCTGGGTATACTTTCGGGCTTTGGGCTCGCCGAAGCGGCTACCTAGATAGTTAATGCCATTGCCTAAGATTAGCTAGGTACTTATCGGTATCCGTCCTGCGGTCCACTCAAGCCGGCCGATAAGACTCTGCGTGAGTGTCGCCGGAGGTCCGGTTACCGCCGACCGAGCATCCCGAGAAAGTTCGCATTTCTTTGAATGCGTTGAGTTCCGACGCTTGAGACTGGGGACGAAGGGCTTCGCGCGTGCCGCCGTAAAACACGCAATAGTTGTCGTCTTCTAGGTACATATGTCTGTACACATAGGTAACAGGTGGCCGGGATCGGAACGCGGGCGACATTTGCGCCACAGGGCCCACTTTCGGGGTGCTGAATGGGGAAATCCTTTTCTCTGTCTTTTTAAGGGACCGTTCCTCAGCACCCGCCCGGCTTTGGCGGTGTCAAATGCGTTGCTATTTGAACTTACAAGAACGCAATGATAACAGCAACACAGCAAAGGGAAAAGAAACCTTATGGCCAAATGTGTCATCGTCCTTAGTTACGATGTATCTACGAAGTAGTCTAGGTACCTGTCGGCACGCGATGGACAGCTGTATTTCGTTGTGCATCGCCACACCACGGCAGCGTAGGTAGGTACTGCCAGTGCGCACGTACATTTTACTGTACGGTACGGATTAGACCCTGCATGATGGCAATTGGCGTCTCAACTACGGACGTACCAAGACACCCCTTACTATGTACCTACATAGTAAAGCCTTATAACTAGCGCAGGTGCTCCGTGTGTTCGTACATTACCTATGTGCATTACTTAGGTATTACGACCCGGTACTACAATGGTAGTATCGGATTAGTGTAAATGCATACCTGCTTTTTATCTAGTGTACCTACACTACTTCGTACCTAGGTAGGTGCCTGGGTACTTTCCAAAGCCAGAGCATCTTATTAGGCCGCTTCAGCGGGACGATGGTTAGATGACGACAGAAAGGGGCATGTGTTAGTGCCTACTGTAGCATACGGTGTACGAAGTACCTTGACTACCTAAGAAGTTTAGGTAGGTACGGGTAGCAGTAGGTAGTGTACCTCCCAGGTAGGGCTACCTAGCGTGTGCAAGTGCGTCCGTACTAAGTGCGCTTACTATTGCACACGGTATCTCCCTGATAATTACGTATCGGCGCACCTATACACGGTACCTAGTTAAGCAGCTACTGCAGTGGACAGCCGGCACGCTAAGCAGCGCCCGTCCACGGCGTGTGAAACACTGTACGCGTGACTTCCAAGTCGGAATCTCATCGTACTTCGTACTTCGACCCATTTGGCCGTCTCCATTCTCCATCTGTCTCCGTTTCTTTTGCTGACCATCGCCCGTCGCGTGTGGCCCCTGACCGATGAATCGGGTTCGGTCCTCACTGATGCTAACTCGATCTCGGCAATTCTTCTGCCTCATAGGTAGTGCACTGCCTACATCTACCTACCTACACTATGCGTATAGTATAGTGTACATTGGACGTATACGGCATTCTCGCATGGCTGTGCTCGGTCCAATCATCTCTCCCAGATGCCTCCAGTTTGGGCAGACGACTCCCCGTCCCACCCTTGCAACGACACCCCCTTTGGCTGGGACATCGAGACAGTATGTTTACCTACACGACCGATCAGAGACACGAGATACGGGACGTTTGTACACAGCTGGGGCCTTTGCTGGGCACTCACTATGTAAAGCGTGAGTTTCCGTTGATTTGGCCTTTCGTTTCCTCTGTCTCGACAGTCTCATGATGCCAACTGCGGAACATTTCACAGCCTCGATGTTGCCGATGTGCAAATCCATGGTATAGAAGAGGCACAAGGCATCTCGCACAGCCAGCCCTGTCATCGCACGGAAAACAACCTCCCTGCCATGTATTAATTGCCAGCGCTGGCTCACCGTACAGTGTCCGCTCTTGGCACGCGCACTCCAGCCTCCCACTCTGGCAGGGCTCGCTGATCTTTTGACTTCGCTCTCGAAACGGACTACGCTGCTAACCAGCCTACCTTATACTTGCCACTCCACATTCTCATCGCCTACTTCGTACCGACGTATACGTACATGCTCTCTTCTAAAACGGCGTCCGTCAAATTAGACACCCGTTTTCCCCTCTTCGTTTCGTCTCTCGTCTCTCGTCTTATTAATCTCTCGCCGCGCGGCGCGAGTCACAGGCGGTACTGAACACACTCCAGCGCACACTGGCATCATTCCGCCTCCAACTTCACCGTTGAACCCTGCTGCCCCAGAGGAGGAGTGCCAATCCCACAGTAGAACCCCACAGGAGACTGGGACTGTCGATCCATCTCCCAACCGTCGTCATTGCCGGCCCTCTTGGCTCCTGGACGGTAAACCCTAGGCAGTCTTAGCTACCTAGGCGGATCAAGGCCACGGCTCCAGTGCTCCACACGTTCCTACTATGTAATCAGTGAAGCCGTGTGCTACCGGTACGCTAAACTTCGGCGGCTTGACTAGGTGGGAAGTACCAGCTAGCATCCCGGTTGTACGTCCGTACCTTTACTGAACTGTCGAGGGTTCCTGGCTAGGTATGTCCCTTGCAAGGTCCATACAGCCACACACGCTCCGCCATACAAACACACTTAAGGCACGCTGATCCCCCCTCTGCACTACAAGCCGGGACGACCTCTTCCTCACAGGGCTTTCCAGAGAAAGATAAGTCACCGACTCGGCTAGGTGACACGAATCTGTCTTCCTCGGGATCTCGCATCTGATCAGCGCGAACCTCACCGGGTTTGTTATCTGGGGGAGAGATTGGCGAGCCCATTGTTTTGCTGTTGGCATCGACATAGTCGTGTTAGAAGAGAACCTCACGCACTTTGGACATCGACGTCTTTCTTTCAGATCAACGATGACTATGACTCTTGGCAATCAGTCACGACTCGGAGCTCTTCACTTCGACCACATGTCTTCCTATTCGAGTTCACCCCAGTTTACCAACCCGTGGTCATCGGGCTCAGCCAGCCAGCAAACTCATCATGGCATGTACTCTCAGGGCGGCTTAAATGCCAACCTTGGTGCCCTCAATCTCATGGCCAAGCATCACCCTACCAGCCGACCAGGCCCAAATACCAGTGCCTCCATGGCACCCTATGGAAACATTCCTGTGACTTCGTCAGCAGCAGGTAGCACTCTCATGGCGGACATGTATAAGCAACAAGACTTACTCAATGCATCACAAGATCTCTTAAATATCAACCGACTGCAGACGACATCTGCTGCTTATGGAGAGCCAACATATGCGACGACAACACCGTCTCCGGTTCACGCGACGTACTCGGCCTCACCCAATTCTTATGAGAGTGTGTCCGGCTACGCGCCAGCTCCTATTCGTTCAACTTTTGCCCTCACGCCGGAATCAGACAGCCGAAGGTATTCCCAATCGTCAGTTTCCTCTATTCCGTCAATCGAATCCGACCTTGACGGCGTAATTCGGCTCCACCATAATTCAATAGTTGACGTGAATAACAGAGGCATTCAACACACCGATGACCGAAGGGGCTTCGCGGACGCTCTAGACGCGAGTCAGGGGATGCTAGCGATGAGCCAGGAGACTCCGCGGGCCATCTACCCGCCCAACAGCCGCGGCAGGGGTTCAGCCGATTCGTACGGTTTCCCATCCACACACTCCACAACCTCCTCTATTTCGTCAGCAAGCAACTATGGCAGTGGCTATTATGCTGCGTCTGTCGAGTCCTCAGTCAGCGATTATTCGACGGCAGGATCGGATATTGAATCCGTCAACTCGCGAACATTACCCCGACCGAACTTACTGACCCAACCCCCTCCCGCACCACAATCGATGATGGGACAATTCAGCTCAAAACTTGCTTCGGGTACGCAAAAGAAACATAAGTGCAAAGTATGCGACAAGCGATTCACAAGACCAAGCTCCTTACAAACGCATATGTACAGCCACACTGGTGAGAAGCGTAAGTTGGGTATGAAACTAATACGGCTGCCGACACACTAACGCGGGCACCAGCTTTTGTTTGCGAAGTGGACGGTTGCGGACGGCATTTCTCTGTTGTGTCGAATTTACGGCGACACAAAAAGGTGCACAAAAACGACATGAAGTCGGAAGCCGAATTAGATGATCACCCTGATGATCATTCCGACTAAAGCGACGTTGTTTCCGACAACAAACTTTCAACGGGCCGTCATCTAGATACCTTCCGCGGCAATTTATTTCAGTAATATCTTGGCAAACTTGCCAACCGGCCCGAGACACCTCGGGATACTGTTTCATTTATTCAAATATACCGGCGATGATTGATACGAGAAAGAGTTTTTACTGTTGATGCGGACTCGGGATCCGGTACCATGGGAAAGTCAATCTATGAGGTCATTTGGTCCTGCGTGCGGGAGGGGAGGGCAGGGGAGGAGGTTGCATGGACAAACATAGAATTTGGGCGCAAAGACTCGTTACATGGCATTTACGTCTCGTTCGCCGTTCATGATTGTCTCGCGATACGACGGCTATCATTTGGGTTCGGATCTGTGCGAGATACCCTCACTCATCATTCCGGCGTTCAGGAGTTCTACACGACGGGGATATATTGCACGACTTGCATTCACGCGGTTTTGACGAAAGGCACTCACCGATGACGTTACATTGAAGGGACTCGAAGGGCCAGGCAGTGATGAGAGACCCATTTTGTATAAAATAGTCATGCCATGCGTATACCCAGAGCCGGAGCTGGTCTGGACGAGCAGCATGTAAATTTTTTTGAGACGGTCGCTGGGGACGATCCGTCAGGGCAAAGAAACCGATATTCAACTATGCCGATGTAATATAATAACCGGATACAGCGACGTACACAAGAGACTTGGCACGACCGCATGGGAAACGTCTAAACTCTTTGCGACTCAATCAAACCACGAGATGCTTTCAACAAGCCTGGCATGATGCTATAAATCGATTATTACACCTCGGCAGTTACTAACAGGACAGATGATACATTCCGGTCCCTCCGTCACCTCTCAATCTCTTCCGCATCTTTCTCGTCCTTCAAAACCCGCCACCGTGTAGCTAGCCCATGGGAGAGAAATTTTACACCTCGACCAATCTCAGTGGCCGGGCTGGCGGGATCCATGTCGGATCGTCACCCCGCCCGCAGATACACACAGACATGAGATGCATTGCTGATCTGGGGTAAGCCTTCACACCCTGATTTGATTACCGTGTCAACCCCGGCGCTCGGCCCACCGTGCTGCCCGGCCACGACGACTCTCAAATAGGTTAACAGGGGCACTAATTCGTATCTAGTAGCGGCTGGGTGGCCGAGCAGCGCGGCGGGCCAGGACGCCAGGCAGTAAGTAGGGCGAACAGGTTACGAACCTCATTCCTTACCGTGAGTGCGCATGCATCGCCTTTTTTTGCAAATCCCCATTCTATACACTACCTATTCCGTTGTATCCCATTACCTACCTCAGCGATCCGCCAATTAGCCGAAACGAACTATACTTGGGCCCCTGGCTGCCCGGCTCTGCCCGGCCTCTCTCTGCCCGGCCTCTCTGCCCAAAACGGCGTCGTTACGTTGTATCAGCTAGGTACGTGTCAGTCGAACGGGATGCCTACATGATAATAACTATATGTGGATGCTCCTTTTTTCGTAAATTGGGGAGCTGCAAGAAAGCTCGTGTTTGACGGGACTGACTGACTGGCTGTTCCGCCGCGGCGCCTATCTACGGTACTTTGGAAAGGGGAAACGAAGGTGACCTTTGAGTAGGGTGGAAGACCTTCCCTATATTGCTTGGCAATGGCGCTTAATGGGCTTCCTTGGGCCCTATCAACATCGGCGAGTCCTGGGCTAAGGCATGGTACCTACGGCATGTGCAACGAAATTCATCCGCTTGGATATGCCATCGGTATATGCGACGGAGGTAACTGCGATTTTTGAACTGTTCGCTTTTGGTTTCGGCCGAAAGCGTTGCAGGGACCGATCAGCGCCGTAAATTACGCCGTTGCGTTCACGAGATATTGAGTTGTTTCGGCCGATTGATGGCTTGAATAGGCAGTTGTAAGTGGCAGTCCTGGGATTACTGGGTTTGCACACGTCCGAGCGATCTCACCGCATAGGACCGCGGTGACGGATATAGAAGGTAGTGTAGTCAAATCAACTCGGACTTCAACGTCTACACTACATGACGGGACGACTTTCTTGTTAGTGTAGAGGCTTTGGAGTTTCTAACAGGGCGATAGGCTAAGGATTCTAGGGGATCAAAGTGCAGATGGCTAACAGCATGCAGCTATTAACACGATCCAGTTGATCGAGTTAGGTAGATCTGGGGGCTCGGGTTCTGCTTAGTAATATAGTGTACTTCGTACGTTTGTAATTGCGATTACGGACGTATTTCCATTCCGATTCGCTTGGACGAAGACATCATTGATCTAAACCGCAATTGTGTAAAGCGGGCCGAGAGATACTGCTGGAGGTCGGCATAACACACGGCTTGTGCAATAAACGAGTTGAGCGACTCTGGCACCGACGTCGGCAAGTACCCGCACCCTTTCTATTAGGTAGTACTACCGGTATCTACTACCCACATCGCGTCTATTTACATAACACGCATCCTTCATGTCTACGGAATCTATAGCGATGATCAGCTCAGGCCGCTAATAAGGTCCGCTGTAAAGCACGGAAGCCGATCAACAGCTTTAAATCCGACTTCCGTGCACTTATACTTCGTACGAAATGCGCAACAGGGCAGCCGGCCCTAGTGGAGGACTCGGCGCGGAAGGAATCGAACGGGAAATTCTGGCGGAACAAGAGGCTGGCAGCCCGCCACGGGGAATCCGAAACGGTGGCGACTCTAGCAACAGAGCCTATGCCTGATCGAGATGGCGATCCCTCCCACTAAACCCCGAATCGACCACGGCTCCCAACGTGAAACAGCGCTGCGCTCCGCTGGGTGTCTTCGCTACGGCGCTGGTCTGCAGACGCTAGGGTCGGCGAGTAGATTGCTTCGACTGTTAGCTGGTGATCGTCACACGCTAGCATCCCTGGTGGTCGTGGCCGTGGTCGTGGTTGCGGTCGCAGTTGTGATTGTGGGGTGGGCCGATGCACGAGCTTCCAACGTTTTACCATGTGAAGGCGGTGCGATGACAGCATCGGCGAAAGGGGGCCTCGACAGTGGTGTTGCCACGAAGCCGGCAGATGGGCGGTCGTGGTACACCGTTAGCACCGAGGTCCGGGCTTATCAGCGCTGGCGAGGCTACGGAACTACTATGTACGCCACGGCACCGGCTGAATAGGCAGGTCAGTCCGCTCTTCGCCGTGACGGGCTGCCAAAGTCGAGGGCGGGACACGTGATGGAATGCGTCGATGGCCACTGGTAAAACACCGGCGACCCCCACTGCTGCAGTATGCAGAGCCCCTCGTGGCGGTCACAAGAAACGATGGCGGTATAATGTAGAGGGCGGACGGCTGTGCGGACTGGATCCAGCTGCGTGCCAGCGTCATTGTCACAGACATGTCCTCCATCTTGCCTCTCTTCCCGTCGACATTCTGCCCCAATGGAAACTGCCCGGGAAAAAACAGGAAAATGGAAAGGAATATAAACAGAAAAAGGCGCAGCGAAACAGGCATTACCGCCACATGCCTCCGGCAGGGATACAAATGGCTGTACCAAACGTCATTAGACAGGGTTTCGACTGAGTCCGACTTGTAGGTCTTACACGGAATATACGGAATCATCTTACTCTCACCTCCAATTCACGCGGCCATACTAAAACCCGCGGCGGTAGAAAACCAGTCTTCTGCCTATGACGACGAGTCCCTGCGGATTGAAACGATGAGGCCCGGAGACGAATCCTATTTGACGGGCGGAATCGCCTGATGACTGCAGCCTTTTCGTCAATTCTGAGCGAGGGGGAAAAAAAGCACAACCCCAATCAAGGGGAAGACAGCAAGGCCGGTTTCTGTCCAAAGTCCCGTGCCGTCACGGTTTCGCCAAGGGAGCCAATGGAGTCTCATAAGGGCTGGCGACCCCTCATTGCCGTCCTTGGAATGCCACCATCCCGTAGAGTCCTTAACTGTCCCAACCGGGGCGCGCAATTGCTGAAATCCCTCTCGTATCCACAGTAAGTATTATGTGTCCTGGCTGTCTTTCTCTTGTCGTGGTCCGAGGGATTGTTGCGGTGCCCCCTGAGAACATTATGTACCTACGAATCCAACCCCCCCAATCTCGATGACGACGCAGCTCTGCTTCCTGGCGATGTTGGATTCCCTGGCGGCTGCACCCTGGCACGTGTGGCTGAGGTCTACAACAGGTTTATTGGTCGAGCTGTGTTCTGAAATTCCAGGGCCGGGGTTGCCGCACCATACCGTATGATGGCGATATAATCCTGATGACGCACTTTCGGCCCCCAAGGCGGGCAGCTCTTCCATGGCTCCCTGTTCTTTCTCACGCGGTATGTATATGTCGTATATGTATTCCGTGTATTCCGTATGCAGTGAGTATTAGGTACTTTCTGTGATTCCTGGGGAGTCGGTGACGTCTGTTCTTATTCTTCTCTTACCTTGTTTCCTTGCCTTTGGGATATACACTAATTACTGAGACATGGGCTCGGTCTTCGCGACAAGAGTGCTGTGGTGGGTATACAGTTACATGAAAGGGCAGGGCAGTACACTACGTTACCTTTTTTCAGCTGTCATCCAACATCCACAGTGTTGGCTCTCTGGGTGTTGCATCAGCACAGTCGTGGGCACCCGAGTTGTCCCGGCATGTCCAGATTGGGATTTATTAGTAGTGCTGGTGTTATCGTTGTGTACGGTACTCCGTACATACAATCAACATCTATAAACAAGCTGGTGTCTAAGCAGGATACCGTATATAAAGTGTCAACAATATATGCCCAGTATCAGTTAGTTAAAATACTCAGCGAGCAGTTTAATTAGTAACTTGAACCAACCCAGCAATATCGTGAGTTACCTGGTAAATTACCGGGAGTTCCTAGGATCCTAAGATCCCCGTTCGATGCGGGTATACCGTGCAGTGATGAGTATGTGTCATGGTGCCTACCTACACTATACATATCTCCTACCTAGGTATAAGTACGTAAATCTGCCGCTTATGCCACCCGAGGCAGACCGGGGACCTGCGGGACTCAAACCGGCCTGGTATCCATGGTAAGGCAGTGACTGCTGCAATAGCTAGTTAGTGTAGGCACGGCATCACTCTTGCGTCTTGTCGGGGCCGTGCGCTTGAAAGGGATTTGCAAGGGGAACCGGTATGAGAAGCGGTGACAGACGGAGACGACGGCTGGGGAGGAGAATGTGATGTCATTAAAGCTAGGGAAATGCCGTTTGATTTGTTACTTGATTTATTATCTTCGAGCATTCATTCTAGGGTCTCCGAGGGTTAACATGGATCCCGAGTGGTGTGCACCATATCTACCATGTACCGGTATATATGTGAAGTAACTAGTGCAGGTAGGTCAGCACGTTATAGACCGTGTAACGATAGGTACTATACTTAATTAACAGGTAGGTACCGGTAGTACACTTCATTTCATATTGTACATGGTAGGTATTTATATAGGATCTGAGTTACGAAGTAGTTAACGCAACTAACTGCCTCCTCAGTATAGGTAGCCTATGTAGGTGATAGACAACTGGGAATTGAAAGCAGGACCAAAGCCGACTTGAGAGTTGGGGTGTATAGCTAACTTACGTTAACTAATGTACATAAAACCAAGTATGGCGTGCCCATCTAGGTATGCAGTTGCAGCAATATCAACTCTTGGCGGCATGTTACTGTACTTGAAGGTGTGAAACTTGGTTTATTCCGTCCTGTCCGTGTTGCCAATATCCAAGTATTACGCTTGCCTGACAAAACGTAGGTAGGTAATGCACATCATCCGCCACCTACCAATTAACCGTATACATTGTATACTCATGTTGGTAATATAAGCCATTTGGGACACGCTATCTACCTACTTCGCAGTTCGTACACTACTACGGTATTACTGTAAGTGCTGTCAAGTAAATACACTAATGTAGGTAGGCATCTCACCGCCATTCACGGTTTCGACGAGGTATCATGAATTACTGTTTTGCAACATCCTCTGTCCATGACATGCCCGGGTTACCTACTCGCCTCCTCAACCCTACCTATGCTACACCACACCTCTTCCCGGCTCTCTGTATGCGGTAGGTACCGTGCTCATAAGTGCTGTGCGCTGTGCTACGGACAGGCGTTATACGCAAGCTGTGGGGCCGTAAGACTATTGCGGTATTCCGTAACTGCGCCGCCGGAAGTACACAGTGGCTGTGCGGCGTAAGCAGGCACGGTATTCCATTGATCCTCCGGCAGCAGCTGCAGATCCTTTGGGACTGTGATTAGCGTTACATGAGCCGTGATGCAGCAGCAAGTGCCGCGTACGGCACGTGAAGACATGGGGGCTTTGCGACGGGATGCGTTCCCCACTCCGTTCCGCCTTGTTTTCGTACAGTACGGAATGGTTACGGAATAGGTACATTATACGGAATACGCTTATCTTGATTACCGTCTGCGTCTGCGTCTGCGTCTGCGGTCTTCAGACGTGCTGCCGCTGCGTCCGCTTTGCATGCCACTGCATGTGCGAAGTACGAAGTACTGCGATCTCTTTGTATCACGGCAGGTACCTACCTGATTTGTAAGAGGCACAGAGAGCAGTGGTTTGACGAAGTTGGTTAATTAACCCGGCTCATGAGTTACAATCTTAGGTCAGCTACTAGGTATACGCAGTATGGTACGGACATGCGACAACTCATTTTGTTCATACTCGCGATATGCTGTAAGTACGTGGGTAGCAAGGCGTTGATATGTCGTAGGCATGATGGGTGTTGTCGACAAGGGTTCGGTGATTCTCACGACAACGCAAGTTACCCGAACTCCTTTCAACCTAGGTATCTGGGTGATCGCCGGGTTGCCGCGTGGTTCTTGGGAATAACCGTTTACCGGAACGGGACACGCTCAGCGCCGTTGGGAGATCGATCACCTCGCCGTCAAGCCCCAGACATATGATCGTCCAAAGCAGACGTTCTGGAACCTCTGAATAGAGATGCCCGTCCCTGGCCGTCGGTGCCTTCGAGGTGGCGTTTCTGCTGAGGATGAACGTGTAGACAATAGATATATTATTGTGTTCCCCGACCTATAAAGCTGTATCTCATCAGATTTCTGCACCTCTTTCGATCTGGTGAATTGAGGTTTCAAGTGACAAGAATAGACTCCAGATTATCAATAACCAGTGTTTAAGTAAAATGCCACTATCTCTGGCTTCCATACTGTTGCGACAATAGGATCGGATCTTCGCTACTGGTCTGTCATGATACCAAACATTTTCTGTTTCATGTCAGGAATCATTCTAGCCGCAACCATGACCAGGCGTGTTCCTATTGTTGTGTCGCCATGATCTTCGTTCGCAACTCGATACAACCTCCTAGACCAGCGATGATGATGTGCCTATTTGCACCCCTTCAGCAAACAGTGGGTTTCATCCGGTTGTTACTACCTATTAGAACTCATGGCGTTATGAATGCTAGACCCCCAAACGAAGAGACAAGATCCGGTTTATCATCCCCGAAGGTTTCCCTTCTCTTGGCCTAGGGGCTATGCTATAGGGACTTGGCAAAGGTCGCACCCACCGTTCATCTCCTGCCTCGACAAATTCCGAAGGTAGGTATCTGGCATTCTGAATAAAGGGGAGGCGGGTAGCGTATCTGATGCGACGTCGATTTCGTTCGTCCTAATTTGGCCGAAAGAACCGAAATACATAGCGAGCCCATACGCTCAGGAACCGAGAGGCCGATCGAGAGCAAAAAATGGGTATATGGGCTTCACCAAGTATGCCTTCATAATAAAGGACTCCTGGATTGGGCATTGGGTTCTCTGTGCGAGACGCACAGAGGCTGAACGAATGTTTTCCCAAGGCAAACAATCAAGTGGGCGCTTCGCATTGTCATTTTCCCTCGCCCCTTTCAGAAAGTCGCGTTAGAACAGCCAAGGATAATGAAATTCAAAGGACTAGGCAGCATACGGCGGACAGTTCTCTCAACCATACAGGGCAGGCAACCCTAGGCGGACTCCTGAGGGGAGGTAATCTCCATCGCAGGGTGTTCAGCAAGTCCCAGAGCAGAGACGCAACTCTATTTCCAACTGCGCGCAGGTCCAGAGAAGAGGATGTTTGAACTGTATTCGGGGGCATTCAAACCAACGGCTTCCGCGATAGTAGTTGTATTTACATCCTCGACTTTGAATTCTGCGTGCTGGTCGGCTTGGGCGTTTTCATGGGGGTTCCGAGCGGGAATCCCGGCCTTCCAATTTTCATTACGATCGCTGGTGTGAGACTCATGCCAGAGGGCCGTACATACGCGGAGCGGATCCGGATGGCACTTTTGCGCGAACCACTTACGTTGTTTCGTTATCCGAGCTGCTCGTTGAACTGAACTTCAAGAAGCGGAGACGACGGGACACGACCTATAAGCAGAGTAAGCTCGTGATCGTGTAACTGGAAGCGGACCGAGACGAACCAAATTCTACCCTATTCAGATCTAAGTACTGGTCTATGCTGGGCAATGACATGGAGAACGAGATCGAGGGACGTTATGAATTAATTACGATGTCTATATGCCTGGGCCGTGCTTCTGGAAGGTGCTCGTACGGGGTTGCGGAGACTGGTTTTGCAAGGTATTGCCGCGGTCTCAAAAAAGGGGGTCTAATAAAAGGCTCATGATAGGGGATATCAGCATTTGCTTTTTTAGCTAGAGGAGTAGAATGACTGCCCCGGCCCTGATAGGCCCCGGTGGCCCCAGGTCCCCGTGTCTTTCTAGACAGACTCGTATTGAGGGAGAATACAGATAATCCTGGATTTGCAGGGCACGGAACAAGCTGCCGCCGCCCATCGCGTCGACTGCTGGTGTTCGCTAAAAGCTCCGAGGGTAGGGGTTATAAGTATCTCGAAAGTTAATAGATGAGCCAAGAATGTAGGAAAGGGACGGGCTCAACAGTTTTCGGGCATGCCCTATGGCATAGTGTGAGGGCACAAAGGAGCCACCACATGATGCGTTCTCGAAGCTGACCAGTTGGCCTCGAGGAAGAAGGGAATGGTACAAAGTGGGGAGCGTCGGAAACGTCTCGATGGCTGTGAAGGAGGCATAATATGGCATTAGTCGTAGCATGCCGAAGAAATACATGTCGCACTATCGCCGAGCCCTTTTCCTCCTTTTGCCAATTGGTTCAATGTCCAAAGGCCCATCTTCCTCAGTTTTAACCTGCTCAACGACAGTAGCCGTGATTTGGCGTTTCCTGACCTTGGGAGACGCTTGGCTTATTATCTCCTTGGACTCAACCTTGATATCAGCTGATTTGGGATCTGTACCTGCCTGATCGGAAAACGATTTCAGGTTCGCGGTGAACAAGACTGATTGAGCCCAACCAGCTTGCGGGCCCCATATTTGGCGGAAGTGATCCCCGATAGAGTCGTATATAGCTTTTGAAAACGTTTTGGTTTTTGTTTTGCCAAAGTTATAGTCACGCTGGGCAATCTGCAACACATGCGTGTCGACCGGCACGGCTTCAGCCCAGCCCAGACCCATCAGGCACACGCAGTCCGCGACTTTAGGTCCAACCCCAGCAAGCAGAAGTAATTGTTCGTGGGCTTGCCTGTATGTGATCGGTTTCTCCGTATCTGGAGTCGATACTCGGCCCCATCCAGGATTTTCTGGATTCGTCAAACCCTCAAGCCATCCTTCCGGTTTTTGCATAGATACGATCATGGCTGTTTGGACTATATACTTGGCTCGGTAGCCAAATCCAAGTTCTCTTAAATGAGCTTCAACCTTTTTATCGGCCAGAGCTGCGGGTGACGGGAAATCATGGAAAGCTTCGTCTCCTATACGCCCTATCAAAGGACCGTAGTGTATGCAGAGCTTATGAACCTATCTGACGTATCAGCATGCCAACCCAGCTACGAGGTAAATGATCGCACCATTTGAGAGATCCTCGAGATGTTGTTGTTGCTGCTACAAATGAACGCTATGAGAGCCTCCCAAGCATCTTGACAGAGGATGCGGATTCCCGCGAACCTGGGCGCCTTCTTTCGAAAGTTCGGATCAGACTCGGACCACTGGTCATATAAGGCAGTCAAGTCGTGCCTCAGGCTGAAATAGTGTCTGAGGAGGGCCTCTGTGTCATCGCCCCGGTGAACATCTTCATCTTCTGTTTCTTTGGGCAAAGACGCAGGCTTGCGTGATCCAAGGCTGTTCTTTGGCCAGATCACTTTGTAATGTAAAAATGATTCATCTTGCTTCAAAGACAGCAAGCGCCCATGCAGTACACAATTCCTACAATAAACATGATTAGAAATATTGATCCCGAACAATCAAAATGAACCCGCGGCGGAACACAGCTATACCATTCATCATTGATCTTCTGCCACCGAAAAGACTGCCCACAGCGAAGGGTCGTATCAATGCAGAGCTCGGTTAGACTCAGGGGTAGCTTGCGCCAGCTAGATACAGGGAGTGTTGGCATGGCAGAGTATCAGGACGAGTGACGCTGGAGAGAGTTAAATATAGTTGGGCAGGCTCAGATAGGTAGACCGTGGAGCAGTTCATATCTCGAATAATTGATTGCCTGACGAGGATTCTAGACGCAGTGAGGTGTTTGCACATTCGCGGATGAAGCAAGGTACGAACCCCGACAGGAGCATTCGGTTCCCGATAACTTCACCTCGTATGCACCTACACGTGCCTGCATTAATCCCATGCAGTATATTACGTAACTAGCGTATGGCCCGTGCTACCCAGGTCAAAGAGCTAAAGCCCACACCCAGACCCCAGACGTGGCCCAGAGGTTCCTCCCATCCAACCAAAATTTCTAATTTCTCCAGCCTCGCGGTTGATCGTGCGTCGCGGCTCTTCAAGGAGCTCTGCAATTTTTCCACCCTCCCTTCCTACCGAGTGTACATTTTTTCACCACATTCAGACCGACAAGCAACCTAGCATTTTGTGGATTGTCTCGTATCGCACGCGTCCTATGAACCTCCGCGCATTCGCGTCGCCATGAACGCAGATAGCTATTCTATGCGAGGTAAGTTAAACCCAGCCTCTCATCACTCCAGGCAAACCCCTCTGGGCCAACCGCTTTCGCTACCGCAGCCACTCTATTTCTTGACACACTGACCCATTGCAGATGGCCGCCTCGGCGCATCGCGTGACTACTCGTCTCGTGATGATAGACGCGACCGAGGCGACCGAGGCGACCGAGGCGACCGTGGTGATCGACGTGACCGAAGGCGCAGTAGATCGCCCCGACGCCCTCATCGGGATGAAGATGCATATGCATCAAGCCGAAGCCACCGAGACCGGGAGCGTGAGGATCGGTATGGTGGCGCCGGCCGTGATAACCGTGACGGCCGTGATCGTAGAGAGCGAGACTGGGATCGCGATCGAGGTGCGCGCAGAGAACATCGCCGTGACGATGGCGCCCGGCCGCCTCGTCGAGATCGCGAGCCATACGGAGAGGATCGCCGTGGTATTGGTGGTGCTGGTAGTGGCGGTGACCGACGTGAACGTGGCGGTAGAGATCGCGACGAGGATCTCATTGCGCAAAACCGTCGCGGTCGTAGTGCATCACCTCCGAAAAAACGAGAGCCAACTCCCGACCTTACCGATGTCATCCCAGTCCTCGAGCGGAAGCGCCGCATGACCCAGTGGGATATCAAGCCACCTGGCTACGATAACGTCACGGCTGAGCAAGCGAAGCTGTCTGGCATGTTCCCATTGCCCGGTGCACCCCGGCAGCAACCTATGGACCCCACAAGACTCCAGGCTTTCATGAATCACCCGGGTGGTGCTGTCAACAGCGCGGCACTGAAGCCAGGCAATTCACGACAAAGCAAGAGACTTCTAGTTTCCAATTTACCGGCAGATGCAACGGAAGACAGTATCACCAACTTCTTCAATCTTCAACTGAACGGCCTGAATGTGATCGAGAGCACGGATCCTTGTATCCTTTGTCAGATCTCAAAGGATCATTCATTTGCTTTACTTGAGTTCAGACACGCTTCGGAAGCTACGGTGGCCCTGGCTCTAGACGGCACGTCGACGGAAGCAGATGATTCGAGGAATGGGGCAGCTGCCGGCGGACTCCGTATAAAACGACCAAAGGATTATATCGTCCCCGCCGTCCCTGACGATACGCCTTATGAACCGGGCGTGGTATCGAAATTAGTGGTTGATACCCCCAACAAAATCAGTATTTCGAATATTCCTCCATATCTTGCTGATGAGCAGGTCACGGAGCTGCTGGTGGCATTTGGAGAGCTTAAAGCGTTCGTCTTAGTGAAAGACAGTGGCACTGAAGAATCTCGCGTGAGTCTACTTCCTACCGAATATGTGTTCAAAGTTAACAATCGCCAGGGAATTGCATTTTGCGAATTTGTCGACCCTTCAATCACGGATATCGCTGTGCAGGGTTTGAATGGCATGGTCATTGGCGAAAAAAATCTCAAGGTCCAAAAGGCCAGCATTGGAATTACTCAAGTGTCTGGCGTGGAGATGGGTGTGAACGCGATGTCTATGCTTGCTGGCACTACCGCCTCCACTGATGCGGAGCTGAGTCGCGTGGTCCAACTGCTGAATATGGTCACCCCGGAAGAGCTCTTAGACAACGACGACTATGAAGGTGAGCTTAAGACATCATATCCCATGGACTGATCCAACTAACTAGCGGAATAGAAATCTGCGAGGATGTCGAAGGAGAATGCGTCAAGTATGGTCAGGTCCTGGCTATGAAAGTGCCGAGACCAATTGGAGGTAGCCGACAGTCAGCGGGCGTTGGCAAGATATACGTCAAGTTTGATACTACGGAATCTGCCCAAAAGGCGCTTCAAGCTTTAGCAGGAAGGAAGTTTGCAGATAGGACCGTCGTTACAACATATTTCCCCGAGGTAAGTGTGGTAATTGCCGACTGTAACGGGAAACTGTTAACATATTTCTTAGGAAAACTTCGAGGTTGCAGCATGGTAAAACACGGTTGGCGTTGCTGGTGCTTGGGCACGTTGGTTATGCAAACTAACCTGTGGCAGTAATGGATGCGAGAGAGACTGAGGTGAGCGTTGCTCAATATTTCGTGAAAACAAGTGTATTCTATTATAACTTGGCGTCAAGGCCAAGTCTGTAGGGTCCATAAATAGCCCGTACCGCAAAGGAATCTGAAGGCGTCAATGCCGTTCCGAATTGCTCAACAGCCCTTTCAAAACGGCGAATGGCGACATTTCACGAGTCTCGAACTTTCATCGCAATTTGTAACCATCACTACTAACTGTTTACTCTGGACGCGCTCTGGATTGACTACGAATATGTATGTGACCTTTTATCAAACTGCACGGCCGCAGTAGGAAGCACCTACGGACGTACGTAACCAAGTACCGGTAGGTAGGTTTAGTTATGCCTACATATGGATATTGAAGCTTTGTACCAACTTGAAGTGTTGCTAGCGACGAGGCAACTATTAACTTTAAGATCTTCCCAAGCTGTACGAAATAGAAGACCAGTTTACCCTATGTATTTCTCGGCCTGTCGTTTGGTTCGGCCATCCGAGGGCATCTTTCCTCTATGAACCCCCTGCCGATGTGTTTGCGTAGGTCAGCTGGCCGAGCTAAATGGTAGGCCGGACAGAAGGATGAAGACCCACCCGGTGCTCGTTGTCAGGGCAACAGAATAGCCTAAGCCGGCAACCAAAACAGTCAACAAAGTTAATTGGTGCGCCTTGCTCCACACAATAACTATCTGCCTACCTACCCACTTACCTATCTGCCAACCTCTCTCTGGACCTTTCTTTTTCCTTGATTCCAACAACCTATACCGCAGTCTTCAATACCTTGCGGCGGCGCCGAGCATTCAGGATTTCGTATGCAAAATGGCTGCCGGTGATCTAATTGACTTCGATGTGATCGAGGGCCAGAAAGAAAACATTCAATCTCTGCCTGGTGGCAGATCGGCGAAGAAGCTTGCTGAGGTCTTCTCAGCTTCCCCACTACACAAGTTATCAACGCCTACTCCGACCGAGACGAGAAACATAAACGACTGTATCAGAGCGGAATACGAGGCTGAAGTTGCCGCTCTGGCCGAGTGTGACGACCCTCTTGATGTCTTCGATAGATATGTGCGGTGGACCTTTGACGCATACCCATCCGCCCAAGCCACATCCCAATCCCAACTTCATACACTCCTAGAGCGCGCCACCAAGGCTTTCATAGGGTCGCCACAGTACAAGAACGATCCCAGATATCTGAAGTTATGGCTGCATTATATCAATTTCTTCTCCGACTCCCCTAGAGAAACCTTCGTCTTTCTGTCACGTCACGGGATTGGCGAGAGTCTGGCCTTATTCTACGAAGAGTACGCTGCCTGGCTCGAAAGCTCAGGCCGCTGGAGCCAGGCGGAAGAAGTGTACAATCTTGGTATCGAGCGAGAAGCGCGCCCCGTGCAGCGCCTTACCCGCAAATTCGCCGAATTCGAAAAGCGACGGGCTCACCATGCGGACGACATAAATGAGCCCGCGTCTCCTGCCTTACCTAGCGTGAGGCCAGCGTTGGCTGCCAAGGTTGACCCGTTTGCAGCAGCAGCCCGGCCGGCGGACCCTCAGGCGCCGAGACCCAACGCGGGTGTAGGCGGGCAGTCTTCTAGACCTAGCAAGTCGAAGCTCACCATTTTCTCGGACGCGAGTTCGACGCAACCAGCGGTGCCACCCACGGCAGGGGGCGCCAAGGGATGGGACACGATTGGATCTCTCGCTGATCGCAAGAAGGAGAACATAATGGAGGCTAAGCCTTGGGCGGGAGAGACGTTGAAGACGGACATTAAAAAAAGCAGCGGACCGAAGATGGCTGTGTTCAGGGATCCGGTAAGCTGAGCCCTTGCCCCATTCCGGCACCGGCCGATTATTGATGAGAATAGGACTAATTGTTGGCGGTTACGTTATCGTGTATTTTCAGTTACTGGCCAGAATAGCAGAGTCTCATATTATCATTGCTCCCTCAAAGCACCAAGTGATTGCCAACCCTCAAAGTGGTAGAAGAGAACGCATTCATGTTAATCTTGAAGCCGTCTATCCTACCCCAGAGGAGCCGGGCACCGAGTTGAGCTTTGAAGAGATATGGGCAGCCAGCCGAGGATGGCTCGATGCTTGCTGGGACGACGAGAGCCAAGTCGACCATCACCAAGAAGTGGCTGACGAGAACTATCCCCCGGTAGAGGTTCTCAGTAAGGTTGTCGAGCAGAAACTGGTAATCCACAGAGACGTTGTTGAGCTTGACGAAAACGGGACTATCAAAGACCACGCCAAACCAACGAAGGGCAGGAAGAAGAAAATCATGGAGGTCAACGAAACCCAAGTTAGTACGTATATCTGCTTCCCTACAAGTTTGTCTGCTGGACTCCTATGGAACGCGTACCTTCCTCACTTCGCTTGCCAACATCCATCTCGCAACTCTCTGTTTGCAAGCACCTCTACTAACCTTCCTGCCTTCACAGTCAAAGCAAACCTGGACTCTCCCTCAGGCCCCAAAATCAAGAAGAAGAGGCCTGCATCATCAGAGCCCACCATGACGATCCACACCAGAGCCGCAACCGACGACATATACGAATTGTTCAATGCTCCTCTTAAGTCATCCAACGACAGTGCTGAAAGCGACGAAGATGAGTACATGACCGACGGCGACTACACTAGTGATGCAGAGAGCATCGGTACCACACGGCAGTTCGGGACAAGCGAGGCTGGTGACGGCGATGACATCGCGGACGACAAGAGTGTGAGCGAGTGGTCCGAATTTACCGCTCGAAAACATATACCCAACATTGACGGCGAGCCTGAGCAAGAACTAGATGAGGATAGCGAGAGCGAGAGATCTACCCTTATAGATGCCCGTGATGATGTGCAACAATCCGAACACGAGGAAAACGATGATTTCCTGCCAGCACCAGAGGACTCTCCCCCAAGGACTCGCACCAGATTTATCCCGATCCCGCCAGAGGACTACGAGCCACCTACGCAGCCGTATAGGGACCCGGCTGAAGTGGCTAACAACCGCCTGCCGTTTATGACACCAATTGCGGAGCGAACAGAAACCTCAGTCGGCGTGTACACAGATGCTAAATTCAACTACTATGCGAAGTCTCCGTGCAAGATTGACACATTGGACACGACAGCCGAGGAAGAGGAGGATTCCTCGGAAGGCAACGAAGAATTTGAGCCTTTCAGCAGCCCGCTAAGGGAGGTCGCGAACGATATTCTCTCGCCCGTGAAGATTCCCCAGCCCCCGTTGCTCAAACACAGCAAACCCAAAGCGTCGACTGCCCCGGTCATACCGAAGGGACCTATCATCAAGGAAGCCCAATGTAACCCGGTCGACAGCGCCATCAGAGATGAAATCCTAGCTAAAGTTCACCCACCTCTTAGCTCATACCCGGGCTTCTATGACCATCGTAACGAGAGAAGCGATCGTGGCGCCGAAATTCGCAGATATGCCAAGATGGTAAGCAAGAACGGCAAGAGCAGCAATGAGAAGACGGGCCCTGTCGGCAGTCCCGTGGTTCTCGACTTTCCAGATCTCATGTGCGAATACACCCTGAAGCGTGAACTTGGCGCCGGAGCTTTTGCGCCAGTCTACCTTGTCGAGAATTCAGCACCCGAGGATGATCAAGACGGCGTTGTGGAGATGGGCAAGGGCGCCTTCGCGACTCGACAGCGGGCCACGCTCGAAGCCCTGAAGATGGAGCAACCGCCCACCGCCTGGGAATTCTACATGATGCGTCTCGCCGCCGACCGTTTAGGCCCGCAACACCGCGCCAGCGCTTCCATTTCGGCCGCCAACGAATTGCATCTGTACCAGGACGAGTGCTTCTTGCTGCTGCCTTTCCATCCCCATCCCACACTGCTCGCCGTTGTCAACTACTTCCGCGAGCAGCCGTCTGGCATCATGGACGAGACGCTTGCCATGTTCTTGACAATCGAGTTGCTGCGCACCGTTGAGGCGCTGCACACGAAACAAATCCTGCACGGCGACCTGAAGGTCGACAATTGCCTGCTCCGGCTCGACGACTCGCCTTCCTCTTTCTCCCAGTCCCAATACCAGTCCCAGGCACCAGCACAGGCGCTCTCGAGCCAGTGGAGCGCAGATGGTTCGGGCGGCTGGTCGACCCGCGGCGTGGTGCTGATCGACTTCGGACGGGGCATCGACATGCGCGCCTTCGAGAAAGACGTGCAGTTCATCGCGGACTGGAAGACGACTAAAGAAGACTGCGCCGAGGTGCGCGAGGGCCGCCCCTGGACCTGGCAGCTCGACTACCACGGGCTCGCGGGGATCCTGCACTGCCTGCTTTTCGGCAAGTACATCGAGACGGTGCGCGCGGACCAGGGCGGCCTCGGCACGGCCGCGGGCAGGAAGTACAAGATCCGCGAGGGGCTCAAGCGCTACTGGCAGACGGATATCTGGGCCGAGTGTTTCGACATCCTGCTGAACCCCGGCTCGCACGTCGAGGCTGAGCCTGAAGCGCGCATGCCCATTAATCGCAGCTTGAGGGGGATTCGCGAGCGCATGGAGGAATGGCTGGAGGCCAATTGCGAGAAGGGGATTGGACTTCGAGGCGTGATGAATCGGGTGGAGAGCTGGGCGAAGAGCAAGAAACATTGAGTTGGTTGTTCTGGGTTTGAGAACTTGAGGACTATAAGCCGTGGCTGTATTCCACCCACACAACCATGTGCACCGGAATGCGGGAGAGGCGTTTAGTAAACGGTTGGATGGGCATGGCTATATGTTGGCTGTTGATGATGCAACTACGTGCACGCTTTTATTACGAAGATGAAGAAGACACGAGCAGGGTATCTTTCGCTGGGCGTTCAGGGCGTGAGACATGGCTATTTTTTCCTCCTTTAAGATATCCCAGCTGGCTTCGTTATTAGAAATTTATCATATTATTCCCATTTTCTTCTTCCCTTCGGGTTCAATCTTCCCTTTTTGTCGTTGCGGCTACCTAGTCGTGTCCATTGCCCCTGTCTATGATTTGTGATGAAAACCTGCCAGCTACCTACCTAGAAGACTTACAATGCTACAAGGTGAATCGTATGTAGCGTTCCGCCTCTCGAGTACCTTTCCCGAGACGCCATACCCCTATCATTGATGCCTATTCGGATCCGCTATCGGAATCCTCGTCGGCTTGCTTCTTTCTCTTTCCCCTCGTCTTCTTCACATCTTTGGCGCTTTTGCGGTTAACCTGATCCTGGACTTTGGCGCGTTCGCTCGCGCCGTCCGCCTGCAGTTTCTTCTCCAGTTCAGTGAATTCCCCCGAGGTGGGATCCATGCCGATTAATCGCTCGAGCAACTTGATCTCGTCTGCCCATACTTGCTTGTCTTCGACAGTCTTTCCGTCTGGCCCGGGCCGGTCGATGGGTGTCTCGAGGACCATGGGCAAGCCGGCGAACGCGTCGTAGTTCATAACGTTATGGAAGGCGCGAAGACCAAGGAATCCTGTTCCTATGTTCGCATGCAAGTCGCGATGCGAGGCGAACGGCGCCTTGCTATCATTGATGTGTAATGCGCGCAGGTACGAGATACCAACCACTTCGTCAAATTTGGACATGGTGGTGGCAAAGGCCTCGGGTGAGCGCAGATCGTAGCCCGCCGCGAAGGTATGGCACGTGTCGATGCACACGCCGACGCGGCTCTTGTCTTCAATGAGAGCGATGATATCCCGCAGGTCCTCAAAAGTCGAACCAACGACGTTGCCTTGTCCCGCCATGTTCTCTAAGACGGTAACTACAGTGCTCGTAGCCTTGTGTGCCTTGTTTAGCTGTGCCGCAATGCGTCCAATTGCGGACTGGCGGTTGTCACCGTTTGTACTTCCCGGGTGAAAGTTGTATAGCGTGATTCCCAGCGACTCGCATCGGTTTAGGTCATCAATAAACGAATCATATGCCTGATCAGCCTTTGCTTTTTCCGCCTGTGCTAGATTAATAAGATAAGAGCCATGAGGTAGACAATGCCGGTGGACCTCGAGGTTGTGCGCCTTGGAGAGAGTACGGAACCCATCACGGGCTTCAGGAGCGATAGGCGGGTTCGCCCACCTGCGTTGTGACTTAAGGAACAGCGCGAATGCGTTCGCACCGATGTGTACGGTGTTCATGACTGAGTTTTGTACGCCTGTACACGATATATTAGAACGAGTTCGAAACCATGAGAACAATAAGGGACGTGGGGGTCCGCCTACCGCCTGCGCTGCTGACGTGAGCGCCAATATACATTGCCTTCTTCAGAGTAGAAACGGCAGTACGCTGGGCGAGAGGCGTTATGTCACCGTCAGACTTAGTCTTGGCTTTAGGTTTCCTTTGCCTTGGTTTTCTGGGGGCAGCTTTGAGCTCTTCAGCAGCTGAATCTTCATCGTCCGCGCTTGACTTGGCTAAGACCTTGCGTCTTTTCACAGACTTAGATTGTAGCTGTTTCTCTTCGCTTTCTTCAAACGAGAGATCAGGCTCAGACGACGCCTGGACCGCTCTGCGCTTCGTTGCCCGAGCCATTGATCTGGCTCTTGATATTGCGCCCGTCTTGGGAATATCAACTAAAAGTCCAACCGCTTCTATAATGGCGTAGCCGATGGTGTGGGCGATCGCGGTTCTTGCTGCTTCATGGGGTTGCATGGGAATATCTGTGTGCAGCTATGCGTAGTGAGTAGGTATTTTGTACACTAGAGACCACCTGTTGTGGCGAGCAATGCAAGTTAGGAGGAAGAAATCGCTTCGACCTTAGAAAGCAGTGATTATCCCGGCTTGATTACTATGGTTGGCTCCTTGAGTGGCCACAAGAAGTAATAATAAGTGTTCGTAGTCGGTGATAGGATGGATCAACACGTCTGAAGTTTGAACGCGCCACCGCCACTGAGTGTTGGAGCGAAATCACGTGGTCCGTACATGTCTGTCGCGATTGCTTACCTAAAGCATGTATAACTGAATACCAAGTACAAAGTAGGTACAAGTGGCGAAAATAAATGCAATAAATACGTATTTCGCATATTATGTATATAAAGAAATAATTATGTATTAAAATAAAGCGCAGGTCGTCGCGACTCGGAGTCTTGGACAGATCTAAATTACTCTGGCGAACGATAGTTGTTGAGACGCTCCAAATTATCTATCCTCTTTACCGTGTATGAATTCGGATGAAAACTGCCTACCTAGGCAATCGATACAAATGTGTGGTTTCAGGGACGCCTGAGCTTTTGCGTATCTCGTTGAACTTCAAAACTGAACGTCGGTCCGCTTCGCCGTCGCTCCTTCTCCGACCGCCCATATACGGCAGTCTGTAGTGTAGGTACACTAATAAAACATTCCGTACAAGTGGGGTAGCCCTGCCGGAGGCCAAGTCGTGCCGCCGGGGCTGGATCAATTTCCAAGGGTAGTTACGCCCGTTCAGCAAATGTTATGGTCTCATCATCATCAGTTCGTAAGTTTGAAGTTATACTAGTTACGGAATATATTGTGTACGCCACTTCTAATGTGCAAACCTTGTACCCATTCCCATCCGGTGCCTCCGGCGTCCCCGCCACAACTTACAAGAGTTGTGTTGTGGGCCGTGATCAAGTGAAGCATCCAATTCTCGTCTACCTTGCCACCACTCTTCACCTAGCTACATGTCTACCTCCGTACTGTAGCCGATAGTCATGCCTACACACGTATCCAATGCCGACCTAGCTTACCATCACGTTCCTTTGACTGTCGTCTGGCTGACACACGCTCCAAGATCATCGTATGTAATTGTGCTGATTACTTCGTACACGGCCAGATTTGGAGCATAATCCAATAGATAGTAACCCCCAACCTCGGTACGATATCTTTAACAAGTAGGGGTGCGGTAGCCTGTACCTAGGATATTGAGACATCCTGCGTTAGGTGACAGCTAGGTACAGAAATCTTATGCGAAGCCAAGGTCATGCGTCCCTTTTGTCTACATACTGAAGCTCGCGTACACTAGTGCCGTCCTGTCATCCCTTCTACTATGTAAGAGCGGCTGAGAGGTGGTCTTATATATTATTGTACCGTTAACGTCTTTTCTCTACTATGTATGTATTGTTCGGCACACCTCATTGCCTGGGCACGTAAGTTGCCTACCTAGTCACTACACTATGTACTTAGATACGCATTACTCGACGGGATATATTATCTAGTACCTACCTAGGAGGACGAGTGGCGCCGCCAAATGGCCGAGCAATACGTACGTATCTATTATGTAGGTATGTTAGACTTGGAAGTTGGGAGTTAGGCAATAGGTAGCATATTACAACTTCAACCCGTGAGAACACCGATTTGACCCGTAGTTCAACGTACCGGCTCCTATTTCGTACTTATTAAGTACGATTTACCGGTACATCTCATCCACAGCCTACAGTACATACCTGGGTACTATACAGATGCGTTGCATGTTCTATAAATTGCCTCGAGTTTACCTACATAGTACTTCGTATGTGGATTCATACATATAATCAAAGCGTTAGACCTCGGGCTTCTAGCGGTTAGGCCGTAGTGTAGGGGTTGTTTTCAGTAGCGCAGTAGCATCTGTCATGTCATCTGTCATGTCATCTGTCATGGCTCATTGGCAATTGCACGAAATACATAAACAGGTTTATTACTATCAGAAGCCCGTTCCGGGACTATCCGGCAGAACCCGTGCTGCAAGCCTGCGCGCCTCAAAACGAGGCATGACATAAGAACGGAAATGGAGAGCAGGTAGAGGCCACATAGGTATGATGTTCTTCCGTGACGTCGATATCCGCCTTACACTACCTAGACTCATGCATGGAAACATGCACCGTCCTACCGAAGCGACTATGAGGCCCGAGCTGAAGTAGCAAAGCCTGACCGCGCCGACTCCGCAATACCACCGTACGGCGTGCTGCAGTGTGGGTATTTGAAATCCACCACGGGGGCAAGTACACTATACCCATCGCCATGTACAAGGACACACGCGTGTCATTTCAATATGAAATTATTATAGAAAGTTGCCGAGCATGTGGCCGTAGTAAAAGATCTCATAGGCCTGCTTCCCTGTTAAGTTTGCTCCGGTACACTAACAACGCTGTAGTGTAGACATGCCGAGGTAGGTAGCCTAGGTAGTACCAAGTGTACTCAACCCACGCTACAGGAGGTACGCTTCCTACACTAATAACACCAACTGCAGGCTAGGTAGGTACCTCTCTGCAGACTGCCTCAACATCTCCGCTTACAAAGAGCAAATACCGGCATATGAGCTTGATACTACGGTCTCTGGTACGTATGACAGAACTTTAGGTACTGGGCAATTAAAGATAATATAAGCAGGTACAGACCACATTTAGTGGACACGTGCAATATATTCCGTAGTGTAGGTGGACAAGAAAAAAGAACATCTTGGAAGCATGGCGTGGCGCTAGCTATCTAGCGATGACAGCCAGTGGATTGGGGCGACTCGGATTGAAGCTTTTCTGAGGTCTGGGCGGGCTCTGGGCAGGCACCGGGAGTTGGGCGGCGTTGGCACTAAGCGCAGGCCTAACCTGGATAGTCAGTTCGACCGTCCCGGTAATGTGGATACCGGCTGGGGCTGCGAACCCCAGGGCCGGCTTTCAGCATCCTTTGCCGCTCTGGGCCAATTGGAGGCTCTGGTTGGGCCTGTCGGTCGCCCGTTCGGAGCAGTCCTATCGCTGAGATCCCCACCTGGAAAGCGAGATCCATCTCGCCTAGGGTCCCTCGCTAAAGTAGCTCCCGGCTAATCAACACACCCATAACGACAACGTGCCGGCTGTGCCGCACATGATTGGCTGCTCCGACGCCGACCACCAGCCCCATCCGTGCGCCAATCACTGCACACCCTCGTCATTTGCGTGCACAACGGCTTCACTCACGTTGCCAATCCAGGTAATTCACAAGTCAGTCATCAGTCAGGCTGTCGGTCGGCTCAGTTGGTCGGTCGGTCAGTCAGTCGCTCAATGCGCTCAATGACTACCGGTAAGCCCCGGGCTGCGACTACCGTACATACGTAACTACACTCTGCTATTACTAAGTACACATACCGGTACCTGCCTCTCACCGTCATGACGTGCTGGTTCCGCCGGCCATCCGACGACAAGAGAGCGTTGTACCTAGGGTCCAAGTACCTAGGAGGCGTCTGCAGTGGGTACGGCGTAGGCTCGGACCCAGACTACGCTACAATAACACTTACCTATTCGGCGTGAGGCGCGAGGCAAACAGCCGGGAGTAGAAGAAAAGTCTTCCCGGGTCTATTTGGAGTAGCGTACCTACACCCGCACTACAATGTAGTACGCTCCGGAGTTACAACCCCAACTACCCCATCCTTGCTGCAGGTAACAACTTCCAAGGTTGTTTAAGTGGGAACTGTTGTTCTTTTTTTAAGAGGCTACCGGTACCTCTCCCTCAACCAAGCCATATTTAAATTCAATTCCCCTCTATATCACCAGTACGCAGCGCCTCCCCTTCCCCCCTCTCTTCCCGCGCATACGCCCGCCTTCACTTTCTCCCCCATCGGCGCAGTCGGTGCCCTCAAGCTACCATTCACCTTGGTGGAACACGGTCTTCCTTCGCTCCTATTGGAAGTGCACCCTCCGCAGGGTTCTTTTCACCATGGCCGACTTGCTTCGCCGCCATCATGAACATGACCCCCCGGTCGGGGAGCTTCCAGTTCCCCATGGGCCCGAGACTGGCCTGGAGCATGAACACTATCCCCGCCGGGCTTCCGTCAACTATGCCACTGACTACGAGAGGCAGATCTTCGCCCATCTGCTTCAGCCCGACGACTCATACACCCCCGAGGGTGTTTACTGGGCTGACCTGCCTTTCCTCCAGCGCTTTGCTTTTGTTAGGAAAGTCAACGTGGAAGAGAGCCATAAGGAGTTGGGCACCCTCTGGTCCATGATTAAACGGGACCCTCTCAGCCCAGTATCCTGGTATTTTCGGAATTCCATTCTTCCTGGTGCTGGTTTGTTGCTCGAGGGTTATGTCCTGTTCTCCATCGGCAATCTTCAGCCATTGTTCGCCGATGTCTGGAAAGGTTGCTGGGGCACCTTCAAGGTGTGCAATAAGAACTGGGTAGCGGCTGTGACCTACCTTGAGATTATCGGAATCATGTTCGGTCAGACCGGCGTTGGTGTATGCCTCCCTTCTCTACCTCCCATATCTATTCACATAAACTGATATCTTGATTTAGATCATCGGTGATTGGGTCGGACGAAGATGGGGTCTTATTCAAGATGCTTTGGTTATGCTTTTCGGCCTAATGTTACTGACCGCTTCCTGGGGTGTAACGCTAGAAGGCTGGGTAATTCTATATGCCTGGGCTCTGTTCATCTACGGTATGACTCGAACCCCCCGTTTCATTCTTTTCCTACAGGATCATTCACTCACAATAACCAGGTGTTGGTGTCGGCGGTGAATATCCCATCACAGCGACGTCATCCATGGAAAACGCTGTATCGGCCGGAAAATTGTCGACTCGGGAGGACCGCCTTCATCGAGGCCGAAAAGTCACTTTGGCTTTTTTGATGCAGGGCTGGGGCCAATTCTATAACCAGATCGCCCTTACAATCCTCTTGTTAATATTCAACCGACAGAGTGGTGGCGAGCCGCCGTACACTCAGTTCGCTGCCCAGTACACGTTCCGAATTTCATTCGCAATTCCCGCTATCGGTACCCTGTGGCTGGTTTACTACCGTACCTATAAAATGAAAGCCGCATCCAGGCGCCTTGAGAAGGCTAAGAAGAAGGCCAATGTCACTGGATACGACGTCAGATCCCTCCAGACCACTTTCCAGTACTTTGGTGGGCGACTATTCGCTACTGCTTCTGGCTGGTTTTTCAATGATGTTTTCTTCTACGGCAACAAGTTGTTCCAAAGTAAGTGAATCCATGGTTTGCAATGAATCGCAAGTCTTGTCCACTAAATCCTACGTAGGTTCATTTATCAATGTCATCTCCAATGATCCGAAAGCTATTTTAACCACTTGGAACTGGAACTTGGTCAACGTTGTTGTTTCACTGGCTGGCTATTATTGCGCGGCTCTGTTGATCGACCACAAGATGTACGGCAGGAAAATGATGCAACAGATCGGTTTCTTGGTGTGCTTCCTCACTTTTGTCATCCCCGCCTTCAAACTCGGGTTTTATACGAGTTCGGCCGGAATCCACAGCTTCCAAGCGCTTTTCTTCCTGTCATCGTTCTTCAACCAATTCGGTCCGAACGCGGTTACTTTCCTCGTCGCTGGTGAGGTCTACCCGACGCAAATCCGCGCTACTGCACACGGTTTCTCGGCGATGGTTGGAAAAGCTGGTGCTTTGCTCGCGGCGGTACTCTACAATTACATTGACACGCAGACCAAGTTCTACGTCGTACCTTGGTTTGGTCTCGGTGGTATGCTTGTAACGTTCTTCTTCCTTCCGGATACCACTGGCCTTGACCTGAAGGAACAAGAACGCCGATGGCAGTACATGTTGGAAGGCCGATCGGAGGAGTACCACGGTATCGCCATCCACCCTCAGCACCTGTCTCTGTGGGAGCGATGGACCGGTGTAGGCAAGAACTACCACCCTGGCCTTGACATGAAGTCCAAGATCCGCGATCTTCGTGCCGAGTGGGAGGAGAGAAGAAGCAGCGATGCCGAATCAGCCGATTTCGATGCGGACCAGGATGACGACATAACGAAGGACATTCACAATTACTTCAGCGGCATTTCGTCTTCCGACCCATTGAAGAGCGGGAAGCTGAGCGGGAATGGATCGGAGTCGCAAGCCACGAGTCCCGGAACCGTCGATGAGAAGACGCGCTGAGGCGAGGTATCTCTAAAGATAACTTGAACTGAACTATTTCCTTAACCCCGGAGGCCTACGGAACTCGTTAAGGGGGTTCATATGAGCGGTGTGTTTTTTGTATATATTGGTTGGTAAGGAATGATCATTTCAACCCACTCTAAAAAGTCGTGCGGAAGCCACATTCATTTTCTGTGCAGGCGGACCTGCGTCACCCGACGTCTCTTCGCAACCCTCTCTAGGTCGCTAAACGCTTAGAAATAAAATCATTCATATAGTATAATGTTACATAGGTATCTATTGACAATCCTTTTGCCTCCATGTCTGTTATTTTAACTAGTTGCGCGAGTGCCTACCCCCTTTCCAGTTGGCCTCAGCCCGGCCTTTGAGAACGACCTCGGACTGACGACTGATCGTCCCGAGACGGCACACATTGCGCGCCGGCGGCGGCATTGCGGCACTGCACGGGTGGGTGGCGGAGTCGTGGACGGGCATGCTTACTTCGGTGGGTACTCTGACACGGCGTAGGTAATGGAATTATCCGAGCTCTATAAGCGCTTCATTTCGTCATAGGGACCCGAGTCATGGGCCGCGTACGTCCGTAGAACATGAGGAATCATCCGGGTTTGAAAATTCTCACAATTGCCGTTTTACGTTGCCGTCGTTGAACGTCATGCTACAAATCTGGTGGGCAGGCTAGCTAGAAATAGATATACCGTGCCTTATGTGGCGGCTGGCCCGGATCTCCTAATAACTGCGTACGCGTACCTAGTGTACGTCCGTAAATAATAATAATAATAATAATTACCTTACCTAGCGCATCTACATAAAGCACTCCATAACCATTGATCTCCTTTACTGCCCGGAGCCACTAACTCGGTAACTGATGGGAGTCTGAACCGATTCAAAAACTGGTGACAAACGGGCATTTCGCATTGTTTGCGAAACTGGCGGATGCTTAAAGTCCGAGCGAGTATTTCACTTGGTAATGTGAAGTTGTGACGGAGTTGGTGTCTTCGGGTACGTAGTCAAGGAGATACCTATACTATGATCACCGTATGCACCGGATGAATAGTGTTTACCTGCCTTGAACTGACACATGGTGAGCTGAAAACTCGATTGATACATGGGCCGCCTACATTACACTGCCCCGCGTAGGCATTTAAGACAGCGGGGGTGGCTGAGTGGGTAATACGGCAAGCCGATATGACCGTCGGCCGAGCAATGCGGTCGACACCTTCAAAGTTGGGCAGTGCAAATACCTATCAACGCTTTTTCCCTGGTAGGCCTCTGCTCGGCCAATGATGACGTACCTAGGTAGTCGAATATACCAGCGAATGTGCGACCTCACACTTGTTGATCTACTTGTCAGATCGGGTGGGGTAGCCGGCCGGCCAGTTATTTACGTGTACCGGTGCTACGGCGTAGTGTAGTGTAGCGGCGTACTTCGTAGGTAGTCCGTATCAGGGCTGATAGGTACCTAGGTACGTAACAGTTGACGTTACAGCACTCATACGCCTAACTTTGCAGGTACAGTGGATTGTACCGGTACCTGATGCAAGTCGCGCCGACTCGTGACTGCGCGTTTTGGAGAGGTCTTTATTGCATTGTTCGGCCCACTGCATTCTCGGCCACCTGCCCTACTCAAACCCACCACAAGGGGTCTATAGGTCAGTAATGTCCCCGGATGGCCGAACTATACTGTGTGCCGACCAATAGGACAAGGTGCCTAAGCATTTGTGTCAACCATCGCTTGATCCGTCGGAATTGACCGCGTCGCACACTCGCGTTTTCCATTCTCATCAACACCTAACCATCCCATAAACGCTTTCCATCGTCCTAAGACGTCGCCCATCTGCAATACCTAATACAAAGATGGATGCATTTCTCAAAAGGGCTGACTCCTGCCGTTCCTCTACCTCCCAGAGAACATCACCCTTAGATGAGAAGCGTGCCCACTTGCCACCGGAGGAGCCTCCAAGGAAGAAAGCAAAACAGGAGGAGACGTGTAAGAACGACGCAGATTCGGGCGACTATCAGATTGACGTTTCGACATTAGAACCACCGCCCTACCTACAAAGAGACTGTATTCATAGAAGTCCTGCCAATGGTGATGATGACGTGGCAGAGACTTCCGAAAGTGGCGACACCCACGTACCCGGACCAACGGCTATCGAAAGCTCTCTTCCCGAGATCGAGCCCAATGAGCAGGCGATTGAAGAGTACGAAAAATTGAAGGCTTCTCAGGAAGATGACTCTGCCAGCGCATCATCTAGGCTTCAATCCAGAGCATGGGTAAGAGGCAAAAGTTCTCTCTACGTCGACGCCTTCAGCCTCGCACTTGACACCGTTCTTGACGAAGAATCCCATCTCTTTGATGATAAGGAGAAACGGGTCTTTGAAGAGTGGAAGTCTCTCAACTATGAGACACAATTCTTGTATGATTGCAGGTTGCCAATACCGGGCTCCCGGTCCTCTAACTGCTCGTTAGATATGTACGCTTGTTTCTGAGGAAAACATATTCGTGGCATCGCATCGCTCGCTTAGACTACCATAAGGATATCATCAATACTGAGGCTGCTATACAAGAGTTGCAAAGGAGTAGGAGTCTTCCAAGGGACATTTCACCCGGCCCGACTGTCCGTATACCTGCTCAGCCTGCGATTAGCGCTTTTACTCAGGAGCAGTGCATTTTCAAGGATGTCTTCACCTTTGCGGATGCTTCCGAGGATTTCGTCGATAGTGTGGAGGAGGCAATTTCGCTTCTATCCTTGGACGAAGTGAAGGCTCTGGCTAAGGAAGCCAAGGTTCACGGCAAGAATAAAGCCGATCTGGCGAAAGCGATTTGCAAAATGAGCAACCAGCAGGCTGGCCTAGTATCAATGGGACTTCGGCGACCAAATGCCACAGAGTCTGTTCAATCGCCTGAACAGATCATATCGCATAAGCAATCCGTCGAATCCGGAGGGGCCGATAGAAACAGGCAAAAACATTTCCTTGAGAAAATATTAGCCATTACAGGTCCCTGTGTGCGGCTTTCACCGTCTGTTTTCAGATTGTTCGAACGAGTCCATTTAGTCTTCTACAGATCCACGGAGTGGACTGAGAAGTCTTTGACAACAATCATACTGGCTAAGATTTCAAGACGCAATTTCCCTTCCTATATCGTCAGCAGATCCTCTAGTATCTTCGCTTCTAGATCGCAGCTTCTAGAATTTGAAGCAGCCATGAGAACCGAATACGCGGTCGATAATATCTTAGAATTCAACGGCCCTGTCACAGAGGTTGGGTTCCAAAAGGTGATCGACGCATTTGAGATGATGTATCCGAGATGGAAGAGTATCCTGCAAGAAGAGCTAGAGAAAGAAGAAAGAGTTTACGAGTCAGGCGAGGGTGCCTATCTCAGACGACTCAGTCCGGGGCACGCATATACACGAATAGCCCATAAGGCTGCTTACGCCTTTGGACGGCTGAAGAGGCACCAGCGGGAGCATGAAATACTGACGGAGCTCCTCAGTCAACGCCTTTTCCATTTGGCTCGTCGAGGGTCGTGGTACCAACGTAAAGCTCTTTTAGAGGAGCACTATATGTGTGCGCTGCTACCTAGTCCGGCGTATACAGACCCGGAAAGGCAGAAAAGCCACTGGAAAGGCATCGCGGTAACCACTTGCGAGAGAGCCCTCGAAGATCCCGATTGTCATCTCAAATACCATTACGATCTACAAAGACGACTGGTCAAACTTGAAAAACAACTCAAAATACCCGTTAGATTGCAACATGATTTCGGCCACGTTCGTCTAAAAAAGCCGGAGCAGCATTACGCCGAGGGGATCCAATTGAGGAGAGTAGACGCCATGGGTAAAAATGGGCGCGGGTCAAACATGAAAACGATATGGGTTGATGAGGCCGAAGGCGGCGGCCAGTGCAGCGTTGAGTCCATGTGTCTAAGCTGGTATAGGGGCCAGGGCTGGAAAGGATACCATGCTGAAAGTGGAATCATACGAACCCTTTTCGCCTACTTATTCTTCGACATTCTTTTTCTATACGTTCCAAATGTCTTCCAAACGGCCTACCAGACATGCCCCCTGGATCTACACACGGACGCCTTTTATCCAACACGAGCTTCTGAAATTAATCGCCGACTAGTCGAGATTGCAAATGGAGGGGCACCAAGGTTGATAGAAGAGGTTGATAAGCGAGAACGAGAGAGACGAACGTGTGTTGTTGGTCTTAATTGGGACTACGAGCTAGAGGACTTACTCGACCTAGCCCACTGCTTCGAGGGTGCTGCGCTCGCGACAGTATGCAAGGTTCTCGCGCAGGAGTATGGTCAAAGAGGTGGGGGCATTCCAGATCTAATCCTGTGGAGGGCAGAACCCAGTAAGGAATGCATGTTCGCCGAAGTCAAGAGTGCAAACGATCGCTTGAGTGATACCCAGAGGCTTTGGATCCACGTTTTGACCGGGGCCGGCTTAAGAGTAGCATTATGCAATGCAGTGGCGAAGGAGGTCAGGGAGATCTAATGGGATTTTGTCTTTCTTTCCTTCGACTACACTACAGGCTCCTAAGGCTATACCCCATGGCTAGTCCATTCACACAAACATACCGCCGCAGCCGAGCGTCGCCATTTTCCCCAAGCATCCTTCGAAGGCGTGATCAGGCCGAACTACGAGAAAGGGGGTGTTTCTCCGTTAGCTCGATTCTAGAACATAACAACCAACAACCTTTGGGCCACCGTGCACAGTCCATCACATAAACACCGGTGGAGAAGGTACCAAACTGCGGGGTCATAACAGATAGGTATTGATACCACAGAAACTATTAACGGTAGGGCTTGATATCACAATGAGAGCGACAGGGGCAAGAGTCCAATACCTAGGTAACCTGCAAACTTCGTTCAACAAGCAGGTTCTGACGTTGAGGACAAAGTTACACCTAGTCTAGCCAAGACATGGACTCCACGTATGGAAGCCCCGGAAAGCTTCGATATGACCCTGGATACCGGTACCTAGACAAATCCCTCAGGCCGTACATGTATGGTCTATTTTCTTACCTATCCATGTGGCGGCATGGGTTCAAAACGGCCCTATTTAGGAAATTTCAGCTGCAGGACAATGGGTTGAATACAACTTCGCGGTACTAACAAGATACGCATCTCTAGTGTCACCGGTCGTGCACTCACTGTGATACTACATCTCAGTTCGAACCCTCGATCACTATTATCACATCTACATAGTAGATCGCTACGTTCCTGCCTAAATAGGAGCGGTTCTCTTAGGTCCCATGCGGAGGAACACACCCAATTGCGGGTGTGATCTATCGGCTCAGATCTGTTCAGTCTGATATAAGTGGGCAGCACCTGTGATGGGGCCCGTTCTCTAACTGATCACAGCGATGAGCAGACGGGAGCGCACAACATGTTTGTGGACTGGTCTACTCGAAGAATCCACATGTCGCCAGTGACCGCGCTGTGTCGAAGTGGATATCCCGGCCCAACCGAGTTCGGCAAACTACTGCGGCTGTATCACATCATCACTGCACCAACGAGTCTCAAGCCATTCGCGGCGGCCTCGGGAACTGTGGCTTTCCTCGAAGATAACTTGACTCAAATCCATCTATCTACCGGCCTATTGCCTGTAACTAAGTTGCTTTGGCTGTGTTCGGTGCAATTAAGTTAGGCTGTGAACTCGCCCAGTAGATCTAGCCGTGGGCGTTGCCATGGGCCATTGCGATCATAGAGATGTCGTGAACTCCGGGATAGCGCCTTTCTCAGAGTTGCGGGATGTTGCTAATGCGGATGTGTGATAGATATGGACATTTCTGCTGTTAGTCAACGAGCTACGATGAGTTGACCCGCATAGCCAGGCGTGAAATTGACAAAGCCACCACGGACACACTACTTACTCACCGCCGGTAAGGAATTGTTTCTCCAATGAGCGGACCAACGTCTAGGGACGAGGGGCCTTTCGATGTTGTATAGGTATACGGAATACCTACCTACGCACTTGTCAAAGCTCAACAAGAGCCCCGCGTACCGTTCTCATCACCACTTCATGTACCGGTATTCCCCTTGTCCATCGAACTGGCCCTCCGATCACTACACTACACCCGGAACCCACTCACCTGGACATGGCCGTACACTACGCACTACGGACTACCTAGGTTGGGTTGACTGCTTCGAAAAGCCCATATGATGGGCGCTTAAGGTATCCGGAGGTGCTACAGCACTGAGCACCCCAATAGACCAATAGATGCTTGCAGTCCGGGGAGCGTCGATGCACGACACAGGCGTCGACCAATTTACCCCCTCCGCCAGCCACCCTGCCTGCTTCTGCATCGTGTCGAACGAATGGGCTTGGCATGTGATTGGCCCCGTGGACCAGCACCCAGGCCAGGCGCTTAAAAAGCGGACCCCATGCCACCTTCGATGCAATTCCCAGGATCCCGGGAGAAGGGATCGCCGGCCAATCATCCACGGCGTCGCGAAGCCGAGTGCTTCTGGTTCTGCTCTGCGGCGCTACGCCTGCTCTTATTTGCTTTTGTTCCTTTCCCGCGCCTTGCATAGCATACCGGTACATGCCTTGTTGCGACCTTTTATCTTTTTACCTATCTACATGGACTAGTCGGGACTTTTGCCCATGTGCTACGGAAGCCTAACCTCCAAGATCTTGGGCGGTGCTCTCACTGCGACCAGGTGGGAGAGGGGAGGCGGTTGGTCTGGGCTAATTATCTCTCCACGGCGCAGGAATCTGGCCTTACCTTCTTCATCTAGGTGCGCATACAAACTGCACTTTTCGTCTTGGCGGAGAAACGTTGGGTAAGACTCTGGGAGGGTGATGAAGGAAACCCGGTAGAATACCTAAGTGACTCCCTAGGTATCAGTTTGGGGGCCAAGGGTGAGGCCTTCGATTTGGCCTTGTCATGCGTGCAGCACTATGTGAGCGCATTCCGCTTACGAGAACTTGGAGGGTGAAGCAGGCAAGAATCAAAAAAGGCTTTGCATGGGCCGGATCCCGTCAAGCTCATCGAGTGAAACAGAACAGAACTCTCAGTCTACAGATGCCTATAACGAACAAAAAGCTGTGGACCGTGGGGAATGATACACGTTTTCGCTGCTCATCATTAGACCTCAAATGTCAATATTCAGCTGTGCGATTCGGAAGCGTCCGCCCCCCGCGTGACAGGCCAGCCGTGTCCCGCGGCGACTTTGCTCGCGTCATCAAAATAAACATAGAGGGGGGCATGGGCGAGCCAGGGGGTGTGTGAAGGGAAAGCCTTCCGATCTAGATAATGACCATTAGTCGAGCCACCCACACATAAGCGAATAGGGTGGGCAAAAAGCTGCCTGGCAGCCAGCCAGTCAGACCCGTCACCATGATTCATGGGCTCCCCCTCCTCACGACTGCCAACAGCGCCATCCGACCAATTGTCTGTCGAAGTGATGCCCGTCTGCCCCGTGCTTTGCTAGCCTGCGTTTTCATGTATGTCGTAGGCCAGGTGCGAGCAGCCGTTGTCCTTCCCCCCCCTTCGCTCCCCTCTTTCTTGATGCTGTTCTTGGAGACCAATAAACGTAGGCGAGGGGGGCGTGTGTGAATGAGGGCCATCGAGAAGCCAGACGTTGACCGAAAAAAACACAACAATAATGTTGGTTGCTTGCCTCTGGGTTTTACTTTTCTCGCCACTGCTGATGGGCGGTATGGTACGTGTACGTGTAAGATGGACGTTGGTAAGAATGAGCGAATAGTTGGTTCTTTGCGTTTTTTTAGGTTTGTTTCTTTGTTATTGTCTTTGTGATTGTTTATTCCCACTGGGCTTTTTCTTAATCTTACCCGGTCGCTTCCGAGGTCATGCTTTTTCCTCTTCTGCTGTCTGTCTCTTTGTTGCAGTGGGTTAGGTACTGTATGCTTGTTGCCTTTTTTATGTTGGGTTTGCGACTTGATGGGGGGTTTCTTCCCAGCTTTTCTAACTATTTTAGTACTTGCCGAAATCGAAAAGAAGTAATCGCTTTTATTAGATTCTGGCAAGTATCTAATGCTAATGATAAAAATATAACTCCGGTGCGATAGCCGTTTTTGGTTTTGAGAGAGGTTGGTTGCTGGTTAGTATTCGTGTGCATTTAGTAGCGCAAAGATGAAGTTCATACGACACCAAGGGACGTTTGCATAAACGGACATGGGATATCACTGGGAATTTTGAATTTGGTTTTTTTCTGTTCTCTCTCGCTTTCTCTGTCTCTCGCTCTTGTCTGTCTCATGTACGTGCACCCAAGCGTTGCTCTCTCGAGTAGTTAGGTAGATAGATAGAGAAAAGGGAGAAGTCCTATGGACCCAGAATCAATACCCCGTCTTCCTCGCACCTTAAACCCATGCGGGTCTTTCCATGGGACCCCGCCCGTCCTGTCTGCCACCTCGCCGCTCCCCTCAACTCCTTAAGGGGGTTTCTCTTCCCGCCATCCAGATAAATCCATTTCAATCCGTCCCGTTTCCCTGATGTGTCCGACGCCCCTGTAGAAAAACAACGGGAAACAAAAAGACGCATACGCATGCAAGTGGCAATCGTACAGTGACCCGATAAGACTGATTCTGTAATGATACCGCGAGCCGGGGAATTGTTTGCGGGACGCCGCCCAGCAACGCCATATGAACTCCTCCGGCATCAAAAACGCTATTGGCGACATTGCGAAGAAAAAAGGATCGATAGGTAAATCAGTGACATAAATTCGTATCTGGTGAGCCGAGAAAAGCTCATCCATCTATTATCATGTAGGGCGCTAAGTTGCGTCGGTAGAGAATGGTCTATGGTCGTAGTAGTCGCAGTTCCAGTTGCTTGGTAGGTAGTGGCGTAGAACAATAAAATAGCAGGTGTAGTGTCCGATTGATGAGTATGAACAAAGTGAATGAGACATCGGCGCTGGGTCAATCCTATGACTAGAGATACCATGGGAGAACAGGTTGATAACTCCGCTTCGTTCGCTGGAGTTTGTAGAGTTAATATAGCGCAGGCGAAGATGTCTGCTGTCCTTGTGTGTGGTGGCTGTCTTAGCTTAAGATGAAGCAGTAGTGGGAGAGATTGGTATTTCTGCTGCTGCTGCTGCTGCTGCTGCTGCTGTTGCTGTTGCTGTTGCTGTTGCTGTTGTTTCCTGCGCCATCGCTTTCGCCGTTGGCTTCTGGCTGTCTGCGTGTGTTTTCCTCCGCTTGCCCTTGGGTGCCGGGTCCATCCGTGGCGTGTAAGTGACTGTGCGCGTGACGACTTCCCGAATCTGCCGTACGCTCTTATTTGCCGGCTTATGTGCCCTACAATCTGGAGAATACCTGGCCTTCAATGCTGCCTCCCAGTCGAACGGCGACCGCACAGACCGTGCACTGTAAGGTGACCGTATCGAAATGCTCAACGGCGAGTCCACCGTTGATACAGTAGGCGAAGGCGGAACATTCAAACCAGGAAATGATGTTACGCTCATGGGTGGCGCAGACATGGGCTGGTTCAAATAGGGACTTGGGGGCACAGGTAGGAACTTGTGCCCGCCACATTTACATGAGCAGTCTGTTTGTTCACTGCTTGCCGTCGATGGCACCGATTCCTGTGCCGAGTCTTCCTCCGGTGTAGAGCTGCCAGACGCTGATCTCTTGGCTGGAACAACGGGTGACTGGACGGTCATGGCCTTGAGGAAATCCATGTAAGCTGAAGGCGGCGTGATGGGCGTCTTAATGCCCCCGGGGAACTCCTCCTTGAGAAAACTTGGGACTGCCGACAGCGGCGTTCTAGCCGAAGCCGAGAGAGCAGAAAGCTCGGACGGAAAAGTCGCAGTGACGGGGGTCTTCAACTGCGCGAGCTTCGGCTTCGTTGTAGGACTAGGCATGATGGCGGATATTATTAATTCCTCGTGAACGGTGATAAGCGGCCTGCGGTGTGGTCTTGCGAGCTGATTACTTCCTCCTGGATATTAATGGCCCACGGGGGTTGACGGAGGATACACAGGACCGTGGCGTGTATGGGAGGCCCAGATGGGGATGGCTGCAGGATGAGGACAGAAGTCGCCGTGGGGATGCTGGGAAAGCCGGCACTTGAGAAGGAGAAGAGGGCAGAGGCGGACGAGCGAGGAGAGGGCAGAGGTTATAAGTTATAACGACGCCGGACTGGTAATAAGAAGAAGAATGGAGCCCAGGGGGAAGGATCTTGTCGTAGCTGGAGGCAGATCTGGTGTAAGTGGCCCGCGTACTTTTTACTGTGCCGGGGACGGAGTCGGCGCCAGCGACTGCACTGTGGGAGGCGTGCTCAGTGTGAAACGGCGTGGGGCGTGCGCGCAGCGGAGCGAAACGGAGGCAGAGGCAGAAGCAGAAGGGAAGGCGCCAAACCGGCCAGGGGGTACGTCCGTACCAGGGGTCGGGCCAGGGGGGGCGCCGCTAGAAACACTAGAAACAATGTGACGGGATCCAGAGCGATGGGTGGGCGTGGCCCGCGCGGCCAATCAGTGGCCCGATCTGAGATCCCTAGCAGCTAAGTCGCCAATTAGAACCCGCTATCTTCTAGGGACTGCACAGCGCCAAAGGGCCATGTTGCATCGAGGGATACAGGGAGATACCACCCGCGTACCTAGTAGAAATATATAGCACATACCGGACCTCGATATACCGCCAAGCACGCTTAAGCAGATGGCGCGGGAATATACGTAATAAGCACACACACAAGATGGTGCTGTGTCTGTCAGAGTTGGATGTTGTGCACTAGTTGTGGCGTAGGTACTGACGCTGTGCTGTAAAAGTAAACACTCGGTAGACCGTATTATAGTCTCTAGGTACGTATATGGCGTGTAAGCGCACAGTCCCTGCTATGGATTTACTGTGCCCGCGCTACCTATTTTATCTTCGTTAGCGACCAAGCATGAGCGGCGACAGGGGGAACCGGCCTATTGTCTGATTGGGCCGCCAGTGAGCGCCTCAAGAACCCAGCACTCGGCGTGAGCAACCTTCCAATCACCTTCGGCAACGACGGCCGGCGGTGGACCAGTCAACAGCTCTAATTTACGACTGGATGTGTGCCTCTGGCCAGCCTTTCTGCATGCTCATTCACGCACTTCACTTAGCGTGTTGTGGTGGCGGTTGCGGTCGTTGTATTGGGTGCTAACAAGGCCACGGGATTGGCTGGCTGTCGGAGACGCAAGGAGGTATTGCTTGATTATGTCACGTCCCTTAATACACGTCCAAAACACTAGATAGTTAGAAAGCAGGATTAGCAAAAGTCGAACAAACGAAACGTGGTAAATTCCTAAATTCCAAAATTAGAGCCGAGACATACCGGAAGTATCGAAACTGCTGCGGGTATAAAAGCGCTGATGCTTGCACAAAATAGGTAAGGATAAAGTCGATCTGCCTCGGGGCTGTGATTGGCTCTCCGCGGCCCTCTTTCACGGCTTGTGGGGGTTGCACCGGGCAAGAGCGAGCCGGCACAGGGATTGGTTAAGCGCCCGAACTATTCCCAATCTATAATTAGCAGCCGCTCATTTGTCTCTTCCAAGTTCCCACTCCGTCGTTCATTCATCCCGTCACTATCATCGTCCGCTCCAAGCAACAATCAGACACTCGCGATCGAAAAGGGACGGCGCGTCGCAAGCCAGGGATTATTTTTGGTCGCGCTTTGCCGCACCGACCTATCTGCCAAGATATGTTGCTCTGACTTACGCGTATTTAGGAGGTGACTGACTGATGTTGCCCTCCGGCTGGCGTCTCTGGCTGGAGATTGGATAGAGTCGATCTGGTGACGGGTAGACTGAATATGTATATGCTCCGGAGTTAGAACGTGATTGGCGCTGCTGGCGAGAAAGGTGTGTGACCCAAATTATTCGCGTGTGTCGCTCGGATGCGTGTGGGGATGGCGATAATAAACGTCTGGAGAAGAAGAGGGTGTGAACGCCAGACGGCGTGTGGATGCGTGGTGGGTGAGTGATCTGCGTGTCTAGGCTACTGGATGGAGACCATGTGGTTTCAATGCGCCGAGGAACTTGGTGAGGGCCGGCCCGTTCTGCGTGTCTTACTCGGAATCGTAACTCTGGCGATGTCAACTGACTGATTGAATAGTGATGGTCTCATACCAAACGTCATGGGACATCCGCGACCTTTATGCTCGTTTGTTCCGTGCTACGGCCAGGGCGGAGACTGTCATTCTCAATCATATCTTCTTGCTTTTTTCTTCGCCTCTCTGACACACAGAGCTGCAGGCTTCATTCAGCGCGCGGCTCACCCAACCGCTTCACTTGCTCCTTGCTTTGCACCGTCGGAGGCTCCTTAATCAGAGCGCGCGCCATCAGTTGTGTAGATACAACCTTGGCTACCGGTAGCAACGACCTGCTGTTGGCCAAGACCACCATAGTACTCCATGTTTGCTGCTGTAAAGATAGGTACTAACTCGTCCAGGTCCAAGGGTTCAGCCCGCGCGTCTATTTCCTCACCTTGGCCCGTCCAGACGCTGATAAAAAACAGTAGACGTAAATGTTGCCCGCGCACCGGCACAGTTTGCTACAGCCATGTCGCAACGCAACCCGGGGTAACAGAAGCGCCAGTCAGATTAAGCGCTTCAAAAGCTTTGACACCGGCCTACCTATGCCGCCATGATCCCGGCCAACTTCAACTACGCAACCAAGTCCGCTCTTAGAGGCCAGAATGAACCCGTTCGCAGAATCGCAAACCACCCATGGTCAAGTACGTCGAAGAATCGTTACCCCGGACCAGTTGTTAAGCATCATGATTGAGCGGTTACCATCAACTGCATATATCCCATTCACCTTGGTAAATAATATTCTATTTATAACATTACTTTATTGGTCGGCGCCTTTTCTTTCCACATCAGACACGCTATGTATACCAGCGTCCATGGCCGTCAGTTAATCTTCCGAATGACTAGGTATCTCAGAACTAAGTGGTCTAATAATAGCTGGATCCTTGTCTGAGGGCCAAGAGCCAAGCTGTTGGGGCCGTCGAGACATCGGGATGTTGAAGTGCAACACTCCCTGTTGTTCTGTTACAGAGACTAGACACACACGTGGCGCATCTCCCACGTCGTGGCCGCTGGATTGCGTCTCTCACTGCGATGGTTCAGAATACCGTCGATGCCTGTCGAAATCGATGCAAATCGATGCGCCCTGATAATACGGCGTGCTAAGTGAAGTCACCGCCCAAATCTCATACTATTATCGGGAACCCTATTGACGTATCAAAGAGCTCAAGTGTTATGGTACCTTTCACATCCATATCGCATCTCCGAAACGTCTGATGTCACGCAAACGCCGCGAGAATATGAGGGCGTCACGGCGCATACAGCAGAGACATCCCGTCCGCTGACAGTCTTGATTTCTCGGTCTATGAAACGATTAACACAGTCGCGCCAATATGTTTTGCGCCTACCACTCCCCCCTGACAGATAGCGCCGGCCACACCGGCTTTTATCTTCTCGGGACTGGCCGTTGATAATAAGCACTCAACGATGGCTAACAGGGAAACGAATAACTGCATGGAATCCTTCCCGTCCTGCCCCTTTCGAGCTGGGAACAGTATCCTAGTAAATAGGCTTGCCGGTGAATACCGTAGTAAAGCCTAATCGAATATTCTTGGTGCCTTTCATCGAATGCTTTCAGTTTATTTCACCTTGTTTCCTTTTCCTTTCGAGTCGTGAGGATCATTTCTAGATGCTTTTGGTATCGGCTTGCAAGCTTAGCCCATAACGATCTAACTAACACCTTTTCTTCCGCCAAGTCTAACAATTGGATCCCAACAGCAGTCCTGCCGCCAACATGAAGAACTATCGAGTCATCCCATTGTCATCCCGAAGCATTCACTGATAATAGGGCACTTGGTAAATAACCGAAAAGCCTGTATAGCCGCTCTCCTCCATCAAGCCACAGCTACGTTGGCGCCTGCACTTTTCTCGCCCGCATGCGCAGGCCAAGACAAACATACATTATCTGGCAGATGTCCTGGTCCAACAACTAGACGTGGACTGTTTGCCCTTATGTTATGTGGCGTCGGTTCCTATGTTCTGGCATTGCTCTCTCCGCCCGTTGATCCCATGTAGGATCCCCAGAAGACTTTGCGAATCACCTGGAGGCCATGAGCCGGCAAGACTGGATATGGTCATTTCCTGCAGGCCTATCAGGGTGCCTACGCATATGCTCAAGCACACAACACTAATATTGGATATTAGCTGCTAATCGTATAGTAGTATAGCACACACCGTATACGAGCGCGAAGCTGACTGTCGTGATCTGGGCGAATAGAAGACACCGCGATCTCTCAAAACTCCGGTGCGAGCTCTGTTGCAATGCGAGGATCTCATCCGATTCTCGCTTCCCAATGTTGACGGCTCCATATGGGAAATGAGCCAGCTTTGTCCCTCGTGGCCGGGTGTATATCATGGACAATAAGAAGTTGCTGTCCGTCGCTTTGATCGCGGTCCTAGTTCTAGGGTCCGCGCCGAAACTCTCACACGCCAGCGATGTGGAGTATCTAATTTCAAAGCAGGTGGTTTCATTCTCGCCCGACATCTCTGAGAGTAGAGACTCGCCCGGTCATGCGGTTTCATTCATTTCGATGAAAAATTGGTGACTATGATTGCCTACGGGATAAACACTACATCCTTGACTACTACCGATGACGATTAGCAACTACGGCGTCGCCATTATAACGCAAGCCAAAGCTTTGAAGCCTGGTATCGCTCATGTACCATTGTTGCTGCCTCGTCGACTACACAACCAAAGCGCAGCAACGCCAACGACACGCTCAGAATCCCTGGTCACCAACGGTTGTCCTAGGTTCTCCGATCGTAGGTAGGTATTATATCTGAATGAATAGACACAGCCGGATTTTAGTAGACGGCCTGATATGGACTTCAACGGCGCCACAAACTTGAAAGACGTCAATAGCAATACTCGATAAATGGGATGCCCAGGGCTAGCGGTGTGACGGCCACAGCTCAGTATGGCTCAAGAACAAGACGACTAGCTAGCGGCACAACAGTGGCCGTGATGACTCTGTCTATCAAGCCTCGCGATGAATTCCGTGTATTGGAACTCGTTTGTCACAAACTATATACCAGCTCATTACACTCCGAGAGACCAATATCGCTACTCGACCTACATGAATTTGTAGTTATCCTCAATACCCATATAGACTCAAAAAAGCCTCAGGAGTAGATCATTTATCGAAGTCATAGATGATGGACATACTGCCACCACCTTGGTTGACCTAATGATTCTACTGTTCACCCTGTGATATAGCCCGCCATGACAATAGTCCAAGAAGATAGATAAGCCCTTCGACTCCGGAGAACGAAAGAGACCAATCCAGAATTGTTCAACAGCCCCCACGTGGAATACCTAGGGGCACATGATCCAACATGTCTTCGGTCCATAGGGCTTATGTCTCGGTAACTCGCAACTGCACCGCTATCATTCCCCACGACCATCTAGGATCACCTTGGTGTTTGAACAGTCTGCCTGAAAATTATTCTGTATTCATCTTATTGCTCCCCGGGATGGAAACGGTCAACGGTACGACACAGTCCAACATATACAGCCGGCAAAAGCCACTGAGGGATTCGGTGAATTCATTACATTCCTCCAAACCAGCGCTAATACCCGGCTTCTGTCGAGTTGAATTAACAGCCGTCATCACAAACATGACACGTTCTTTTATCACGACTTCACCAAAGCAACTGTCAACACTAGAAAGAAGAGCATGAAGGTTCCTAAACTACACAACACCCGGCGATATTGCAGCCACATCCATGTGCATTATACGAAGCAACCAACAAGTCCATCGCACCCGCAAGGCGTACCGTGATGCAGAATGAACAAAGAATCCTTAGCACTCATGTCATAGTCCACGTTCGACACCAGCCTCGATTCCGCTGGTGAATACGCAGCTGACGACCCATCCCCCTTATTTCCCGGATATGTTCACGTTCACCAACCGTGAAGCATCCGTTCGCCCTAATGATCCCATAGATAGTACGTTCATAGACCCAAGTGGCTGCGGAATCGAATGCACTATTCCGCTGAGCATCATACGATTCTATTAACCCCCGGCCTCACCGGGATGGGCCTTCTATAGACTGTCTTATTATTACCTCAATACGAACATAGTCACACCTAGAAATCATCCTCGTTGATAGTATTACTGACACGGCGCGCGGGCATCTCAGCACCAGCCATGGGCCTGGTTTAGTCTCCAGTGATTCCGAGTAGCAAGACCGCAAGGGTATTACCAACCATAACTCTGCTTACCATAAGCCGGCAGGAAAAGGGGCAGAGGAATAAAGCTATCGAAAGCCTGACAGAGAAATCCAGCGCCATGAAGTCCTCAAAAAATGATATGATATATCTCTATCTTGAGGCCTATCTAGCGGTTGAGACCTAGATACGTGGCGACGAAGACAAAGCAGACAGGTCCCTGTCATAGACAATCACTAACCAGCACGTTAACTGAAATCATCACGGATAATCAGTTCGTTCATTGTGCGAGGATCTAAGATCCCTATTACTCACAATTCACCCACGGTTCAATGATACGAGCACTGAGCAGTACTAAAGCCACACAAACCCTGCCTTTTCTCACTTAGTCAACCGAACTCTCACAAAGCGGCGAAGTCTAGCCGTAAGCCATTATCAAGAGCCGCGCGTCCTAATTACAGTATCCTCATTATGGACATCGAGGCCAATGACGTAGCAAACCCGACAACAAAAAAGGGGGGGATAAATACACATATAGGCGAAAGTAAATAAGTAAGCTTAAAATAGCGATCCATCAGCCTCAGCAACTGACAAAAGCACAGCATCCAAGTAGAAACAAACCGGCTATTCGCCGAAAAAAAAGGCAGGGAGGAGGATGGGGAGAGAAGGGACATAAGCACGAGGACGTTCGGACGACTTTCCCTTTGTAGGGCGCCCACCCAGTAAACAACGGCTCGTCATCTCCGGAATGGGACCGAATGGTTCGGCCTGGGCCAGGCCGCGGTGGCACGTCGCACCGAGAGGGCCAAAAGAGGGAGAGCAGGTACCAAAGTCACCCGACAAAAAGAGATCTCAGACTTTATGTCTCCTTCCCCAATCGGAACTCCGCCAAGGGGCACCATATATTGGCAACGCAGTCTTTGGCTGGGACCCGTGGTTATCCTCCAGAATAGGGTCGTATTATTATGTAAATGACGACGTGGGCGAGTACTGCGCCCAGGCGTGACGGCGGCGGCATAATCGTATAGATGCTGTAATTAGCGCGGAGAATGTGATTCTCAGCGCATAGACTACACTATAGCAACCGTTCCGGCATTGCTGCGTTATATCTTGCGTTGCAGTGCTACGTCGGACGTCCGAGAGAAACTTGGGGGGGTGGCCATCATGTTCAATGGCCTCAGTACCACGTAGCCCAGTAGGCATGTATCAGTGAGCAAGTAGTATTGGTCCCATTGGGTGAGGGAGATGGTGCATAAGCACATATCTACAGCTTATTGACCCAGTCGGGAAGATGTCTGGCCCCCAGGGGATCATGATGACGGGAGATGTCAGGAACGAGAATAAAATAGTCGTGCCGTCACGCGCAACTACCTAGTAGAGAGGACTTCTCATTAATGAGACCCAGGGCAACGAGGTCGAATCAGATGGCAGAGACGCGTCCGTTTATCCTCATTTGCCAGGAAGCTCCCGTGATCTGCCGGGACAAGCTGGCTGCGCTTTTAGGAAAGTAGGTGGAGCTCCTGGAACGGGAACGACGAGGATGGATGGATGGAATCATTGGTCTCTCGAGGTAATATGGAATGCCCAGAATTATGAAATCGGGCCAAGGCGGACATGCCTTGAGGCTGAAAACCAGGAATCAGATGATCTACCTGCATTTTTGTACTTGGTAAGCAGTTTGCTCCGAGCGCTGCTCGGACATCTGTCCGTATTGATAGAGGACGGCTCGACGCCGTCGGCAAGACTTTCTCTCGATCAAGGCACCCTAGGCCATGAGCTGAGCTCTCGTTACCTCAGAGGCGCTCAATTTCGCAGGCCGCGGTCGATCAATAGTAATAATATTGGGAGGAGGCGGAAACGGCTATAACGGCGCCGATGACAGTTCGGCAACAGGCAATCATGATATCGACGTGCGTCTCAGTCCTGAGCTGCCCATTGGCATCGACAGATTTCTGGGCAGATCAGACAGGCGTCAGAGACAAGCGTCACTTGGCGACCGGGCTCCTTGCAGGCATTGCTACCACCGTCTCGATCCTGATTCGTGCCCGGATTGATGACAATACCGGTGCATCGTGGATCTCCAGTCGGCTCAGCCACTGGCTACTGGCCGAGACTCCCCTCCTTATGCCGCCTCTCCACCACCTCATGCAATACCAAGGTCATTTACCCATTTCGTACCGAAAACAGGCAAGCAATAGATGCACAACCACCATCATAGGGCCGTAGCGGGCCCCCAAAGTGGAAATAGGCTCAGCAGGAAACCGTAGACAAAAGGCATGAGCGATTATGGATCACGCACAGAATGCGGCGACGCCGACGGATGACATTATTGGACCTTACGAACGAAGTGCCGGGGCTAAAGCGGGATCGCATATCGGTATATTCACAGGTACCGGTAGATCACGATCGAGGCTTACCTAGGTATTCCGTATTCCATCTTGGGTGAAGACACATGTGAAGCCGAGCAGTCCCTACGTAGGCACTGACCTGGACAGGGTATGGCAGCAGTGATACGGGCCATACGGGCCATACCTGGTACCAAGACAGTCTATTAGTGAGTCGCCTTACAGCATGCAGCACATGCTTTGGTGTCTTCGTTGGTGCTGGCGTTGGAACGGCACGAGAACGCCACGCTCCCTACCCCAAACCGAACGGATGGGTGCAGCAGCCTCTTTTCACCCTTCACCCTTCACCGTGGAAAAAATAGAAGCAAGCGATAGGCGATGAAATGGACTGAACGTGAGCGTCGGGAGGCAGCGCCGAGAATTCCGCCGGGGCTTCTTTACGTCCATGACGACGATGTGGGCGCCCGTCGACGGCAAGATGCGGTTACACCGACTTTTTCGCTGGCGATGGCGATGGCGATGGCGATGCCTCCCAGCTCGACGTGACTCTCCGCGATAAATGCGGCAACCTGCCTGGTAAATGCACCTGTGTTGGAATGCGGAAGTTATCGGTCCTCCCCTTCGGCCCTGGCGGATAGAAATAGCTCACCGCCGTTACAAGGAAGAGACGGATTGCCGCCGTCTCCGACGACTCTGAGATGGGTGCGCTGCTATATGCCGCAGCGGGTATTGCCAAGGCTGACATTGGCATGGACACGGACGATGATCCTACAAGGAGCAGCGCAGCCTGTCTCGGACCAAGTCCCCATTTCATCATGTCGCTGTCGGTGTTACCCCCTCTCGCTCCCCGCAATGGCGAAGAGCAGAAGGCATTGTTCTGCTGAACCGCCACGCACAACAGTACGAAGTATTGGTTTCTGCTTCACTGTGTCCTGCAACTAGATATTATGGCATAATTGCCCCGCGGCCTGATACAGCAGGCGGGTGTGCGATCGCCGATACAACTTTGGATGCAGCTGTTGTGGATGTTGACTGATGCCTTCTTTTGCACGTTGATAGTGGAAGATACAAGTGATCTGCGTGACGAGCATTCTATTGCCGTCTCGAAAGATATGCAATAAGGGGAGGGTTACGGTTACCACGATATCGATACCCACCTGTCCTGCGAAGTGCATGTATCAATAAGGCAGATGCAACCGTGATGCTGTCACGTACCTAGGTAGGTTATACCTACCTCGCCTACACTACTCCGTACAGATGGCTATCATACATAGTAGTGCACTTGTACACGCCCAGAAGAGAAGATGCATAGTAGCGAAATGGCCTCATTTCAGGCCCGCCCGGGCGATGTGGGCAGCCTGCATGTGGAATCGGTAGTGTGCCCAGTAGGGTAGCATCACAGCCAGGTTTCCCAGGTAGACGCAAGCAACCACCGGCAGCTAGGTATCTTTCAATAATTACTGTACGACGTAGTCGAGAGTCGAGAGTCCAAGAGCAGGAATTTCTGTCAGGCGATATCACTCACTAGTGCAAGGGACCGATCGTTTCTTTACAAGAGAAGAGTTGCTGCACATTTGTATTGTCATATGCTTGGGTTTTTTGTTTGTTTTGTTTTGTTTGTTCCTTCATCCGGCGACGGATTACTAGTGAAATGTCTATTTCCATCCTGCCTTGGGCCATACTAACTGGCTTTTTGCGCCACGCCTTTTCCAATCCGAACAAGCCTGTTGTTGCTGTTGCTGTTGCTGTTCTGGGCTGATGCAGACATATTTTCTTGTCCCGACTGATTTTGCAGCTCAACCAACGCCTTCTCGTCCATCCGGGCATACGTTAAAGAGGTATTGGTAGCCGGGGCTCTGTGTAAACATCCGTAAAGAAAATCCGAGGACAACTCTCAACCATCTCAACATAGTAGACATGAATCGAAGGAGCTAATAAGTACTTAAACACTGGCAAGTGTAGTTGGGTATCCTTCCATTCGTCGCGTTTCATCCATGCAATCTTGCCCCTTACCAACCTACCCACGGGGCTTCCAGACTATGCAATAAAATTAGGGAGTATCAAGTCGAGAGGCGAAAGGTATCGCGTGGGCGACGGGGAAATCGTTTAGGAAAATCTCGAGAGCGAATGTCCCACGGCGCCTGCCGACATGCCATGCCATTGAAACCCGGAGGAAATTCCTCAACCCCCTCATATACGAGAAAAAAGAAAACGAAAACTCGCGTTGGCTCGGTCCCTTTCAAAAGCAGTGTAAAACCAACGCTCCGTGGATTCCGAGTGGCTCCCTCCTCCATGGTTCCCATAGCCTCGAGAGGAGTCAGATACGAAATGGTATAGGCAACAAAGAATCAAACATGTCGTAACGTCGTGACCGATGACAAAGCAAACATTCGTGTGGCGGATGGCGAGCTGCATCAGCTGTCCTCATCGGCGTCTTCATCATCGTCCTCGGGGCTTTCTACAGCGGTCTTGACCTTCTTGTTGGGCGTAGTTGAATTTGATTCCGACTTCCTCTTGGCGCCAGCCTTGTTAGGGCGTGCAGCATCTCCGGCCGCAGCATCCTTGTCCTCGCTCGCACTCTTATTGCGTTCAATCTCAGCTACCTCGTCTGCCGTTAGGAAACGGCCGCCGGGACCTCGGGGCCTGCGCATAGCATGATTATGCCGAGATTCGTGGAGGTAGGGCTTGCGGCCCTTACTTGTTAGCCGCAAGGCTTCTTCTAAGCGCTGGCGCGCAACTCGTCTTTTTAAAATACGGTGAAATTGTTTTGCGTTGACATATAATGGCGACTCTTCAACTCCCGCAGATATTTCCGGAGATTGTGGTGGCTGCATTGTCTGTCCGGGTGGCATAGGGGGTGCGACTGTCGCGCGCGGCCCCGCATGGTTCATCATCGGCGCATTGGGGACACCTGGACTTGTGACCTGGCTCATTCGCCGGCCAGAGAGCTGGTTCACGCTATTCATTTGTTGTGGGGAACGGGGATCCCGAGGCTCTTTCTTTGTGCCCGAAGCCATCCTCGGTGAGCTTTGCGTGAGACTGGGGTCGGACGTCATGTAGCTCGAGTAACCCGTTCCACCGGCTGCTGCAGCGGTTGCAGCCATCGCCGCGGCCTGGATGCCGTAGTGCATGCTTTGCTGAGGTACACCGTACGGTGCTTGGTACATGTTGTGCCCTTGCCCGGCTGCGGAGCTCTGGTGTTGGGAAGGCAGGATCGGTGAGGTCTGAACACCATGCTGGTGTATGCTGTGGCTCGTAGGAGATGTGATGTTATTCCCAGCACCTGAACTCGTGTAACCAGAATGGGCCGTCTGTGGTGGTTGCTGGTATTGCGCGTAGTCCATCATTATTGGCAATGGAAGGCGCGCAAACTGGCGGCCAGCGTTCGTAATAGCCCGGTATTCGTTGTTCGTATCCCTGCTTCTTGAATCTGGAAATCGCGCCGCGGTCTACGCTGCCAATTCGGTTGCTGCCGCCGACTATGTGCTCTAGATGCCGTGTGTGAAGTCTGGCCTAGCTGCGACCGTTGTCGGATCGTTCAGCACGTCGAGATAAAGGGTGGAATAGCGGGCTAGTGTAAGGCACGCGCCTTGGGACGGCCTTTCGTCACTTGGATAGCCGCGATGAGGTAGGCTTGGGATGCGACCCAATCTATTGGATATGCGTGGATGCGCTGGCACTGAGTGATGTGGTAGGTGCACGCAGGTGGCCGGGCCTTCACAGCATATGCAAGACGAATGGGCTTGTGGGGCGTGCGTCCTGGTACCTCGAATGCTTGGGCTCAAAAGAAAGCAGGACAACCACGTGAGTGCTCCGCGATGTGCAAGGTTACCCAAACAGTGCGCGCTTCCCAGGGTTGAAAATAGTAGGCCTGGCGAAACGGACGAAACAGGCGCAATGGGCGCAACGGGCGAAACGGTTATCGCGATCTTGATTCCCAGAGCAGGAGTCTTTCCCAACCGCTTGTCGACAGTAGTGGGGATCTGTCCAACCAGAGAAATTAGACATCTGTGGACATCTGTATTAAGTAGGAGAGGGTAGCTCGGATAATGCGAGGGCGGGGAGGGGTGAGCAACAGTGCAGGTTCTTTCGCGCTGGATCACCACTTGATGCGCTGGCATGCATGACGGAATATGCACCAGCCAGGTCCACCCTGTCAACCAGCTCAGCGCGATTCAAGGTTCGACATTTGGTCTGCCTGTCGCGCAAGGCGACGTACTATACTACTACGGCCCTGCACGACACATCCGGCCTGACGGCTAGGTAGTGCCAGAATCGGGCTGCAAAGAGCTAGGTAGAGAAGCGCAAGCCTGAGATAGGTATTTCAGGGCTTTGGCATGCGCGGTTGGCTAAGATGAGCATGGCATACATTTCTCCTACATGTAGAACAACACATAGACGGCTCATTTAGGCAGAGGCAATGGTGCACCAGCCGCACCAGATGCGGGAGGGTGTAGGAGAGAAAAAGGGACGAGAGAAAAGGGGAAGGCCCGATGCGAGGGACGGAAGAACGGATGGACGGTGCGCTAAGATAGGTGGAGGTGTTTGCGACTTGGGAAACGGCAGATACGTAGTCAATCCTCACGTTGCCTCAGTGGGTAAGGAACAGTTTTGGCGTAGCCAAGCTTGGTAGTGCGTGGAAGCGTCATTGCAGAGCGGACGGGGACATGGAGAAAGTAGGTGGTGGCAGGTCTAATAGGTAGGGAAGGATACATACCTTTTTCAAAAACGAGTTACCGAGTGCTTGGGTTCAACCTGCGGGTTGCCAGACTGTGGTTGCCCACGTCTTGAGACAATAAGAGACAAGTTAGCTGGAGGCAAACAGAAGCGGGGATAGGCTATGGCACAGAAAACAGCGGCCAGAAAATGAATCAGATCAGCATTCGACAGCACCTGTCCATATTAACCTAGCAGATAACACCAGGCAGCGGCATTTTATCAGCCTAGTAGCGATGCGCTCTCTAGCATGTACAGACAACATAGCACTTGCGGACGGATCGTGAGTCGCAACAGATGCAAATCAGGGACAATAAATACGAATGTAGAATAGGATATGCCAGAAAGTCGGGCCCCAGGAGCTGAGATGCCGGTGGCTCAGGGTTTGTGCAGGGCGGCCGGGATGCATTCACCCACTCACTGGAATATGGGTTTGCTGGCTGGTTAAAGGGGTCTGAAAATGAGAGATGATTTCAAGCCAGGGACCATGGGGCTTTAACTGATCAAGCGCCAGCATGACGAAATGAGAGCAGCCATCCGCAGATAGCCTCAATCACCTGATGAGCAAGCAGCCAATGGCGGTGATGAGAGCAGCTGTACTGGCGTTGATAGGTCTCTCGACGCTCGTCGCAAAGAGGGTCAAATAATAACTGACAATTGCCAAAGGTCTTATTGATTTGCTGAGTCGTAGGGTGGGCGCTGCGTCTCCCTAAGACCCTGCTACTTGTCTTTGCGCTCGGCCGTTGACTGGTCGGAGCTGACGAAGAGCAATCCCCATGGACCGGGTTTAGTGCCCCATCACGAAGAAAGCAGGGTCGGGGCACCGTATGATGACAAAGAAGCAATCCATCGGCGAATTAACATGAAATGAACGCAAAAAGGACAAGGGCAAGGACAAGGACAAGGACACAAGACGCAGACGCAGACGCAGACACAGGCACATAAAAACGGAAAAGAAAATAGCAGTCTTACGACGGGGGATGATTAATAGGGATAGCGCACAGGTACAGTAGATGGTGAAAAGAAAGTGAAGCATTGGCAGCTTACCTATTCACAGTGGTGGGAAACCTATCTGAGGCAACGGCAGGCAATAGCAAGTACAGCAGCTATACCTGATATACTCGATGTACCTGATATACCGGATATACCTGATATGCCTGATATACCTGGGTGGGTGTGCGTATGCGAGTCTGCTGGGGGGGGGAGGGGGTTGTAGGGCTGGGGCAGTTGTCGCAGGCTCGCGTCGGAGCAACGTTGTGGCACCTATATCGACCAGCTTTGCGCGTGGTTGACAGACAGAAGCTCATGTAGCTCCCAAACCTTGTGCGACGGCTGCGTTACAGGCCTCTGCAAGCGGTCGGGAACGCAACAAGGGGCGGTCGAGAGCCGGACAGAGACAGCGACAGAGACAGAGACCGACAGAGACAGAGATAGGATCAGACTGTGGGGTGCTGGGCTCTCTCCGGGCTATCTGACCCGGTAGGGAGTACGTCCGTAGAGTAAAACACTAGATACACCGGACCAGCACAGCACGGTACGGTGTTGCGCAACGGCGACGAGGCGGCGATTGGCGCAATGGTGCGTGCGCGCAATCTGCGATAATAGCGTACCTAGGTACGTCCGCAGTCCGCAGTCCGTAGTCCGTAGTTTACCTACCTATAAAAAGCACGCACGGTTGGTACCGTTGCTCCCGCCAGGACGCAATCCAATTGATGGATTTCAAGTGCGGGAATGGATGGATCTGATTTGGCGAGGGAGTTAAGTTTCAGGAATAGACGAATAGATGTGTTGCTGGGGAGGGGAGGGGGGGGGGAAGCTTCGCCTCAGTTGGATGAAGAAGAAAAACTCGCAATTGATTCGATGGAATTTTGTAAGTGGTGGACCGAGGTGAGTGAGGGCAGATTGATTGGTGAGAAAATTGGCAGATGCGAGTGAAAACTCAGAGAAAAGGCCATGAGGGGCCTCGTGCTTTAATGGGGGCCGCCTTTTTGGCTAATCAGCTGTCCTGCTGAAATCCTGGTGGGTCCGCCCAAGGCTGGTCTGCGTCGCAAGGTACCGCCGTCCGCTGCTCGAGGTACCGTAGCACACTGCGCTTCTTGGAAAGATACTCCCGCCATCCTTGCAGCCTGAGCTTCTGTACTTGAGGACTTGCAGCGACTTCGCTGTACAAGAGTAGCGCTCGTAGGACCTGGGATGTCTTGCCCCGACCAGCTAGGTGCTCGTACTCCGATGTAGGCGCACCAGCAAAGGCGTACCCCGCGGTACAGGAGGTACCTCCAGGGGCCGGGCCTTCTGTAAGTAAGGTGGTATAGGCGCCCATAATAGTGCACAGGTAGTGCACTCTTACCCTAGGTACACTACTATAGTAGTACACCGCAGTACCAGCCTAGTGCGCACGCTACTGTACCCAGCTAGGTATGTAGGCGGTTACTTCTTCACATGCCTGGGTGCAGGCCGTATATGAAAACATTTTGGCACTGTACAGCTCTTGCCAAGCCCTACGATGGGGCCGATTCCCACTGCGGAGGCTGGCAACGCACGCGCACGCCCTACTGCTGGGGCAAGTTTTTGCCAACCGCCAACGCATCATTTCTATACACCCGTCACATCAAACCACCTTGTCCGATTGCGACGCACTCCATCATAATCCACTTTCTGCTACGAAATCTGCCGTGAGGTTGCGATTGCGATTGCAGTAGTACCTAAGTCTCCCGTTGTTGCTTACCTTATCTACTATGTATTCTGTATTGCGTTACCTTATCTGGCGAGGTACGGACCACACTTCGTACTTCGTACTTAGCAATAATGCGTGCATGGCCTATACCCGTGAATACGGCACGATGACATCCTCAAGAGCCCAGCTTCTCCACTTCATTCTGGTTACCGGTACTCAAACGAGGTACCTCTAGGGAGAGGGAGGTAAGGTAGCAAGCCCGGCGTTGCATATCACTTCTGCCTGCCCAGTCCAGCCCAGCCCAGCACGCACATCTCGCAATCTGTATACCAACACCTGTCACGGTACCGGCTTCGGCCTATTTGGGTTGATTGATTTTAATAAATAAAAACCATGCCTGTCATGCTGAATGCGCTGCACGGCCAGCTCCTTTTCGGGCATCAATTCTCTTCGTTCCCATGACATATCTACCCGTTCCACGACCGCAGCCCCCGATGCAATCCGCAACGCATGCTTGATTCCTTCCCTCGGGCATGGAGAAACGCCCAGCGTTTGGTCAAGACTTGTTGAAAGTTGGGGTCTGCTGGTGGCTGGGAGTCCTTATCAGCCACCTCATCATCAGTGCCCAGCAGAGCCCTGCGGTACTATGCGCTTTGAGTAGGTGTGCTACTATACAGGCTGCCTTGGGTATAAAGATAGTAGGTAGTAGAACGCAGTAAGAAACATCATGTTGTGCATGTAGCTGGGTATGCCTGTCGCTGTCCCTGCCTCTACCCTCTATTTTGTATTCTCTGTCCGTGGTTGATACGGCCACTACTTAGTAGAAAATATAAGTAATCCGAGATCGAATTGGTCTATATAGACTCTCCAAATCCTAGGGGCCCGATATTGAACGCAGTCTGTACGAAGTATAGATGCTTCGATGCCATGCCATATCGGTCGGATACTACAATACGGACTACATCGGCGCACAATGGATTTGTTCACTGTGAGCTCTGTCCTCATTCGTGTAAATGCCGTGATTACGTATTTCCGGATTGATTGGCACCACTACCTCGCCCTGAATCTCTCTTCGTTCTTCCACTTTGCAGGATATACCAATGTATGTAAGTCACGGTTGTATAGACCCGACGTGTGCGCTCCCAATAGGAGGGGTTAACCCATTACACAGCATCCAATATGGACCGTGGCGGTGTCCTTGTCATAAGGTGGTGCACCGCAACCATTATATCGAAGGTTGCTCTCGAAAAGTCAATAAAGCGAATACCTAATCCACGTAGTAGGGCACGAGTTTGGGGGTGAGCCACCGCTGCAACCTTCACTTAGCGAGGCCGTGTTTGTGTCTGGGCAGTTAGCTGTGTCGCATCACGCATACAGATGAGTCAATAACGTCAGGGCCAGACTGAATACAGGTCTTCGATATCTGTCAGTTAGAATTAATCGTAAAATAAACATACCTACCTACTTGTCGCCATGCCGCGTAGAAACCGCGCCAGCTAATCCGAGCAGGCCGGGGCCCCGGGTTTCGAATCCCCTGAAGCAAATTACGTATGTGACCGTCTGCTTGTCTGCCATCAACAGGATGCAGATGTACTGAGGGGATGATTAATATAGATGCATGCAATGAAGTGCAGCATTTCCAAGAATCTCGGCGGATCCCCATGTCTCACGGTAACACTTAGGAATCCGAACCTGCTTTGCTCACGGCGAAGCCGATAAATGCCGGAGTCCTTGTGTATCTGAGCCCTGAGACCCCAAGTTGCAATCTGACTATATGGCCTCTATCTATGCAGCAACATCAGATCAGTGTTCAGGCGTGGACTTGAGCATGCGGTCTTCCATCCCTTACCTGCTAAGCAGTCCGTGTGGTTGCCACTCATAGTGCTCGGAGACATGGTATCCATGTGGTCCAGTCTTGGCAGCCTTGAGCCTAGGTTGCCAAAACAAGGAAGCGATTGCGTTGGAGTTACGAGAAGGCTGCCAAAGAATTTGTAAGATGCCATGCTCATGTTTCTGACAGTTGCTCCATGGAGTTTATACGGAAGAGCGATTTACGCTAGGTTAGTCACGCTAGTAATACGCCGCAAACTTAGTGGAGTTACAGTGGAGTTGTGGTGAATCTTCTGGAGTGTACCTAGCAGTCTTAGCGGCGCATTACTGCCCGCTTGGTGCTAACCCTATAAATTTCTTCGGGAATAGACTGTATTACGGTATAAATTACGGTTTAGTCCGTACGAGCTCTACTATTCTTATATCAAAGAATATCCCAATGCATCATACTTATACATTGCATTCTTATAACAGAGGTTGACTGCACAGTGTGATAAATCCCCAATCAGTTATCAGGTGGAAATGATAAGATAAGCTTACTGCGGAACCGGCCGGAACGCGTTAGATAACCCTGTCGACATGTGAGAGCACCGGTAGGTCAGTGGTCGAGCAATGCGGTATGCTAAACAATAGTTAGGTACCGGTAGGTGAAGACATGATAGTTTTCGCATGAATAATACGTGACTGGATAGGTATTCCTTCGCGTCAACATAATAGATACAGATAAGGTACGTATTGGCTATAATTACGAATCCAGATGGTGAGAGGCTGAAGACATCACGTGACCCCAGCGAACATCTGAGGCCCACTTCGCTGTTACTCCGTCACTACCCAGCCTACAGCCTACCGGTACCATCGTGTATTGACTGATATCAAGGGAAGGTAATCAACACAGCGATACGCCCCAGATTCACCAGTCATCTATACATTTGTCCTCCGGATATTCATGACGACATGTTGTTCTTCAGGTGAGATTTCATTTCCCCTTTTTCCTCCGTTGGGGTTTATCTATGGGGTCTCATCGCCCTTCACACCAATCCTGCGGATAGAGCAAGTATACCAACGAGGTTTCCGAGGACTCGTTATGCTTCCCAAACTCAATATATGTACAAGGCATCTTTGCCACTTACGCAAGCATCTAACATATATGCTTGATATCGTCTCTGGGCAACCGAAGCTTTCCGAGTACCCAAGGATCATGGCTCGGCTCGCGGCACGTTGTCTTTAGCCCGGCTTCACGTGGTTACTATCATCACACGGTTTAGTGATGGACGAAGAGTGGTTCCATGTCATGACTAAACGACCGATCGTATTGTCACTCGTAATTCCTCCTGCTCTATGGCGACCAACATACGCATGACCTATAATGGAAAATTGTGTACATCGAATGAGATACTGACAGCCCCAATACTCGAGCGGCCCGATACGACTGCTGGGGTCCTCGTACCCATTCCGCCTAGAATTTGTTTTCTTTTACGAAATGAGAATTTATTCTGAGCAGAAGAGGAAGACCAGAGCTAACGAATATGTCACAAACACAGCTTCTTCAAGACGCTCATCGACCATGAGGTGACAGTCGAGCTCAAGAACGATATTCAGATCCGGGGCACACTCAAGAGCGTCGACCAGTACCTCAACATCAAGTTAGATGACATACAAGTCATGGAGGAGTTCAAGTACCCGCATCTAGTACGTCCCTGAGATATCCCCATCCGTGAGATCAGCGGAAATGTTAACCCAACCACAGAGCTCCGTCAAGAATGTCTTCATTCGTGGCTCCGTCGTGCGTTACGTGCACCTCCCCGCAGCCGCCGTCGACGTGCCTCTGCTGGAGGATGCCACAAGAAGAGGTTCGTAGACCTTTTCATGTCCTAACCACATCAATCAGCCAGCCGGCAGACTAATGCCCATCTCTAACCCACTACAGAAGCCGCAAACCAGGCCGGAAAGGGGAAGTGAAGCTTCTTGACATACAAGTACCCTAGATCCATACATGGAGTAGTTATGACGGATGGGAATGTTTTCGATAAAGTCGCTGGCAAGACCAATTCGGGATGGACGCCAGGCGTAATGTACTGAATCTGAGGGGAATGCGTAATGGATTCACGAGGACGGCGGACAATAGTATATTGTCATGTCAGACACATACTCCGATCAGTCTAGATGGAACCAACGAACAGTACCAATGCGAACGAGTTATGTACTAATCTTGAGCACATTGCTCGAGCTATTCGGCGGATAAGAAACTTGAAAAATGCATCGCGATGCCCCTGAGTACCGGGCTTACATTCCTTTCGAACCATTTGATTCATGAATGCTTCGTGGGAATAATGCTAAGTTGGTGTGATTCCTCCACTTATTCCTATCCTCGCGGACCAACCCGTCCCAAAGCCGTATAAAAACACCCATGTAACGCCTCCCGTAAATATGGTCCAAATCATCCCAGTTCCGTTGATCTACCAATACACACCACCCCCTTTTCTATCCTTGCCGTTCCAGAGCATGGGTTTCCCGTTATCCTTGCAATTCTCGTCTCCCCGGACCTCTTCCAGCTCCTTATGAGGGTCATCATCCGCATCCACATCATCCTCGAGCACCTTCACGAGCCCGCCCTTCCTCCTCTCGCTCAGCCAGCGATCAGTCCACATCTTCATGCGCTTCCGACTAACCTCACTCCCTACGTTGACGGTCGGGATGACCTTTTCAATGCGTAGAGTCATGAGGAAGAGGGCGAGCTCGCGGAAGCTGGAGTGTTCAGAATACGGCACACCAAAACACATAGCCTCTCGCGTGCTTCCGCGCTGCGCAACAAGGTCGTGAGCCCTGAAACGGGTTCGCCAAGCCTCACCGTGCAAGATAGCCGTTGTGGAGACGGAGCCGGGGGATGTATTGGCGGACACGCTCTTATTCGTGGTAGTAGAAGACGGAAAATTCCACCCGGACGGCCGGAATCCAACGATGTGGGTGAAATGCGGCTTGTAGGAGTTTAGATAGTCCTGGAGCGTCTCGGCGCGGATCTCCATCAGCATCTGCATGTGGACCTGCGCCTCGTATGGGTTCGACGTCATCAACGCTGTCAGCTCAGGGTCGCCCAGCTGTGAGCAGATCTTGATCTTGGATGCGGACGCAAAAATCTTGGTATTCAGTGCTTGCGCGACCGCTTTGCAAATGCGCTCTTTGCCTATTGAGTACGTTCCGCAGACAACGAGAAGCCTTCTCTTGGAATCGCTCTCGGGTTTTATATCGGAGCAATCGGCGCCAGGGAGTATTACCGCTTTATTGGCCTTTTCTTTGGGGAAGAATGAGTTAACTGTTATACTACCCTTCCCACGCTTAAGCCTGTCGAAAGCCTCGTTTGCCGTACTTGGATCCCCTGATAACGACTTGCAGAATTCAGCGCAAGCTCTGATGACATCATGTTGTGGTGGGAAGGAATACCGGGGATTAAGGTAGGTCGTGTCTAGATAGCAAATGTCGATTTTTTGCTGCCTGAGCTTCCCTGATATCGTGTCCAAGATGTCTGGCTTGAGCAATGGATGAGCAACTTGCGCGGGGCAAGCACGAAAGTCACCGCAATGTAATATTCGCTGGGCTCTGTGGTTTGACCCTTTGCCAATCCTTTTCTCAAAGAGGAAAAGAGAGCTACCAGGACAATGGTTCGCTGGTAGCATGGTGACCATAACACCATCTGTGCCCGGCACTTCCACCGTATCCTCGAACTCGAGCTCTTTAACATACTTGGCAGCGGTTCGTAGTTGGCTCTTGACAAGACTGCCAGTCACCTTACTACAATATATAGGTCCATGAGACCAACTCGCGGTTAAGCCTATGTAATGGTCGCTGTGAAAGTGGCTGAGAAAGTAGGCGTTGCACCCTTTAACGGCACCGTATCGAAAGGCATCAACGCAGATTGAAAACCCTGGCATGACCTTGTAGAAAGGGCATGTCCTTTGGTACGCAGGCTTGCCTCTGGAGGCATGTTCTGCCGCTGCAGCCTCAGCCCAAGCAGACTGCTCGGCATGACCGGACATTAACTTGCCGAAGGCAGACGTCGAATTATTTGCACCATTTGCGAGACTTATGGGGTTCTCTTGGCCTGGCCGGGGAATGGCAGCCTTGGCAAATCGTTTGCTCGTTCCGGAGGCGTTCATTGTATTTGCGAGCGGCGGGCTTATTGGCGCGGAGATGGCTAAGAGGCTTCCGTCAAGACAGGCATTCACGTGAAGAGTCGCCTTATCTGGTGTTATACCATCCAAACTCGTATTGCATATTGGGCAGACCTGTGTAATACAATCCCCCAATTCCTCGGCCTCAAGCCTTGCTTGCTCTTCCATGAATCGTCTTTCACGAAACTCTTCACCATCGGGAAATTCGTCATCATCACCATTACCAAACAGGCCCTCTGTATCCTCAAACCCATTGAATTGGTCATAGTAGTCATCCCGCTGGAGCTCTGAATCGTCCAGGGGATCAGGGCAGCTTTCATCGACAGGTAAATTCGGCTTCGGTGGAACGAGGGCACTGGAGGTATCTGTTGTAGAGATTGGGCTTTGCATGGTTACGTCAACATTGGCGCGTTCCGATAGAACTGGACTACTTGTCTTTTCATCCTCGCTATCTTCGCTATCTGAATCAGGGAGGAATGGACCTTTCCTTTGCCTCTTTGTCGGTCTGCGCTGGGAAGAGCCCTCTTTCTCTGAATAGCGCTGCGCCAATCCTACCTGATCGCACGCCTTATACTCCTTCGGCGTCGCGTCATGTAGGAACGTATTGCTAGCATCGCGGCTTAATTTGCGTCGTCTTGAGGGATGCTGGTTGGATTCCAACGCCGTTTCTTCTACACAATCCTCGGCGTCATGGCGATCTTCGCCTTCGAGAAGCTCGGACGACCGAGGGTCCGCTGGAATTGCGGTGGAGAGGTCGGGTAAGAAAAGCTGCTCTTCGACTTCGACCTTCTTGAAAAAGTTTAATATATTCCCATTCGCGTTCGTGGCCCTGTTCTTCCCACCAGCTACCGTTGCGTTGCCGTTCTGCACGGCCGGTTTGAAGTTGAGCTTGGATTGCTTTGGTTGCCCTCGAGGGGTGACTGATTTGGCGGGCATGGCGCCACGGGGTCTAAATAAATGCCCCTAGACAGTAGACCGTCTTTTAGAGCATCGAAGAAGTTCTAAATAGGCACATTATTGTCTGTAGATATGGCAGAGTGGGTGTGCTTTTACATTGGTAGAATCGGTTCTTTGACGCGTCTTATCCACTAATATTGGACGATGTTTGTTAGGTAGGTACTACGGTATTGTAGCTCTCGGCCCGGCTCGGGCTGTCAAACCTTGGCGGCCCTGCCAAATGGATTTAGCGCAATACCTTGTACCTACATATATATACAGTTATCCGTACCAACAAGGCTCCGTTAGATAGGTACCTCGTTAACTCTCATAGGTATTACGGTACTTTTCTCCCGATGTGTCATCTCAGTTCACTCCATGCTCAGGGGCACCGCCGACAGGACCCCATACCGCGCGCTCAACCATCCATTCCAGCTTGCCACTCTTCTCCTCCACTTGCCCAAATATGAAGCTCTCAAACGTGGTATCAGCGCCGTCCACCTTGATTGTTCCGGTCATATGTGCCGCTAGTCGATTACCATCGCGGAGGAACTCGTCCCTGGGATGCGAAGCGCCTGTTAGTGTCTCCGAGGGGTATTTACTGCACACTAGGAAATGGCTTACACCACGGGCTTATATTCGCTGATCTTGGAGCGCCACTCCTCGATTCCTTTCACATACACGTCGAAAGACAAGCGCTGGCCGTTCATGACGTGGTAGAAAGTCGGCACTGCAGTCGCTTCTGCGTAACGCAGGGACTCCTCGGGCGGTCCGGTGAGGCTCCATTCCATCGCCCGCTGAAACCCTTCAAGCGTGGAGGTGTATTCGGACATGATGATTCAAGAGGCAAGTCAAGTCGGATAGGATGATCTAGGGTAGCTTACTTGGCAGGAAATTGCTCGGGAAGATCAGGGGGAGACTTGCAAGCAAGGCAGTCCTTTATATGAGTGGTACCGTACGGCTCAACTGATGCCATACAGCCACCCTAGCCGTGTGGACGCGAAACGACACAGCCGGCGCCTGAGGTAGCATTGATCCCCAAGATTGAACAAGCCCATGTATGGCGTACAGCTAACAAGTCTTACAGCGGAAATAGGCTTGCTGAAGATCCTTCGGTATCTTTAGCTACCTCCTCAAACATACAGTGACATTAGGAGTGGTCATGTTGGCCCCCAGAGCCTTACCGCTATTGCGTCTTTCGCTCCCGCTTATACATATGTCGGTCATGGCTCATCTCGACTTGCCTCCGACAATCGACGCATGCGACTCTCTTGGCTGGTAACGCACGTTGCCTATGACGAATTCGGCTCTCGTGGTAGTCAGATCAGTCTGTACAGCTTTCGTTTTCCGTCGACAATCTCTCAACATGAGTTCACCGGTGGACCTCTGCAAAGTTCCCGCCGCGCCCCCGCCTGCTAACTACAGCACCAACTTCATCAATCCCACCTCATTGGGACCAGCTTTGATAGGCGTCATCACATTCACCATCATATGGGCCATCGTCTTTACCTCAGCTAGATTCTACATCAACTTCCGGAAGCTGGGATGGTCTGATTGTGAGTCTTATCAAACTTCATATGCATCGACCTGGTTTCTGACTACATACACAAGGGTTTAACCTAATCGCTCTTTTGATATCCATATCGATCTTAGGTATTGAAGGTACTCGTGAGTATCACCGTTCGAGATAAGACTGGTAGACTGGAGTGAGCTCATCAATCTTATTCGTGGCATGCTAGTGTTCAATGTCGCACGCCATATCTGGGATGTGCCCGCATGCTTCTTTGATAAAACCTATGCACAGGTACCAAAACTCCAATGCTCAACGAATCTAGAGTGACTGGCTAATGGTATTCAAGGGGATTTATATTCCAGCTGTTCTTCTCCAAACCGGCGCCTTCTTCGCCAAGGCATCTATATTTCTTCTCTACCTCCGGCTTTTTACGGTTCAGAGACCTATGCGTCTCGCCATCTACGCAGGGATCATCTTTGCGTTCTGTATATATGGAGCCGGCGTCGCCGTCGCCACGTACTACGAGACACCGAGAGCTGGTGAAGAGTGGACGGCTATACTGGATGGTCGGACGGAAATTCCGCTCCCTTGGTGGCAAGCTCAATCTGCTCTGAGTATAGCGCTGGATCTATACATATTTATTCTTCCGCTACCCGTAGTCGTGAGATTAAGAATGCCTGTCCAGAAAAGAATTCAACTCGTCGCGGTATTCTCACTGGCTCTCGGGTAAGTCACGCTCTGTGCCTATTCTATATTTGAAGACTAACTTCACATGTCAGTGGTATTGGCGCCAGCGTCGCCTCTCTGGTAGAGAGAATACACATTGCTCAGGCTTATGATCAAACATGGATATCCGCCATTCTATCATTATGCTCGTGCGTTTCCCAACCCCCTCGAGGCGCTCTTGTCAAATTGCTGTCATATTGACCGTATTTTTTAGTGCTGTTGAGCTCAACGTGGCCATCATTGTTGGTTCCGCGCCCGCCTTTGCCGGTTTCGCCCGGACTCATCTTGCGGACCTATCTGCTGTGAAACTAATCCTATCAAGTATCTCTTTCACAAACAAAAGCAAACTGTACGACTCGGAAGCTCCACCCGAAGGTCCGGAAGATAGGTATGAGAACCAGATCGTCGACAGACCAGGTATTGGCGGAGCAGGTGGTAAAGTATTACTGGAGCGTAAACATCCTTACTACGAGTTAAACGATGTCCCGGCGCTTAAAAAGAACGGGTCTAACTCCGGGTGAGGAATTACCAGATAGCATATGGCGATTCAGCACAGCCTTAGAAGAGAGCTTGCGAGAGTGATACCTATTGTAAAATTTAGCAACCATGTATATAGTATCATTTTATCCGACCTAATTGTCTTAGAAATATGTTATTATTCGGTTTTAAATCGAGGTGTATACGTGAATTAGAAATTCCAGCTGTCCTCGGTCGGCCAACCGGCGGTCGACTACCTAGGTAGGGCGATCGATCGCGATGACAGGATGCCTGTGGTCAAAAGGCGAAGACCGACCGAACCGACCGAATGCGCGTCTCTGGAATTTGGAATATCAAAAGTACTTGGAGCTCCGAGTTCCAGTTTCATGAGGATACATCGATCCAAAGAGCCTGAAATAGAAGTGGCCGTCTATTGATACGTAGGTATACCTTCACCCACGCTAGTTCTTCCGAAATGTGCGCATCGTTGCAATATGGGCGCCTGCGGGACCAAATATACCGGTATGTAGTAGCTTGTTCCGTAGGAGCTGATGTAGAAGAAAAGGCGGACGTTACATTTCAAACGCTGTCGAATGCAAGGTGCCAACATGAGCATCAGGCTCTCGACCCGGCTCAGTTCATTGGCCGAATTGCCAGCGTTTAGGGCGTCAGGGATCGTAATGCTCGCTGCGAGGTTCCTCTTGTTGGTTTGAATGTAAGCGGGTTACATAGAATGTTACCTTCCTAGCTCATATGGGCATGGGTTCGCTGCTTAGCCACGAAGTAGGTACGTAACTTGTTCCATTCGGGTCGGCAATTGCAAATGCCAAGGGCGAACCGTCTGAGATCCCTGAGCAATTCTCATCTAGGACAGTAGGACTGAACCGACTGACTGGTAAAACCCTGCGGCACTACTACACCCGGCTCACTTGTTTCTCAAATGGCAATCAGTTTTGTGCCGCGCGCTCGGTTGGCAGAATGAAATCCCGGCATGTAAGCGAGGCAAGTCGGCTTTCGCTCTAGACTGGCTAGGACCATGTGCGCGATGCGTGGCGGCGTTTATATGTAAGGCTGGCCGCTGGCGTAGGATTCGAGTGGAGGCGAGGGAAGGGATTCAGGTGGGGTCTATCACCAACAAGATCGTCATGGTTGCCTTGTTGGGAATCGAGCAAGCCGTTGCGCTGTGGTGTGTACATAAGATCGTGAGATCTCAAGGAGTTAGTTAGCCCTACACACATAGCCTTGTCATATTGGTCATATGATGGTAAGCATGCTAGAGAGCGGCGTGCAGGACTTAAACTTGAAGCGAACCACCTAGAGTATACAAGGGCATGAGGTACCAGGCATTTTCTGGGACGATGAAACGGGCCCCTGGTGAAGACATCTTGACCGTAGGCTGCAACTCAGGTTACTTGATGAGGCCGCCGGGCGCGGCTCTCGACGATATCGCTTCCATACATGACAGGGACGTGCGCAAGGATCGAAACCCTCGGTCAACGACTCAATAGGGTTGATCGAAACGTGCGACGCTCTGCTGGTAAAAGGAATATGATGCTGTATCAACGTGCCATGTCAGGATCGGGTGAGATTCCTGCCTAGTTTCGTTGAAGTGTCTAGACAACGTCGACTCGTCGAGACTCTAGTAATCTACCTACCTTAACTTAGCTGAATGAATTATTTCAACCCATGCCAGAGTCTTAGTCACTATGCTCGACACAGGCTCATATAACAACGCTTTCTTCGGGCTATTGTGAAATTGATCAGGGTAAACCACTACACCGCTCTGCTAGGAGTTGCAACCAGAACATATCCCAGAATGACGGCACCAATTCCTCACTTGCCGTGGAGTGTACTGACGGAACGGCCGATCTACTCTAGTAACGTCGGTGTCCTCGTCTGTCTAATCGTCTTCTGTTCCACTGTGTGGGCAGAACATAAGTCAGTACGTATCGTCTGTTCCGTTCCAGTCACGAGAACTAACAATCCTCCAGAACTTCATCGGGAATGTCGTGAGGCTTATAAGGAAGCGCCTGGGGGCCTGGCAATATCTCTTCAGCGGCCCTAGTATCATCCAGCAGGGTTTCAACAAGGTTCGGACACTCGCTACTCGGTATCTTGCAACAATCTATGCTGACCATGGCAGTCTAACGGAGAGCCCTTCGAGATCCACGCTCCAGATGTACGAATGGTGTTTGTGTCTTCGCCCGAGCATATAAAGGAACTCGACAATGCTCCCGACACTGTGCTATCCCTCAACGGTGCCGCAAAACATGTGAGAATCGTCGACCTTCCAGATCCGGACGTTGGTGTTCTCTGACCATGGCTGGGAAAAATAGATGCTCCAACCTGTTTATACCATGAATGGATTCAATTGGTTTGATCGGCGCGGAGTCGAGGGAGTCGGATTTGTGCGCACGCTACGTACTCTCTTGACTAACAACATTCCTCAACTTCTTCCTAATCTCGGTACCCTCACCCAAGTACGATGGGCAGAGCTGGTTGCGCGTAGCAAGGACGTCGATGGTGAGTCCGATGCAGTATTTCCGAGACGGTGCCGTTCATTGAATCTGATCGAACCTGGAAAATGTAGCGACGGCACACGTTTCGCTGTATCCAGCAATGATGAATCTCGTGGTGCTCTTGAACGCACGATCACTCTTCGGAGAAGACCTAAGTACTGTCCAATCCAGCGAAACCTACATTGACATCTTTCAGGTCTTATTGCTAATTCTACTGACCAGTCAAGAACGAGAAATTCATGATATCAGCACTTGGGTATGTTGAGGAGACTCTACTAAACGCCGAAGTGGTGAAGTTGTTGCCTGGCTTTCTTGCCCCCATTGTAGGAGGCGCATTGAGTCGCGGTCTCAACTCCCACAAAACGTTTTTCGACAGTTTGATCCCTGCCACAGAAAAACGTCTCCGAGAGAAAGATATGAAAGCCAATGGGCATCAAGTTCCGCAGCGTGTGAGTAGAATATACCCTACGTGAATAGTACATAGGAGTAATAGGTTTAATATGATTAACGAGGGGGGATAGGCCGATTGCATTCAATGGATCATCGAGACAGCACCAAAACAAAACCCCTGGTCTGCAGAGCGTGTTATATACGAGCTGATGGCGATTTGGTTTGGTTCAGTTCATATTCTAACAACGGGAAGTCAGACTAGTCTTCTCACTGATCTTTCGTCCTCGCTGTTCCTAATACTCTTATAGACCATTGTTTACGTGATCCACGATCTCTGTCTTCACCCTGAGTATATCGAGCCACTTCGACAAGAACTCGAAACTTCCTACAAAGATTTTGAGCGGACAGGCCGGGGACTACCTCTTCTTGACAGCTTCATCAAGGAGTCGGCACGTCTTACGCCGGTAGAATCTAGTAAGCTGGTTTCCTAATTCCCTGTATCTTGCTGTCTCTAATGTCTTTCTACTAACGTTATAAACCATCAGTGAGTGTGCGGCGAAGTGCACTCCAGCCCTTTTCCTTGTCGGATGGCACCAAAGTAGCCGTCGGAGAATGGGCCTGCGCACCAGCCGGCGCCATCTATAAGTACGACAAATACTACCCATCTCCCGAAACCTTCTCCGGTTTCCGTTTCGTAGATCCCGCCTCGCTACCCAGCGGCCGGTCGGACTCTGCAAAAGTCAAGGCAGTAACACAGCCAAACCCTTCTAAGCTCACGGACGTTGATTACTCGTTCTTGATGTGGGGGACAGGTCGTATGGCTTGGTGAGCTCGTATTCCACCCTAACACTCGCATCGCCGGCTCGTCGGCAAAGTTGTTTCTAGTCTGGTGCTGACCTGTGTACTTATATAGCCCCGGAAGATACTACGCTTCTGCGTTCATGAAGGTCGTGATCGCCCAACTGCTCATGAGCTATGACTTCAAGCTTGTGAGGCCGGAGGCTCCCCGGTGGGTTTCTTGGCGCGTGGCGAAGATCCCAAGGCCGTGGACAAAGGTAGCTTTCACAACACGCGCGTGAGATTTCTAGGGTTCCCCGAGATCAAAAATTCCTCCGTTTTCTTTTTTTCCCCCTTCTCTTGCTGTGGTTCTCACTCGGGAATTACCGCAGGCGGAGGAGTTTATTCGACCGACAGAGTGATTTACGATTCTTGTTCTGTTGGGCTTACGATTTATGTCGAGTTCTCCTCATGGTACCGGTTCTAGTCCGTACATACTTCTGAAATGGCTGCACAGGATACCTAGTAGCAGCTACAGATGTAAATATCATGTAGTGACTCGGAATCATTAGATACTGGGTGTAGGTATGATCAATTATGAAGGGCTTGACATGGTTTTCGCATGTAAAGCCTTGGCTTACGAAGCCTTGCTATCTCCTGTGTGGTCAACGCTGAAGAGCTCTCTCGACACTGCCAGTCGACGCGGAGCTCGTCACATCTGCAATCTCTCGCGCTGCTCACGTCACAACTTCTAGATGCAGGGAGATTGGGAAAAGCGCGACCAGATTGAGACTCTGCTATGCCGAGCCAGGTCCTTGTACAGACGACGCCCAAGCTACACACATTGTGCTTTGAAATGGCCGCAAGACACATGCCTGCGTGCGTTTGTATGTCGTAGATGTGGTTAAGGTAGTGCTTGGGTCACCTGGCGCGGAGTATGGGCTTAAAGAGTTGAGTCTCCATATGGTCAAGTCATGGCAACTGGTCCCCCAAGCTGCCCTGTTCCGAATTCTCTGAAGTCCAAATTCAACAGGAGTATATCGAGACCATTAAAGCTGTGATAGTAAAGACTCAAGGGCATTGAGGGACACCTGATGAGGTGGGCCGCTTGAGTACCTACCCAGGGTATTATACGGACGTACCTACCGAGTTATCGAGTTATCAGTAATATGTGGTAAGCAGAAAGTAAGTATTATGGAAGTATTTACAGGTGCAGAATCGTGCAATTGGTACACTTAAAATACATGCAGAGTACCTTGCCGACGCGCGCCGTGCCCCTTTAGCTAGGATTCGCCGCTCACCACTACACAGTTCTGGCACTGTGTCGGTACTGTAATCGTCCTTATCCCTGACCCGAGCCTGAGTTTACTTGGTAACAGGTTACAAGGAAACCCGTCGCGCGCTAGACACAAAAAGTCGTGAATCTTCGATTCCTGGCCATAACTTAACAGTTTCCACCCAAATCTTCCGTCCAATTTCTCCCGGCATACCCAATTCACCCAGCAATGGCCGACGACATCACGCGAACCCCGGTCCCCGTGCCCACGTACGGCCAGGCCCAGCCCCAAACAACCGCCTCGACGCCAACCCAGGCCGCAGACGTTGCGCCCACGACCGAGCCAAGCAACAAGGACATCGCCATGCCAGACGCCGACCAAGTCCCAGTGAGCCGAGTCCTTCAACCTCGACCTCAAAAAAAACCGACATAAACTAACAAAACAACTCCTTACCCCCGCAGTCCCCAGTTCCCGCCGCGACGTCAACCAATGCGCCGAGCCCTGCGCCCGCGCGAACCAGCAGCACGCCCCTGCGCTCCAACGGTCAGGAAAACACATCGCGCGCCGCCTCCCAACACCCCGACCCGGCCTTCACCATGCCAGACGCCGCCCCAGCGCACGGTGCCCCCGTACGTCAGTACTTGAACGGCAGAGTCACGGCTCACCTGCTCGATGGCATGAAGCTGCTTGCCAAGGACCAGTGGGTTTCGATACTTCCCGTGCGTCACTGAACTTAGTTCTTACCTACCTCGTTCCATTAGGCCCAAAGATCCGCTGCGAGTCCTCGGCGAATTCCTCATCGAGCGCTCAAAGGAATTCGAAACGTGATCAAATTGGAGTATGGTTTAATTAGCATGATTGCGGCGTCTTGGAACAGGAGAATATGGCACTTCACAGGCATTGTAGCATTCATCAACGGTTTATAGGTCTTCACGTGATACCATTGCTTTTGGGGAAACTTTTTGTTTTGTTTTTTTACAGAATTGATCGCGAGATTCCTTTGTGGTCTCGATAATAAATGCCCTTATTGATCTATCTTAATTGACTAAGGCGAAGCACATTTTTGGTGCCCTTAATGCAATACCTCTCCAGGTCCGTAAACTCCATTGCCCAGGTCGTGCCATGTCAGAACATCGTTTCACGTCTAAGCGACGATAGTGCTAGCGGTAGCGCTGGCGTACTTCCATGTAGGGGGGAGGACACCGACGGTCTGTAAGTAGGGTATTAGTGTTGCTAATTCAGCGTATGGGAGGAATTGCTGTAGGAAGCTTGCCTTGTAGTAGCTATTTGAAGCCAGACGTTAGCGATGGTTGCAAATACCAATAAACGAATTGGCTAGAGGGGCAAGAACATACCGGGCGAGACGGTGGATACGCGACTCAACGAGAATGAGGCGGAACTTGGCGTCCTTGTCCTTTCGGTTGCGCTCAAGGTGCTTTCGGACGGACACAGCCTAAAGCTGTGTTAGTAGCCATCCTCCAATACTAGCTTATAAAGCTCAGCTCACCTTCTTGATCAACACTAAAACATATCAAGTTAATAAGCCTATTACCAAGCAGGATTTGATCGCATTTTCAGGGGCAGGGGAATAATTGATCGGCATCGAGAGCCTTGATCTCTCATGGCTGTAACAAGAGGACACCTCCAATGGTGCAAGGAGGCTGCAATTATGCTTAGAGGCGGGAGTTGCCGAAAATACACTTACTGTAGAGATCCCTATTACCATTATTAGTATTGATGAGCACCACACAACTTGCTGGATAACTTACTCGGGAAGCTCAGGGGCAAGACCTGTTTACCCGGTCACACTGTCAGCCTGAACCAACAAGTGGCTATAATACAACCAACGGTCGAAAAGAAGCGGCCTCCGAGTCGATATCGGATGCACACTTCAGTTCATCCCGTCGGATAGGGCGAGTTTCAGGTCATACCATTGGACCTAGACATTACAATTAGTTGGGAGCTCCTACATGATATTGTGAGGGTAGAACAAACTTGAGGATTCTGAGGATCTTGTTGCCCTTTAAGTTTGATTTCGTTAGCCAGCCGCCGAATATCAAGAAACTCGAACCGGATTGCATACGGTGACGGCCTTAACCTGGGCAATGCCGTGGGAGTCACGGAGGACAACACCAATTTGACCTATCGCCACATCAGCCTTCTACCCATGCCCGGCATTCCTTTTTATGCCCCATGGCTTGTTCGGTCCTTACTGGGTGTAGTGCCCTTGCGCGCAAGCTTGATGATGTTCTCCTCGACCTGGGCGGGACTGCACAACACATCAATACATGATTCAATCATTCGGGTCGTCTAGAGGTCGACTGACGTGGTTTTGGACCAGCTCGGGGGAGTGCGCGAGTACGGGAGGGCAGACGCGGAGATACCCTTTCCACCGCCTGTCAAGGAGCCAGAAGTTAGCGGGTGCCGACAAGATTTCCCGGCATAAACGGGACCAACGTACTGTGAAGACGACCCATTTTGGCTGTGGTTTTGTTTTGTCGTGTTGGTGGGCAAGAAGTTGGGCGAGGGGCAGTCGAATTGTCTCGGTCGAGAAAGTTTGAAGGAGTCGCAAAGGATGCTTGATCGCGGCCAGCCAATTTAGACGCCGGGAAATTTCAGCTGTGGGAGCTTGATTAACATGATAAGAAGGTGGTCAAAGCGCAGTGCCCCACCACGCTTACTAATGTCCAGCGAAGCCGAGAATCTGCCGCTAACTCGGTTTCCATATAAGAATTTTATCCAAGGGGAAGCTCCTCATTGCTTTCTTCCTTTCCATCACGCTTGAAAAGAATGTGATATCTCAGTTTTGTGCTTGGAGAACACATAACGGACGCATTAATGGACGCATCTAGTAATCAGCTTTGAACACTTCATATTGGACAAGTGAATGTCCTCTATCTAGCAGATTGACTCGAAAGGTATGTCTACATCACCGTCTCCCCAAAACCCGGCCACCTTTCCTTTTCCAAATGATGATAAACCACATTTACTTTTTATTTCTGGTACCTCTTATATCATCGGGTCTTTCGGCCTGAAATGTATTAAACGGACTTCTGATTCGGATCAATCCTCATTCTTCGAACCCAACCCGCTGGTAGGCTGCGAGCCTGGCTAACCACGACACAATAGGAAGCACGATATTCCGCGCGACTTGATTCGGTCACATAGTCGGCATGTCGTCAAGATGCTAGATATCAATGTAATCAATATTTCTATCTGAATGCCTTCAACAAAATCATCGGGACTTGACTTAGGTACTTAATATTAACAAGCCATCCGAAGGCATGCGACTTAAAACCCTCCAGCCAGACAGAAAATGCACACGCGATATCCGCTCGTGTTAAAGTACGATGTCGAGTTTCCGATGGCTTTACCTAGAACAAGAGTAGCAACGCAGATAAAGAATCAAAACCTATCGTCTCCTATCTAGCAATTGGATTCTAGCCTTGGGACATTTTTACGAGCTTCATCTTGCGACCTGCCTTTCCATACAGCAGCGGCCAGCCAGCTAGCCACCTCGTCCTACGTCCATTACTTGAGGCATCATCTCACAACACATTTGCCTTGACACTCATAATCTGCCACCGCCTCCGTGAAGCATGCAAGATGCGGCTACTATGTCTGATGCTACCGAGGAGACTCCCTAATTCTCAGCTTCTACTATTACCACCGCTAGGCTATTTTGAACCAGCGAAGTTTGATGTAGGTAGTAGACACGGCGGTGGATACAATCTTGCTAAGCGGCAGAGAACTATACCTAACCCATCATAGTCGTGAAATGCATCACCACATGCTGAGGGGTAACGTGAACTGTGGACACCGCAATGTCCATGCGCCCGGAGAATTTCACCGATGTGAATAACCACCTACCGGTACCTACCATCTCATATCCAGGCTTATGTAGACAAGGAGACAGCATGTCTTTGACACGATATCACTTCTTCCAGGGCACCCAGAATACATCCTTAGCGTGGCATCATTTATCAGCCTAGTCATTATGGTTTCATTTTGTTTTCTCGGTAGCAACTTTGAAATCTATCGTCACCGTTTTCCCCGACCCATTTCCCGAATCATCAAGATCGTCAATAAATCACAGGTGTGGTATGCGTGAGTAGATAACCCAGGTTTTAGCCAATTACAAGTTGACAGCGGTGCGGAAGTTGGTACCAGCATAGACGGCATTGCTTCCGAGTTCCTCCTCGATGCGGAGAATTTGGTTGAGCTTGGCGAGACGCTCGGAACGGGCAGGAGCGCCAGTCTTGATCTGACCAGATCGAATACCAACGACAATGTCGGCAATGGTGACATCCTCAGTCTCGCCAGAGCGGTGGGACACCATGACTCCCCAGCCATCAGCGTATGAGTCCTTGGCAGCCTGGATAGACTCAGTCAAGGTTCCAATCTGGTTGACCTTAAGGAGCAGCGCGTTGGCAGCCTTCAGCTCAATGGCTTTCTTAATGCGGATGGGGTTGGTGACCGTTAGATCGTCACCCACGATCTGAATGTCCTGGGTCTTATAGAAGTAGCTCCAGGCTTCCCAGTCATCCTCAGCGAAAGGATCCTCAATGCTGACAATTGGATACTTCTTGCACAACTCGCCATACAGAGCAGCAAGCTCCTCATAAGTGATCCACTTGGTGGGATCACTATCGGGGTTCTTGAAGTCCAAGTCGTACTTCTTCGCGTCAACCTTGTAAAACTCACTAGAAGCTACGTCCATGGCGATGTTCATCTTGCCCTTGTAGCCAGCTTGCTCAATGGCATCGGTAATGAGCTCGAGAGCCTCCTCGGCAGTCTGAATATCAGGGGCGACACCACCCTCGTCTCCAACGTTTCCTGCAGACTGTCCGTACTTCTTCTTGGCGAGAGCCTTTAGCTTCTGGTAGACTTCCGCACCCTGACGCATGGCCTCAGTGAAAGAGGGAGCGTTAGAGGGGACAATCATAAACTCCTGGAAGGCCAAACGGCCACCGGCGTGGGAACCACCGTTCAAGACGTTCATGAAGGGGACAGGAAGGACGTAGGGCTTCTTAGTGCCGGCCAAATCGGAAATGTGGGCATATAGGGGTACGTTCTTCTCAGCGGCACCAGCCTTGGCAATAGCAAGACTGACACCCAGGATAGCATTGGCACCAAGCTTGGTCTTGTTGGCGGTACCGTCGAGCCCGTTGAGGAACTTGTCGACAGCGCTCTGATCCTTTACATCAAGATTCTCCTTGATGACAGCAGGGGCAATAACACTGTTGACATTTTCGACGGCCTTGGTGACACCCTTGCCACCCCACTTGGCCTTGTCTCCATCACGGAGCTCGCAGGCCTCGTGCTGACCTGTGAAAGGGCAAATTAGTCGATCTCGTCTCGTGGGCTAGAGAGCGGAGGTCACGCACCGGTAGAGGCGCCGGAGGGGACAATGGCGCGGTGGAGGCCAGTATCGGTGACGACATCAACTTCCACGGTGGGGTTACCGCGGGAGTCGTAGACGGAGCGGGCGTGGATCTTCTTGATGGCCATCGTGAAGTCTGACTGGTGTCAAGGTGTCCGTGGCCGATGTCACTGTTCAAACGCTGTTGGTTCCAACGCGGTTAAATATAAGCTTGTGGATCTTAACGAAGCGGTCTCTGAAGACGGCAAGACAGGAAAGAAGATTGACAGAATGGCAAACAGATTGGCTCAGTCTGAACAGGGCAGTGTCTACACCCAATTGAACAGAATATGCCTCAATGCCTGCCAATCGTACAGATGGGCATGGCAACGGAGAAGATCTAGCGGGGTAGTTACACCACTACAGGTTGGTCGTTGGAGGAATATCTATGAGGGGGGTGTATACGGGTGAGAATGGCATGGCAGTAGAGATGACAGACTTACGGCTTGCGTACCAAGTTTGTACGAAGGCGATGCCAATATTGGTGATGTATGTGATGAAGGAAAAGAAGTAAAAAATGCGATGAAAAGTGAGCTGGAGGTAGAAACCGAAGTAGGCAGTAATAGCAGTAGACAGGAGGCTGTAGCGCCTGCCTGCTGGTGCAAGCACCCATTGGTAGGCCGGGCGGGCTGTGGATGGCTTGGCGGGGCAGCTCCCTCCACCTGCACTAGGTAGTACCTACCAATACATTATAGGTACCTAGCCATTGTTCTGCTCAGAGTCATCGTATCGCGTATTCCAAGGTATGAGGTGGTGAGAGCTGGGTTGGCGGGGTCAAGGTGTGATCCGTCGGTGCTCGATCTTAGTCTCGGGTGGGGTGATATTGTGTACATGCATGTATCTCCGGGCACCCCGCCGTATGCGCTCGGTACCGAATGCGTAAATCACGCACCACGTGATACCCACCATGTACCGGCGGTCCGGACTCGATACCTCGAACTACCGTGTCCCAATCGATAAACAAGGCAAGAAGAAACCTTGAGAATAGCTAAGAACCCTGCTGAAAGAGCCCCTTGAACCTTGCTGGCCTCTACCTACCTCCTGCCTACCCTCATGGTTTACTTCATCCCTTTACGAGCCCGACGGACGCGTGGGTTTGAGTCTTGACCCAGATGATTGCCATGCTTGACCCTTCTCGACCCAGGCCGTCGTGACCAGGCATTGCGGGGATGCCGGAACTTGGACGGTCATTGGTGACTGGCACGCATAACTACCCAGCCATGCTACCTATATAATCACGAAGTAGTCGGCAAAATTTGCTTGGCCGAAAGCGGACTCGAACAATTGGCCCAAAATATCTCGCATCTTGTGCTTATGAGTTACTGCCAGGTAATAATAATTATTAGCGCTATGTCCCAGTCAATCGCAGATTGTCGACTGTCCTCTCTACCCTGTCCACGTGGGCGACACCGTGGGTGAAGAGTCATCCCAAGGATAACGTGCCAGACGGCGACCCCCAACCAATGCGTGGTCCGCAGTGTTCTTCCTATCAACCGTGAAAAGTAGCGCGACGAACAAGATTTTCGTCATAATATGAGTCCAGCTTTGTTATTCGCTCCTCTTTTCATTCCTCTCTCTTGGTGGGGAATGGGAGGGGAAGGGGGAGGGGAAGGGGGAGGGAGGGGCGCGGCAATTCGTCTTGTGAGGCACACCACCATCTTCCAAGCTTCTCTCGGCCATTCAACCGATGATGAGTAGCTATCATTAGACAATAAGTATGTTTGGGCATCATTACCCCGGCCGAATTCAAAATTTTCTAGACGTCGTCTATCGGGTCACAACCCTGCGTGCCTCGCATTAGATGACTTTATTGTGGTGATAACCTTCGACCCCAGAGACATATCTTCCATAAAAATGTGTAAGTCCGCCGGGACTGTCAATGATATCCCTGGTAATTTGTCCATGAAAGGTAGGAGGCTGGCGTGATTTTCGCCTTGTCGATCGAACTGCTAGGATGTTATTGCCCTGAGCAGCTCCTTTCTCGAGAATGCAGGACACCTGGGTTTATATATCTGTATAGTATCATAGTCACTTGTGACCTGTATACTCCGGGAGTTGGCGACTTCGGCTAATGTCAATATAGGCATGCCTCTAAAGCCCAATATAGGACCACCAAAGGTCATTCATTCACTATAGGTAGTGGCCGCAGCGTACACTGTATTCCATGGTGTGTTCTATTGTGGGCCTATTTCTACTTGTTTGAGATGGACTCGCTCGACGCAAGAGTCCCTGACAGCCGGTTCAGCCAGCACACGTAATCGAGTGTATCCTCGTGCTGGGGCGAGTCAAGTTGCCGAATATGATATTCAATGCCTAGTTGCTTAGAAGTACTTAGATGTATCAATCTGCCCTGTGCGGGTTTTCCTTGACCCAAGTTGCGACATCATCGCGATCTCTCTGTAGCCACAGAATTTTGCTGCGGATGGCATCCTTGCTCTGCGCCAGCGGCTGCTCAAAGGCCTTGGTATTGATGTCCTTGAAGAAATCTTCAACTCTCTCGAGCTGCTCAGGCTTTGTTAAGCTCGAGGTGCAGATTGTGACCAGCGAGCTTAGAATGGATGGGTTCCCACTAAGGCGTTTGTTTATTTCCGACCATTTCTCGGTCATCCAGCTGAACAGAGCCTCCACACCCTCAGCGTGACCACGGAGACCGCCGGTTGGGAGATATATGTCCTGGCTCTTTACCTCATTGCTCAAAGCGAGATCGAGTGTGCGTTGGATAAGCACAGGATCTTTGGCGCGACCGATGCAACGCAAGATGGTATTGCGTTCATCGCTGGTGGTTGACGCGCGGAAAACGTCCATAATAGTATCGTACTGTTGTTCTATAGTTAGTTTTCTCGTCATACTGTCAATTATGAGCAAGCTTACCTCTTCCTTGCCACCATACTTGAGGGCCATACTGAATACGCTCCCCCTGATATTAGGGTGAATTGCCGACCTATCGCCGGCCTTAAATTTGATGAACATCTCCTTAGCTGCCACAATAATTTCCTTGTCACCAGCCATGCCAGCAGCTCCGAAGAGCATGGCCTTGAATTGTTGCTCAACATGTCCATCTTTATCTGAAAATGTCCAGCCCAACTTATGGGCTCTCTCGCTGACCAAATCCTTGATGAAAGCTTCGAGGCTGTCTTTAATGGCTTGATCCTCAAAAATCCAAGCTGATTGGACGGTAGCCACTCGGGCGATGATCTCACTCCATACCACAAAGGACTCCTCCGTATCGAATCCTTTCAACAGGTTGAGAACTCCTGACGTCTTTTGGTATCCCGAAACCGCAAGAGCACCGGCATCGGCAATCATGCCGGCACGGTCTTCGACCGTTAACTTTCCCTGCTTGGCAGCCTGTCCTAGTTTCGCAAGGCGTTCTGGGCTGTAAGAAGTTCGATAGATGCTGGTGTGATTTGCATTTAGCTTGAAGAAGTCCAAGTCTGGTAGTTTATAGACGCCTTCTCTTTCTGTTAGAGTTAGCGAATCATCGACACCGTCCTTGGTTCGAAGCCCAAGGAAGACTGGATATAAAACCTTGTCTTCTTCGGGTTTCGTGTCACCCGTTCTCAAAAATCGATTTTGTTTCACCAAAATGGAGCTCCCTGGTGCGTTCTCCACTACCTGAACGACTGGGAAGCCGACATTTTTCGTCCAAATAGACATTATTTCCCTAACAGGTTTGCCACTGGCATCTTCAAGCGCAGCCCAAAGATCATCGGTTTGTGTGTTACCGTAGGCATGCTTTTTGATATACCGCCGGACACCTTCCAGAAAAATATCCTCGCCTAGATAAGTCGAGATCATGCGCAGAACGCAAGAACCTTTGGAGTAAGAGATGGCATCGAATATCTGATCAACCTCGCTAGCACGTTTGACTGGTACCTCGATAGGATGACTGCTTCTCAGTGAGTCGAGTCCCAGGGCGCTCTGGAGGTTGTCGGCGACGTAGTTTTCCCATACTTTCCATTCAGGGTAAAAGTGATTGCAGCCTATAACCCAATGTTAGCCCAATACCACTCTTGTTGACCCATACGTGGAGCGGTCAACTTACTTAGCCAGCTCATGAGCGTAGCGAAACCTTCATTTAACCAAAGGCCCTCCCACCAGTCCATGGTCACCAGATTTCCAAACCATTGGTGCGCTAGTTCGTGCTGAACGACCTCAGCTATTCGCTCTTTCATAGCAGCGCCGCTGGATTTTTCATCTAGCATCAGATCCACGACTCGATAAGTAATCAGACCCCAGTTTTCCATGGCTCCATTGGCGAAATCGGGGATAGCAACCATGTCCATTTTGGGTAGAGGGAATTCGGCGCCAAATATCTTCTCGTAGTATTCTAAGGTCCGGGCAGCCAGCTCAAGAGAGAAGCGTCCGTGTTCAATGTTCGAACTCGGAGGTGCGTATACACGGATCGGGACACGGAAGTCTTTGGTCTCAATATAGTTGAGCTCACCAATGATGAAAGCAACCAAGTATGTAGACATGAGAGGGGTTGGGTTGAACTTTACTGCTTTCTTTGTCGTCCCCGTTACCTCAGAACGTACTTCGGTTTCAGAAGCCACGTCCATGTTGCTCAAACACGTCAGGTGCTTGTCTGCGATGAGAGTTACGGTAAAGGTGGCTTTGTGAAGAGGCTCGTCAAAACATGGGAAAGCTCTTCGGCAGTCGTTGGCCTCCATCTGCGTCGTAGCAAGGATCCCCTCGGAGCCGTCAGGCTTCTTATACGTGGAGCGGTAGAAGCCGGCCATCGCATCGTTAAGTTGACCTGTGAATTTGATCTCAAGTTGGATCTTGCCTTTTGAAACCTCATCCTTGAGCTCAATCTTAGAGACTTGGGTTGATTCATCGTAAGTGATAGCCGACGAGGACGTTACGATGCTGTCTCCCAATTTTATATGAGCACTGTGGATATCAATCTCGAGAGTATGGAGCGAGATAGACCGCGTCGGTTCCTGCACGTCGAAGTCGATCGCAACCCTGCCCTCAAAGGTGAACTTCTCGAAGTCAGGCTCGAGGGTGACGTCGTAGTGACGGGGGATCACATTGGTGGGCAGCAGCTCCCGGCCTGCAAGGGGATCGGGATTGGCGCCGCCAAAGTGCTCGGAGTTGCCCTCTAATCTACACATATTGCTGCGTCTTCGGTAGGAACAAGACCGAGCGAAAGAAACGGAGGAGGAAGTAGACGGCCGGGAGATTTTTATAGGAGACACTCTCAGAGGGGCCGACGATGGTGTGGAAGAGGAGATGCTCGGGGTACCACGTGGAATGCAACTAGAGTAGCATGGTAGGTTAGCCTGAGGTGGACTGGGTTGGGTATATAATGTGTCCCTCCACAGCGGGGGGTTGCTGATGCCAGTATGGTAGGTACCTAACGTACCTCGGGCGGATGCTGCTGAAATGGCGATCGCGTGCCCGCTGGCAGAGATGCGCTGGTTGGATGTGTGGGTAAGACCGTAAGCGGACTCGACTGGTGACAGTGGTGAGGCGGGAAGCTCGAGAGACACACTCGATACGGGCGAGAAAACGAGGCGACATTAGTGTGCCGGGAAGAATGGCCGGTCTATGGTCAACACATACGAAGTACAGAAGGAACTCTAATAATACAGCGCACTCGGCTCTTGATAGGGCAACCGAAAAGTTGTGTACAGAATCTTATCCAGCAGGTACTTACACAAATAGAGGGGCATGGGAGGCCGTCTCTGTCGTCGGATGTTAGAGGTTTGAGTTTTGGATGACGCCAAAGTGTTGGCCCGCCAACACCGATCGGGTCTAGCGCGTGATGGCATGTAACTTAGCACACGTTGCAGCAACAAACGAGGGACTTGGGCGCACTTGTAAGGGTACTGGACATGTGCCTTAAGGGCCGCCTACTTTACCATACAATACATCATTAGTACAGGTATCGCTCGCCAACAAGCTATGTATTTTAGGCGTACCAGGCTAGGCCTCAAAGCCGGGTTTAAAGTGAGCTAGGGTCTGAGCTAGGCTAATCCAAGATGCGCCAATACGCCAAGGAATCGTTATATTGAAGCCTATCACCATAAGATCGGAATGCGCTAAGCCAGAAGCGTACTAGCGCTGGTTATCGAGTGCGTTATACACCGTGTCGGTGGCTACAGCTTAGTACTGTGTTGCGACTACGAAGTACCCAAGTACCTGCACTAATCGTCTTGGCGTGTGACCAGATGTCTGTCGCTAACTTGACTGTTACGCGCGTGGTTCTGCGACTTGAGTACCTAAAACTTAACAGTGCTGCCAACTCTCGCTGTCGCGTTTTATCAGTTCAAACCTTTTCGATCTCGAGCAACGTATTTAAGATCGACCTACGCCATGGGGATCCAGCCTCGGTCAGGATCTATCACCAACGGTGATACAGCTACAACCAGCCTTGTCAATGGCCAAAAAAAGAAACAGCCCTTAGATATCGAAGAGATCCTAAGAGCCAAGAAAGCCGCCGATGCGGCCGCGGCAAAACCCCGATTTATCCCAAAGGCCGAGAGAGAGCGTCGAGCCCAGGAACAAAAGCAGAAGGAGGAGGAAGAGAAGCGCATACGACTAGAAGCTGAGAGGCGGAACACATGGAATAGCAATCGTAATGATACGTTATCCCGCGATGCCCGACCTGCTGTGCCTACAGGGCCAAGGGCCATGCGACAGAATAAAGTTCACGACAACGAGAGACCTAAGACAGCTCATGATGGCAAGGCAGCCGGACAGAAGAGAAAAGTGCCCGAGGAAGACGAGGCTGCCCAGATGCGAGCTAGATACATGGGCCCGGAATTAAACCAATCGACCTTCTCCGCAAAGAAAAAGTCGAGAAGGCATAGGGATAAATTCAATTTCGACTGGGATCCACACGACGATACGAGCCAAGGAGACGCACTTATTCATCACGATCAGGTAGCACCATCGATCAATGATGGCGGCCTTCTCTCCAGGTATCAGGGCCTAGTTGACCCTGAGGATATAAAGCGTGCCAAGTATATCATGGCCGGCGATCCAGATACCGGTAGAGAACGAGCAGAGCAGTTGCTTGAAATGGCGCTGCGAGCAAAAGAAAGGGCAAACCGCAATACTTTTGGGAAGCACTGGTCGGAGAAGAGGCTGGAGGATATGCGTGAGAGGGATTGGCGAATATTCAAGGAAGATTTCGGTATTTCGACAAAAGGCGGCCTCTTACCCAACCCAATGCGTAACTGGAAAGAATCTGGCTTGCCTCGGAGACTGCTTGAGATTGTTGCCAAAGTCGGTTATGACGAACCGACCCCCGTTCAGCGAGCTGCGATTCCCATCGCTCTACAAGCCCGAGATCTTATCGGTGTAGCCGTCACCGGTTCGGGTAAAACGGCCGCTTTTCTGCTGCCCTTGTTGGTTTACATATCCGACTTGCCGCCGTTGGATGAAATTACAAAAAACGACGGTCCATACTCCCTCATTATCGCGCCCACTCGAGAACTAGTCCAACAGATTGAGACAGAAGCCCGAAAATTTGCAGAGCCGCTGGGATTCACAGTTGTCAGTCTTGTGGGCGGTCATTCCCTGGAAGAGCAAGCTTTCGCACTTCGTAACGGTGCCGAAATTATTGTCGCTACGCCTGGTCGTCTAGTTGACTGTATCGAACGCCGACTTCTAGTTTTATCGCAGTGTTGCTATATTATTATGGACGAAGCCGACCGAATGATTGATATGGGTTTCGAGGAGCCCGTTAATAAAATCCTAGACGCGCTCCCTGTGACTAACGAGAAGCCGGATACCGATGCAGCAGAGAATGCGCAGCTCATGAGCCGGCCGCTCGGAGGCAAGGATCGCTACCGGCAAACAATGATGTACACGGCTACCATGCCGGCTGCCGTGGAGAAGATTGCCAAGAAATATCTACGTAGACCTGCGACCGTTACGATTGGTAACGCCGGTGAAGCCGTCGATACGGTTGAGCAACGGGTCGAATTCGTCGCTGGGGAAGACCGCCGTAAGAAACGGCTGCAAGAAATCCTAACGTCAGGGGAATTTGCTGCGCCAATCATTGTGTTCGTCAATATCAAGCGCAACTGCGATGCCATTGCGCGCGAGATCAAGCACATGGGTTTCTCGACGGTCACGATGCACGGAAGCAAAACCCAGGAGCAGAGAGAACAGGCTTTGGCATCGGTGCGCAGTGGAGCCACCGAGGTTCTCGTGGCTACAGACCTGGCTGGTCGTGGTATCGACGTGCCAGATGTATCCCTTGTTGTCAACTTTAATATGGCCACAAGCATCGAAAGCTATACACATCGTATCGGTCGTACGGGTCGTGCTGGTAAGAGTGGTGTGGCTATCACATTCCTGGGCAATGAAGATGCGGATTCCCTGTACGATCTCAAACAGATGCTCTCGAAGAGCTCCATATCGAAGGTGCCCGAGGAGTTGCGGCGACACGAGGCTGCCCAACAAAAACCAAATAAGGGAGGCTTCAAGAAGATTGAGTAGAGTGACGATTCTCGAGGATTACTTTGGACCTGATTACGTAGTAGTAAGTAATAAGTTAAGCTCGGCAGTGATGAGTTTGGCCATCATAACCAAGATAACTACATCGAATGTCTTGTGATATTGCACCTATGATTACAACCTCGGACTCTTCTAGCATGTCGCGAGATGACTTGGGCATGGCATTAGACCTAGGTGTATCAAGTAAAAAGAGTACATATCTCTCACCCTAGGTATTTTCTCGAAGCTGAAGAGAGACATATGAAGTCCACCTGCAGGCTGCCGCCGGTATCTCCTTAACTGCCCGAAGTCACCAACTCGGTCATTGGCTTTACATTACCAAGAGAAATACTCCCCTGGACTTTGAGCACCGCCAAACTTCCTGACACCTTCGAGTTGGTATCTTCGGGCAGCCAAGGAGATAGTGGATTAGTCATATAGTTAGTGCATCATACGCGGTAACTAGTTAGTTACTTGCCTTTATGTATGTATCGCTATATATGTACGTATAGCAGATTATGCACCTATACTGAAATAGATCTTGATATCAAGGTTGTTCGATCGGTTGAGTCTCACATTTAATCTTCAATCCTACGAATCACCTCTCAAACCCGACGCCAGTGCCAGCGGCCGTAGGAAGGCCACCCGCAGCGAAAATGGCGACAAATATGCACTACGTCGAGCTTGCGAAGAAGCTACATCCGCGACTGCAGCGTTTTTTCGCAAAGTATCCCCCGTCCCAGATCCTGCCTACATCGACACGCACCAACACAATCAAGGACGGCGCAACGCCGAACCCTTTCCTCCCGCATAAACATCCCGTCACCGGTAAATGGCATGATCCAGAGTTCTCGCTGCGGCGACAGGCGGAGCTCGTCAAGCTGGCCCGCGAAGAGGGTGTGGAGGAGCTGATGCCCTTCACGTCCAAGGGCACTGAAGAGCGCATAAAGCAAAGAGTCGAGCACGGTTTGCGCGTGCGTGGTACGGGTGTTGGACAGAGAGTCAAGGGTCATCTTTACGAGAGAATGTTGTCTGCAAAGTACGTTGATATCCCCCCCCCCTCCCCAATTCAAGAATGCAAGGGAGCAACATTGGAATTATCTACTTCGAGATTCGGGCATATGCTAACCAAAAGGCCAGGATGGAAAAGAGGAGAGAAGCTATGCTGGGCATGCCGAGACTTGTGCGGGAATGGAGAAAGGTACGCCGACTGATTTCTCTTTCTTGCTCTCGATATATTATTCCGATCCCTCCCCGGTTGTGGCTGTTGCGGTATACTGACTTCTTTTTACAGACGGGCAAGGCCAGATGGAACAAATTCCCACGGTAGACATTCAAACTTCAGGCGTTTCGCGATTCATCGATTGTGTATTCGAGTGTACGAATTTATGTGTAAAAGTGTACGAAAGGGACGTTTAACTGCGCTGTGACCGGGTTGCAAAGGTGATCCAGCTGCGTAATTCGACTCATCAAACCATCCGCCTTTTATCCCTGGATCAATTGAGCCCTAACAAGAAAAAAGGGGAAAATAAAAGCAAACTTCTCTCACAGAAGCATCAAACAACCCGTCTTCTTTCCAATCTCGTTGGGTGTGCAGCGAATTTGTTGTCGTTGAACACTACCTCATCCTGGTCGTCCAATACCTACGCAAAGCCTGGGCCTCTATCTAATACCTATAACGCTCACGTGACCGCTGAGGCAACTGAGACTGCGGCTCCAGAAAAAACCGGTTTTCGCCGGCCACTGCTGATGCTTGTTACTGCGTATAGACATCATCGATCTCGCGACTTACGCGCGGTCTCCAGTTCGTCGTCGGTCTCCCAACTGTTATTCTTCCTCTGCTCACACTTGCTCGAGCAACTCCACTTTATAGCCGCAAGCCGTATTGACGAGCCACATACAAAAATAAACAAATTACACACAAAATGGTGCCCGCATTATCGCCGACCCCGGCGGAGCCCACGCTCTATGAAGTCCTCTCACTCACTCCAAAGCAACTCGAAGGCCAAGCATCCGCCACACAGCAGAAAACTATTAAGCAGGCATATCGCAAGGCACTGCTGAGACACCATCCGGATAAGAAGCCTCCTGGCTCACCCATCCCATCCACATCATCATCACACAAGGACACCCAATCTAAACCCAGTGTCAAATCATCCTCGTCAGCCCCCAAGTCACAATCCACTTACACAATCGACCAAATCCAAGATGCCTACAACGTGCTCTCCGATGCGCGCCAGCGCCGAGAGTACGACCGTCAGCTCCTCCTGAACCCCTCCTCATCCACATCCCCATCCCAAACTCATCCCGCATCAACACGTTTCCAAACTGGCATAGAGACTGTAGACCTAGACGACCTAGACTTCGATGAACAGACGGGGTTATACTACGGCTCATGCCGGTGCGGCAACGACCGCGGGTTCCAGTTCACAGAGGAGCAGCTAGCCGAGCACGAGGACGACCTCGTGCTAACAGTGCAATGTCAAGACTGCAGTCTCTGGATGCGGGTATTATTCGACGAGGCCGAGGAATCAGAAGAAGAGCAGCAACAGCCGCAACAACAACAACATCCCCCTTCCGCACCAGCACATCCAGCCCAACCCTCAGAACCCACCGTGCGCACCGGTGCACACAGCATCAGCACCAGCGGGAAGTCCTGGAACTTCAACCTCAGCTTCGACTGGGGCATCTCCCTATCAAGCCCAGCAGCACCCACAATGGCAACAACGACAACGTCGTCACCGCCAGGCGCAAACCAAAGAGACAGGCACTAGCCAGAGATCAAATCCTCCCGTCTACCCACCAATACACCAACGCAGGATACGCAAGAGGGAGAAACCCGAACAAGCATCCGGGCAATATCCACCAAACCGCCCCTCCCCATCCCGGATCCCGGATCCCGGCTTGGACGCCGGCCTCTCCATCAACGTCTTATTAATGTGGGCTTATGTGAACATTCACGAACGGGCATGGGCCGCATATGCGGGATGCAACGCTCCATACGCTTGCTGTATCGAGCAAGGCACCGTATCCAGCTTACATTACATGACAATACGAGGCCTAAGGTATAATAAGGTATCGCGGTGAAACAACTTAATGCAGTGCCTGCTTGGTTTCTACACAAGGCCCCGTGTACTAAGTCTATGCATCGAAGAGAGCCATTCGCATGAGAATGTACAGCTAGATCCGATCATAGAAAGGTGATTAGTTAGCATCTCGGAAAGGGAGATCGCCAAACTGCAAGCACATAGTTAATACGGCATTGACAACATATGGTTTTTAAGTACCTAGCAAATCCTTCAATTAAAACACATGCCGTTTGCTGTAGGCAATTCTGGTAAGAGAGAAGTTTATTGTCCAGATGGGGTTGTATTAGAATCTAGAAGGCAGGCGTACAGCGAGGAAACCTCAAAGCTCTTTTGCCCGTTTGCCTGTAAGAAAGGAGATTCCTCCAAAGTCTTTGTCACTGTGTACTTTCCACAAGCGAAAAAAACATGCCGAAACTGATTGCGAGTCCACAAGCAAACACTCCGAGACACCAGAATCCACCCAGGTCCACAACCAACCCTTTTAGATATCGCCAGAGTGTACTGTAGGTGAAAAAGTTTACTCAGCTGCCTTAGGCTCCTCAGCCGCGGCTTCAGTAGCCTTCTCAGATTCTTGGGCAGCAACCGCAGACTCTGCAGCGGGCTCAGCCTCCGAAGAAGTCCAGAGAGTCTGGATGTAGCCGTTAGCAAGCCATACTAGTGCTAATAGTTTATAAACGTACCAAGTTGTCGCGTAGGAGTTGCATGATAAGGGTAGAATCCTTGTAGCTTTCCTCGCTAAGAGTGTCGAGCTCTACAGATTATCATTAGTTTCTTAAGCCATATCGTAACCGGGTTAATAGAATAACAAACCGGCAATAGCATCATCAAACGCCTGCTTGGCAAGATGGCAGGCTTGGTCGGGTGCGTTCAAAATCTCGTAATAGAATACTGAGAAGTTGAGGGCAAGGCCAAGGCGGATAGGATGCGTGGGAGGCAGCTCAGTCTGAGCAACCTCAGTAGCAGCCTTGTAAGCCTCAAGGGACTTGTCAGCTGACTCCTTGCGACGATCGCCGATGGCAAATTCGGCAAGGTAGCGGTGATAGTCGCCCTTCCTGTGCGAGAGGTCAGTTTCTGCCAAGACCCACAAGCCAACTCAGATATGGATTTTTTTTTTCTTTTTTTTTCAATTTTCTTGATTTTGGGATACCCACATCTTGTGGTAAAAAACCTTGGACTCGCCAGACTTGGCGGAGGGGATGAGATGCTTGTCAAGGACATCAAGGATATCATCGCAGATCTTTGCAAGCTCGGCCTCGATCTTCTGGCGGTATTCCTTGATCAGGCCAACCTGGGACGAGTTGCCCTTCGATTCTTCTTTTTGCTCGATGGAGGTGACGATTCTCCAGGAAGCACGGCGGGCACCGATAACGTTCTTGTAAGCGACTGATAGAAGGTTGCGCTCCTCGACGGTAAGATCACGGTCCTCGGAAGCAATGATTTTCATGTTCTCAACCATTTCTGTTGAAACCCCGGGTTAACTGTGTGCCATCGTATTGGGAGGGCTGGCCACCCTCTGTCTGTAACATACCCTCATAGCGCTCAGCCTGCTCGGCCAGCTTGGCGAGATATACGGCATCCTCGTGACCCATCTTGTAGACGTGGTGTTTGACGTAATCGAGACTGTAGGTAAAGGACTTGTTAGTAAAAAAGGCGGAAGCCTTGCGACGTGATTGAACAACAAAGATGCAGAGGCGGTCAAAGAGAGGCCGAAACCAGAGCGCATGCAGAGAGATGTGCGGGCAGGAAAAGAAGTGGGTGATAGGAATCAGCAGCAATGCTAGAATCAGAAAGTGGTTTGGGCATACAATCAAATACAGAAGGGCCACTCTCTTGGTCCTCGGGGCAAAAGGAGATCGGGGGGGGGGGTTCTGGGAATTGGGGCGAACAGCAGAGATGGACACCCCGCAACAGGTGGGGTTTGCGCCTACCGCTCAAGGATGAACAACGCGTAAACAGGACGTGATGAACGAGTAGGATATTAATCGCGAGACGTAATTGAGAACGACAACAGCAGCCGATGGCAAACTAAGACGTAGATGGTGGATAAAAACGTGTCTGCAGTGGCGACGACAAGAGAGAGGGAGGGTGTGGGAGAGAGGGTGAGAGGGAGTGTGAAAGAGAGAGAGGGAGGAGAGAGCGAGGCGAGGCGGTCGAGATGCCGGTGTGGGCGATGACGACAGGTGCAGGCAGGCGGGAGACGGTGGGCAGGAGGCAGGAGGCAGGAGGCAGGAAGCGGGAGGAACAAGGAAGGCAAGAGCGAGAGATAAGATACCTAGGAGGGCAGAGCGTACCTGGAGAGAGATCGAGAGGAGTGCTGTCAACTGTGCGTGCGAGGAGAGTTGGCTGATGAATCGGAGGAATCAAACTCCTGGGTACGGGGTGGCCAGTGCCAGGTGGGTTGAGTTGAGTTGAGTTGAGTTGAGTTGAGTTGGGTTGGGTTGGTGAAGTTGGAGGCTTCGAGACGGGACGGAGGGACGGAGGATGACTTGCACAGAGAAGGCGTGGCAGCGCGAAAAATTCAGGACGGGAAAGGGAGAGAGGGAGAACTGGTCAGGAGACGAGCGCTGGAACGCAAATGAGATCTGGTGGTGTTCTTGCAGCAGGTCGCCGAGGATGGTGCAAAGGCAGCCTGTTGTGGTGCCACTCCAGGCACCCTTCGCTGCTGGAGAGACCGCGATATAGCGGGCTGCCCGCCTAACTTAGGCGCCTGGGCTAGCACCTACCACTTGCACTAGCCCGCCACTTGCCCGCTGTGCCAGCAGTCTCTACAGGTACCCCGCCTGATAGTGTAGACGCCGGTATCGTGCCCGCAGTAGCGCAAGACTCCAGGTACTCAGCACCTCTCCAGGCTGACCAGGTACCTACGCTGAATTCCAACTTCATGATTTGGCGGGCTTCCCCACAGCAAAGCCGCTGTTGTGTACATAGTACTTCGTACCTGCTTCACGTGGCTGACGTACCGGTACTTCATTCACATCAGGCGGCTACGGTGCACCAGGCACCCGTTCATTTGCGTGTGTCTCAATGGAAGTCGATAGTTGAACCAAGCGCCAATTGTATTAGAGACAATCAATCAGCCTTATTAGGGACGAATACCGGCAGTTGAACAATTAATTAGGTATTACTTACTTGGTAGAACACAGAAATGGGACATCCCAATCCCTCAACCGATTTTGTGCCGTTGGAGAATCCCCCTCCATATATATCTGTAGTGTACCTACACAGCCGTTTTCAGGTAAGAGCCGAAACCCAAACCCAAAGCCAAAGGGCTTTCAAACACCGGCTATCGACTGTACGGACTTCGTACTTCGATAAATCACCAGCCGGCTACGTATTTGGCAGAATGCCCAACGGCATCACGCCAGCTTGGAATCCTTCGGATGCCACACGAATAGTATCAGTCTCTAGGTTTTATTGCAGATTCAAGCCGATCAAGTACGAAGTAGTGTACTTCGTAGGTAGTAGTTGAATCAACCGCTAGGTAGCCTGTAGGCACTCATATAGTGTACATACAGCTCCGTTGATACCTGGTGTACCGGTATATCATGGTTACAATCGACGATGCCTACCCAGTACATCCGTATACCTACCTTGGCTGCGGACCTTACACGGCGCCCCTTCGTGACCTCGACCCCCCAACGCCTCCCTCATCGAGAAAGCGTCGAAGGCTGGGTGGCCGACTATTTTGCCCAACAGCCTTAGACGTGAACCGATGGCAGCGGGCTTTACGCGGCCCCCAATCTGTACAACAAGTAAGGCTTTTGGAAATGCAATAGCCCTACTTTGAGGTCTGCTGCCTAAATGTGCAATATTTCGCAAGCTGAGGTCTTTATCTCGTAGACTCGCGATAAAGGTAGCCTAATTTAGCCATACGGACCGTACAAAATGTGCTTTATATAGGTTATGGCCATACAACAACACATGGGATTACAATGCAGCCTTGGAGATGCTCGGAAAGTTGAAGGTTGTAAGTCAGGGGGGAATTTATAGTCCGAATGATTTGCGGGCCGTCAAGAAATCTTCGGGCCGGAGCGGTCCGATGGGCAGATCATAGCTCCGCTCCGTGCCGCGTTATGGCAAAACGCCTCCGTCATACCATTGTCACCTCATACCACCTACCTCAACCTCTCTGCCGAATCCGATAGCACCTCAAAGCATCCATCAAAGTACGCAATGCCTCCCCGCCCTGGTATTTAACGTCCATAAAGCCATCTCCAGCTGTGCCTCGTCCCTTTGAATCAGTTCCTACCCGTTTTCTCGAGCTCCTAAACGAAGAGTCATCATCTGTCGCCGTCGTAACACACGGGCTAATAGAGTAAATCCCGTCCAGACATGTTCCGCCAGACCCTCACCAAGATCCCCTCGCGCGCCTTTGCGGCCCCCGTGTCCCGTCGAGCTTTCACGACCACTCTCCAAACAATGGCCGAAGGCGATACCGGTGCTCCGCCCAGCACGGGCTCTCTGTACGTTCCGAGACCACATCAAATCCACCCTGACCAGCACCCGCGGCTCCTATGTCAAATGCCTCCTCATTATAACGGAAAAGCGCAATGATGGGGCAACAACTCTGAGCTATAGACGAGGCCCAACGGGGCTAGAAGCACATCCAAAAACAAGAAGCTCAAGCCCACAAGCTGACTCGTGCATGATACAACAGGGACGCTTTCCAGCGCCGAGAGAGGGCCAGCGAGAACTACGCAATCCGCGAGCGCGAGAAGGAGAAGCTCCTGGAGCTCCGCAAGAAGCTTGCGGCGCAGCAGGAACACATCCAGAAGCTCACCGACCACATGTAAGCGCCTAGCCTTATCCAAGGGTTCTCTCTCCGGGCATTCCTGGGAGCTCTGGATCTCCGTTACTGTCTCTTCCGACAGTCAAAACACTTCGCTAATACTTTCGCTCCGCTCAGTGACGAGTTGACCAAGGAGCAAGGCGGCGAGAACAACTGATGTGGCTAGCTGATTAGCTTGCTGTGTATTTCCCAGACAGCTTGGTGTGCCAATGGGATTAGGCCGTAGATTGCCAGAAATGGGATGCCAAATCAGGGGACCATCTCTATGCTGCTCATTTCGTCTGTATTACTATTGTACATACAATTTCCGCATTTCCTAGGGTCATGTGCTCCGACGTCTCGAGAAAAGCAAAGCGCCACTCGCCTCCAAACACATAACTCTCATGGCTTTTTCAATGCTACCCTTCATGGTCTACCTAGGCCATCTGGTTGGTTTCATTAATTCTGTATCTGACATGGACTGTCCGACAATGATTGTGTGGTTATTGAACCCGCATAACACTATCTGCGGCCCATATAGGACCGGTAGAAGCTATCTGCATTATCTTGTTCAGGACCTCCATACTGGCTACTGATTTGACTACTCGCCTTCTGGGCTGCGGCAATTTTGGCTTGTAGAGCCGCGGCATTGGTATCGATCCACTGAAGTTGTGTAAGGTGTCCATTAAGGACACGCACAATCTGGCTCAGCTAGAACTCTTGTTAGTCTGCATATCCCTGATAGGAAAGAAGAAAGGGCGAAAATCGTAGAAACATACCGGATCGTCAGGCTTGCTGCTCTTATTGACAGTTCCTGAGATTTCATTAATCTCCTTGATCATCTTGGTCAGATCTCGGCTCATCTCATCCAAACGCTCCGTGATCTTCTCAGCTAGCTTATACGTTCGCTCACGTTCCTGATCAGGGCCAGCAAGCTGCTCGCCTGGTCCAATTTGCTTGGAAAACAAGGCGTCCACTTCAAGTTCATACTTGTCCAACCAAGATTCTAATTCTTCTTGCTGACTCTCCACGGTAACAAGGTGCCGCTCAACTTCGCGACTAGCCTTCTCTGCCTCAAATGTGTTAAGATAGAGTTTTTGAATCTTCTCGCCATTTTCTACCAACAAGCGGTCCCAAGCTGCTACCTGAGCAGCCTGTTCTTTGAACTCCTTCTGATATTTGGACAAGTCCGTCGCCCAACGACTCATGATCTCGTCCATAGTCTTGTTTTTCAAGCGTGCCATAGATGAGGTTGGGCCGCTTGTTGAAGCACCTAGACTAGCGCTCTGGGAAGCTGCGGGCTTTGGTGCCGTTGATTCAGCAGACGGCGTAGCCTTGGCTGCATTAAAGAGTGAACTTGTTGAGGGTGCCGTCGTGGCTGTCGAGGCTGCAAGGGTACTAGGGGCTGTAGTCGTAGTTGTGGGCGCAGCTGTAGTTGATGTTGTCGTTGTACCAAAAAGAGATGTGGACTTTGGGGCGTCCGAGGTAGCCGTGCTGGCAGCAGGCTTTGAAAGACTCGAGAACAAGGAGTTGGGCTGGGACTTCTGCGGCTCCGCCGCAATTGGAGCAGCCGCAGGTTTGTTTACATTTCCGAAAAGTGAACTAGTTTGCGTCGCTGCTGGTGCAGGCGCAGAAGCGCCAGCAGACTGGCCTATACTAGGGGTTTTAAATAGCGAGGGTGTGCTTCCAGACGGTGTCGTTGAAGGTGTGGCATTTCCAAACAAACCCGGCTTAGTTGAAGGAGCAGTCTCGGCAGGTTTGGATGGCGCCTGTTGACCGAAAAGCGAAGGGCCACCGGAGCCACTCATAGTGCTTGCCGGCTTGGCATTGAGCGCAGACTGAGCTTCGGCGGGCTTCGCGGCAGCGAACGGTGTCCCTGGTTTGGGAGATTGACTAGCAGTGGGGAACATCGACAACGCCCCAGGTGTTACCGTGGCTGGTTGGGTTGTTGCGGGTTTTGGCTGCGGGCTAGCTTGATTTCCCAATACGTTGGTTGTTTGGGTTTCCTTCTTTTCACCCTGCTGAACCGGGGAAAACAGGGACGAACTGTTCTGGCTATTAGAATTGCCGAAAAGGCTTAGCCCACTAGACGGCTTAGAGACATTCGATAGAGGAGCGCCAGCCGGTGTTGTCGAACCTAAAAACAGCGAGGGTTTCGCAGGCGTCGCCTGGCTGGTTGACGGAATGGTGAAACCCGCCCCGGCGCCCGTTCCAAACAATCCACCAGGTTTGCTGGCAGAGTTTGCTTGGTTAGAAGCGGTACCCTGCTGGCCAAAGGTATTGCCGGCAGGGGCGGCAGTCGCTGGTGTTGTGCTTGCTGCGCCGGTATTCGGTGTTGAGGATGTGGTACCAAATATGCTAGGGCCCGTGGACGTTGATGTTGCGGCGGGTTTGTTTCCAAACAGATCAGTACTTGAAGGGGTCTGTGATAAGTTGCCGAAAATCATACCACCACTGGACGATGGCGTCGAAGAGCCCGGCGTGCCGCTGCTGGAAGCTCCAAAAAATGACTTCTGTTCGCCCGGCTTCGCGCTCGAGGATCCAAACAAACTGGTAGTCGGAGTGCCTGAAGTTGTGGCGGCACTGGTGCTTCCACTACCAGCGTTAGGGAGCGAGAAAACTGGAGGGGTTTTCGACTGGGAACCAAATAAACTGCCAGACGTTGCAGGAGTTGTCGACGAACCAAACAGCCCACCGCTGGCGGGTGCAGTAGACGCAGTGGTATTGTTGGATTGCCCCGAAGAGCTGGGCGTACTGAAGGAAGACATTGCGCGGCTGTTGTCTGGCAGGAATGTAGTCGGCTCGAGGGTGGAGGTGTTAGCCCGTATCAAGGAGAAGGTGGAATGCGATATTCAAGTCGGCGATTATTATCCCCAGGCCGCCGCTCCCAACGTGAGGGTACCTAGTGATAGTGGGATTGGATCGCTGGGGACTCGATGGATAACGCGCTTCGTTGTCGAAATAGGCAGAAACGTATCTAAACTGGCTGTCCGTAGCGGCCAAGATCGCTGGGAACAGGCGGAAGAATCTTCGTTTGCCAACCCAGTAGCTCGACGATCAAGAAAACGCCAACCTTTTTACGCGACAAGCTCAGAGGCAAATCGGCATGAACAATTTGGTTGGTAGGACCGCAAGGTAGGTATCCGGCAGGGAACTACGCTCCAGCCTCATCGCAGTCAGGAACGGATGTGGCTGTACGAAGTAGTCATGCAGGCAAGCTTGAGCCACATCCAAGAGGTTAGGCACGTACTTGGTACCGGTAGCACAGATTTATAGTACTTTTCTGGTACAGTACGTTTCTTATGTAATTATAAACTAGTATGTACAGGAGGCCCAAGCGTGTGCGCAAATAGGATGGCCCTTTCAAGTGTAGGTACAGTTCCAAATAGTGTCTAAAGAAGAGTTGACACTGTATTCTCGTACCTATATGTCAGACTTCCAAGCTGCCTCGAGCGGCCTAGACTGATCTAGATAATGCATTCTTAGCTCTGTTATGCACATAATGTAGTTAGGCATAATTAACCCCATTACTACATAGTAGTTTTGTACATATCCCATATTTTATGCACACTAGGTATGTACCAAGTACATATCTATTCCGTACACTGAACAGGCTTGCGACACATTCCAGCTTCATTTCATCCAACTTGAAGTTCAATGTCCCCAACCCTCCTATTGTGCGTAGTAGTATGACCTGCAAGGGAGCAGAGCAATTAGTGTAGAAGTCTGCCCGTCTGGGTCCTACTATGGCCTAGCGTTTGACCTCAATCGCCCTCGATCGCCGATTGTCACATCTCTTTTTTAAGTCTACACTTTTTAATCAATTACCTGCGCGTCTCTCCCTGCCAGTCGAGCAGTCATACTACCTACCCGGCTCTGCCTACCCCTCAGCCGTCTTGCTGCCACTCTGGAACTTTCAAACCTAAGGCTTTCCGACACATCGGGCCACCATCGAACCTCCGTCGCAAAGCGTGCATTATCGAGCCTGTTCTGCATTCTAGTCAAGGCATCTTAACATGTCTGGAGAGCGCAGGCCCTCCTCTAGTCTCGAGACCCCTGTGAGGACAGGGACTGAGGACCCTGGTGCACATGAGTTGGGTAAGCGTTCCCTCTTATGTTATATTCGTGCGTCAGGTCTAATATGCGACGTTATAGAAGCCTCTGATTCAGACGAGCATTATTCTGATGCTCAGTCGGCCCCTGGAAGTAGCACACGGGCGGTTTCTCCCATCCCCAGGACCAGAGTCGAAAAAGTAGATGATGAGCCCTCCTACGGCGAAGTCCCTGGTACAGAAGCTTATAACAAGCGGACGGAGGATGCGCCACCAGACGAGATCGCCATTGTGAAGGGCGAGCAACTTCAGCCTACGCCGACCGACCGAGCCGTTGCAACCGGAAGCGCTATCATTCCTAAGACGGTAGTTGACGAAATAGATGACGTCCCCAGATCGTCGGCGCATCACTATAATGAACGCCTGCACGAAGCAGATGCTACACCGGACATTATCCGGAAGCCTGGTGACCCTGGCGAGACCAACCGTAGGTCTGCTCCGCTAGACGCCAATACACAAGACACCGGTACGGCAGCCAAGTCCTCCTAACATCTACCATGCGATTGACTGTACCTTCGTAGATGAAGTGGCCATGGATCAAGCTCTGAAATCTCCGTCAATTCATGGACGGCGGAAATCTTCGGCGGCTAGATCAATCGCGAGTCTTCACGATCAGGAGACAAATGAGTCCGATGACAATGATGACGATTTTGGTGACGACTTTGACGAATTCGAAGAAGGCGACGAAGATGCAGATTTTGGCGATTTTGATGGTGGCTTCCAGCAGGCCGAAGCACCTGCGGATGCTCGGCCAGCTATTAGCCAGCCGCATGTCTCTACGCCTTCTTTTGTGTGTTTAGTACCCTCCTTAGGTAGCCATATCACAGCTATGCTGACTTCCGTGTGCTCTAAGCCAATATTAGATCTTGACGGGTTAGACTCTGAAGACATCCTGGCCGCCTCTGAGCCCTACTTGGATGCATTATACCCGCCTAACGTGCTCGAGATACCTCCCTTGCCCTCACCCCCGGTCGACAATCCCATATTCTTCAACCCCAGGAGCGCGTCATTATGGTCACAATTAGCCGCACCACCTCCCCTCCAACCTCCCGATTGGATCCGTTCCCGCATTAGACGGTTGTTCCTAGTATCGCTCGGGGTGCCTGTGGATCTAGACGAGATCCTGCCGGCCTCGAAACAAAAAAAACTAGTCCTCCCATCTCTCCATCGGATCACGTCAAGCGGCTCGCTTCATACCTCCACCTCTACGGACTCCCGGTCTGCTTCTCGACTGCGGAAATCTGATGCTAATGATTCATCCGTATCTGTTGATTCCCAAGGTAAGGAGAAACCCAGATCCGACTCGAAGAAACGGAAAGCCCCTCCTCAAATTCCAGAGTTTGATCTGGTTGCAGCGAAGCAATTGTGCGCGACAACTGAGGAGGCACTGAGCGGAATGACTCACCCCGAACTCCAGCAACACGTGAGAAAGTTAGAGGAACTGGAAGTTGTAGCAAAGGAAGTGCACGAATTTTGGAAGCAGCGCACAGACGAGAAAATTGGCGACCGGGAGGCGTTCGAGGGTGTGATAGAAAACCTCGTGAAGCACGCCCGGAAGACGAGAAAATGATAAAGAGTATACGATATAATGACAACTTAATTTAATGTACACACACATACACAGAGAAGATCCCGTGCTCTCGATAGCATTCTGCCCTTGTGTTATTCATGTGTATAGGTATATATATTCCACTTCAACATCACGGGTCGCCTTATTTTCCAACCCTCCCCGAGCGCCACAGCTGCCCGAGAGTCGTGTAGGCCTTGATCCCCACGCCGTTGGTTCCTCGAGGCAAACCAGCGCGCACTACGACGCTCATATCCATGCGAATTATATTTTCAGAGGCAGCGACCCCGTACGTTAATCAGCTCTCAATAGGTGCTACTTCTGCCTATCAGGTAGACAGCCCTCTCCCGGTTGTGATCATCACCAGTGACCGAATGACCGGCCGTGCGCTAAGGAGCATATGCAGCGCGAAAGAAACAAAACGGTTTTCAGCAATTTGGAATCTAGGTAGAAGTGCAACATGGCAACGCTTTGGGGATCAGAAAAAAAGAAACTGAAAAATATGACCTCGCTGGGGGTCGAACCCAGAATCTCCTGATTATCTTCAAGATACCCATTTTTTGATGGGATCTCTGTCGTAGTCAGACGCCTTGCCATTGGGCCACGAAGCCAATGCTAGCCAGTTGGCTTGCTTGTTGGGAATGGCATCGCCTAGGTCTCTTTAAGTCGTCCCTTGTGAAGCATGGTGCTGTAGATGGTGCCTACCTACCTAGGTACACCATGATTGCACTTGGTACGGAATGTCAGGGGCAAAGATCTGGTGTGGGTGTCCGAAAGAAACACCAATTAGGAGATTTGGCGACCGAATGGTGGCTCGCACTGGATAACGACAGGACACCAAGGTCCTGCGGGCTGATGGCTAACATGGCGATTATCTGCAAGAGTGACCAGATCCGAGATGTCTAGAACTAGACTACCGAGCGTGCAGAGGTATGAGGCAGATGCACACGGTCGACGGACAGGATGGCACCTAGACGTGCAAAATTGTTTGCTTGCATTTGAACGAATGTCCTGCGCATTGTCATGTCAAGATATGGTATGTACGATGTTTCAACTTTTTATCGGCCATTCATACTCGAATTCAAGAGCCATATTCTACAAATACGTACGAAGTACGTCCGTAGCGTCTACCGAACAAGACGCACCTCGCATTGCATCTTCGCTTTGCTTGCATCCTGATTGAAGCCGGGGATGTTACGAGCCCTGGCGCCCCCCTTGAAAATGCGAGGGCACCCAGGGGATTCCGGGGCAGGGAAACCGAGAACATGATAGACTCCATGCGAAACTGCAAGCACAGATCGACGGCCGGGCTACAAGCCGATCATAAAAATAGCACTTCGAACAGTTTGGCTGTCTGCTAGTAGCTTGTAGCTTGTAACATGATATAGGAAGAGAAAGCAGTGTTCAGCTGCTGGGACTGCTCACATGCCGACGACGATCATGGGTAGTCATAGATATCTTTTTATATAATCTGCATCCCGCCCATTATAGCCCAGCCTAACACCTCCATAACCAGTTACCACAGCTCATCTGCTGGTCGTGTCTAAGCCCAACTAAAACACATCAATAGCATTAAGAAGGGCCTTATACCTAGTCGTCAGGATCGGGCCATAACCCCTCTCGCCACTGTAACATCAGAGACTCCAGGATAAACGAGTGGTCAATATCGCAAGGACTACCCTGTCTTGCTGGCTACCCCGCGGTAGAGGCTTCTATGCGCATGGCGGAGTGGTCTGGGTGTTTCATATAAGTGAGTGTGCGCATGCTTTGCCTCGATGCAGTCAGCATGAGCAGCTGATAGTACCCTTAGCGATGAGTAGGTAAAGCTTTATCTAGGCCCTCCACAGGCGAGAATAACAAATCTGCCTGAATATATACCTTGTTATGTGTCTGTACGAGGTAAGAAACTTGGTGTGAGGCAATTGGCGCTCCTATTAGTCGGGATCTATTCCATTATACCACGACGGCCGGTTCATGGTGATATGATTGATCGGAGCCTCGGGTGAGATATATTCTTAGCTTCGTAGGGCGATGCCGCGATACAGAGACTCTTTAAACTAGGTATAGCTCTCGCTATATTGTCGTGATTGCTCGACTTGGAAATGCGTGGGAAAGGAGATGAAGCGAAGTATACTAGGCAACCCGTAACCTTACATAAACATATACAATATTGTAATGTGAGGGTCAATATTCCCACCAGGCTCCTGAGTTAGGAGGTTACGAGGATGTGCCTTGAGGTTCAAATTCCATCCTTAGACCTTGGGCCTCTACGTTTTATTCGGCCTACGGCTTTTTAGTCTTGTGAAGGGTTGTCTCTATCTTAGAGTACCTAATCGATATCCAAGATGAGACGAGCCGTTCCGCGACACAATCAAGCGAATCGCCAGCCTTCAGGGGCCCTCAGCTTGCTGGCGAGGATTATCTTGATAGACATGCCTCGGACTCACTCAAGAGGGCAATGGCATTCTCTATATGGACAGTAACCACGGCGGCCTATGAGTCGAAATCATTAGATCCCTTTGTGTACTTAGAAATGACTTAGGTTAAATCAGAAAGCTGCCGGCGCGTAGTAGGATGCTTAACTGGGACTTGTTGGGGTTAGGGGCTGTATTTAACAAAGCATCGCAAGAAAGTTTCCGTGCGCTTTAGAAACGAACTGTGGACAGACATTCATTGACTTACCTACTCGGAACCCATCGTTGATTCTTGGGATAGTTAGTACGGGCGTAAGTAGGCTGCAGGCACCGTATATCTAATAGTTTAACCGTGCCCATGGGTCGCCGGGTGGCCGTTATCTTAGGCGATATGCAAGACATAGGATAACGTCTACACTACCAGCCCCTGGATATTGAATTGCTCGGCCGGTATGGTACTCAAACACATCATACCTAGGCGCGTCGGGTACCTAGGTATATGAGTTTTAGCGTGGACTAGATAGACAGTAGTTAAGTAGTATAAGTATAGAATCCTGAGTCGGCAGCAGGGTAACAGAATTCGGCGGTCCTCGCTGCTTACATCCATCGAGACTGATCATTGGCAGAGCGTCTGTCCGGGTAAAGCATCATTGGCGAGGGGGGTGCCCTCGCTGTGCTCCAGCCTCCAGCCATAATTAGTACATGCGGCGAACTTCGAAAAAAGCAAAGAAAGAAGAAACCACCATCTACGTACACCTCGCTTCTGCTCGGAAATGGAAATGCAACGGTGCAATATCCCGAATAGCGGTGCACGTTGCTAAGAATACGCTCGTGGTGTGTAGTAATTGCACACGTTCTTTGACCCCAGTTGGGATGCCGGCCAACTCTCTGCATCCAACAGCAATTGGCCGCTCAATGACCGCTTGGACGATCGGATCCTTCACAGCCATCATCATCACCATGGCTGCTAGCTTCAAGCTGGCAGAACGGTTTCTTTTCCTCTCCGTGACCGGCAAGACATATTAATGCCTGGTACATTGCATTGTACGAAGTACGTCCGTACGGACTTACATGATGTGGTGTGCGCTGCAATGTGATGCCGTCGTCCGAATAGGACAAAGGCGACAACAAATCGTACTGGACTTTAGTTGGAGTCTCCTAAGGAAGAGGCAATATCCTGGCGAAGTGCTTAAAATACTGAAGCGACGATGGTAAGCAAGGAGTTCGTCATTGTTCGGCTTACCGCTCCGTGGTGTATAGGTAAGCAGCTGGTAGCATACGTACGGTAGCATTGCGTTGCGTATGAGGGCACGATCTTCACACAGCACGCGCACTGTAGTTCAAGTATTGAAGCCGCCCGATGCCGTAGGCCCGAGTCCTACATACTGCGGACTCGGAATACTATGTACATTATGTGCCGTGACGCTATGTACCGTATATGTATAAGCATGCACTAATAGTTATGCAACGTATGCGGGGCTGGATGTCCGGCATCACGCCTTGGCGCGCTGCGATTGGTGCACGCTAAGATCTCGCATGCGGTCGCGGCCTATAAGACGCCAAGAATCCCGACAGGGGGCCACTGCACTGGGTTAGCCTCCCCGCGAAGCGCTCTGCCCTCTTGGCGGCGGACCCATCCATCCAACCACAGTTCTTTTCTCCAACCCTCCGCCCTCCTGCTCCAATCCCTGTTCACCACCAGCCCAACTTGTACCGACGCTGGTCAGTGGGATGGCAACCGTTGCTGCGTCTCCCGCTTGGCTCGTCTTGTCTTGGAGGCATATCACACCGTAACCAGCATGGCTGAGCAGTTACATTCAGCATGGCGGCGAGCATGCCCGTCGTGCCTTGTCCTCTCCGCCCATTCAGTTCACTAGATACCACACTTACGCAACTCTGTTCCGGCGAGCCGTGAAGTAGCTATCTAGATACTTCGTGCTTATTACTGTATAAGTTGATACGCCCGAGATAGGTAATCAAATCTCCTTGCAGCATTGTCCCGTCCACGGCGCTTATCCCCAGCGGACTCGCCTGCTACTTGAACATGAGGGCTTGCTAGCCGCCCTATCAAAAGCATTGCTTCGAGCTGGCCACAGAATCCCACCCAACCGTGAGCGATCACTTTGCATGCTGTGCATGTGTCGTCTCCACTGACTGACCGTCTATGCAACATCCGGGAAGGTCGAATGAGCTTGTAGGGACTCTCAACGGCGCTTATTCAAAACCCATACCTCCCTTCTGCCCAGGCCGTGAGGATCTTCTTCCTTCGATAGCTGGTCTCATAATTCTGTTTCTTCTCAGATTGCTCTGTTTCTTTTTCGGTCCACATCTCAATACCTCTCGGAACGTAAAGCATATCTTGATCCCACGGGCAAGTAACTCGCCGGCACGAGTCACTGTTCTTTTCATTCCTGTATTAAACTCAACACCACAATGGCGCTGAAAGATGAGAAGAGGCGACCTGCCGCCCTCAATTTAACGCCGTCACGGTCATCATCCACAGATGGATCATCTACGACTTCATCCTCACTGAAACCACCGAGAACGCCTAGATTTGCAGAGGCTACCGCAGTACATTCTCCAATCAAGCCGTCACAGCCAAACAACGTATTCGGTGCACGGCGTGAGAGTTCGCAATCAGCACAAGCCCAGCCAGCTTATGTAGGCTTTGGATACATCAACGATGATGTGCAAACACAAACAATTAACATGCCTATGCCACCGAAATCGCCTTTGAAGAGTGCAATGAAAGCGCCTGGCACTCCGGCAAGGAGATTAGAAAACCCTCTGAGCCCGACATTTCGGGAAGAGGATATCCTTGAAGCTAGAGAAAAGGACACCGAAGCAGCGCAAAAGAAGGATGTGGTAAGTTTCAATGAGCAAGAGAAAGAGAAAACCGTGTTGCCTCGCTAAACATCGCCTAGGGCCTGAAATACAGAGTGAGATTAGCCAAATTCGCAATCCGTGGTATCAGCTTCAGCTGCAGTTTGATTATTCTTTCCCTGTTGGGTGTTTCGTTCAACGTCTTCCGGTCGACACACGACCTCGCGGCGCAAAGCAACCTGCCGGCGTGGGCGCCGCGCACACAGCTGTGGCCCCAGATCCTCGTTCTCTCAGTTTCTGTCGTCAATCTTGCGTTCTCTCTCCTCATTTTCATCGGATATCTCAGAGGTGGCCATAACCGAGCTGAGAAAGTCGGCGTCTACTATACACTCTTTGCGGCTGGTTGGTTCATTGCTTCATCGGTCCTGTGGGCCACCGCCGCCGGTATTCTTCAGTTTACCCGCAACAACAGCGGGAACCAGGACTTTTGGGGTTGGTCTTGTGTTGATAACAAAAGAGCCCAATATTTCTCCCAGAAAGTTGACTATGCTCTTGTCTGTCGATTGCAGGTGAGTTTATATACCCGTTTGTAATCAATTAGTGCGACTGGGCGGCCAGTGAGCATAGTCCTTTATAGCGGTCACTAACATGGCTTCTTCCTAACAGAACTGGTCTCTAATCTGCGCTATTATCGAAATCGTCCTCGATGTGTTTACGATTACGCTGTACATCGTCGTATTCTACAGATACGTCACGAAGCGCAAGCTGACAAAGTCGATGGACATGCGTGATCGTGCTCGCTCGGACTTGTACTTAGCCCAGTTACGCTCGCAATCAGCCCCTAACACCCCAGGCTTCGGTCCCAAATCGCCTAGTTTCTCACAATACGCGATGTCTCCGCGATTTCCACCCTCAGTTTACAAATCACTATCCGAAATATCCGAGACACAGAGCTATACTCCCGGCATACAAATGGGCGAGCCAGAATCTACTTTCGTATCTCACGTGTATGCCAAGAAGCCCGGCGAGCAACCCTTCAAGCTCCAGGCTCCGCCGAGCAAGGCGCGCACAGCCACCCCGAAGCTTGCTCAGGGCAGCTTCCGCACTCCGACAACCACTCCTCCCCCTGAAAACAGCTTCACTGCCGTAGCGCCCGGCGAGCAGCGGTACGACTCTGTGCCAATACCTGGGGCATACGCAGACGCCGTCATTAAAATGCCACCTCCGGCACAGACAAGTTTCGGGCATTCATCGAGGTGATAATATGGTTTACGACACATGGTCGATGTGAGCTATGAAGAAAAGGGCAATACGAGTGATACGATTGTAGAAGTGGCTTTGCTTTTGCGGGTTTATGGTCGATATGTGTACTGTGTTATGGTTACGGGTCTGATGTTGTTTTTCGCGGTGATACATATATACCCACGCGTGAGTAATTTGGGCAAAGGACTCTGCGCGCGGCGTTTTCATGGGGTCTTGGGTTAAGCTGCATGACGGAGTTGGGGAAGAGATGAAATATACCTCTGTGTTTTTATGGGTTGACTGAGTCGGTTGGCTGGGCCCTGGTTCATATATACCACGCTTCTCAAGTCTGCCATAGGTTACATTATCAGACAACGGAGGAAACACAAAATATAACCTTTCTCCAGCTAAAGCGGAGATGCCTTCCTATGCTTGCTCATCTTTAATTTTCATTGATGGATTATCCTGTTGGACTCCCTATGTCCGCATCATCCAATATATGCGCGACTTTGATACGCTGTCTTTTGTCGATTGATGAGAGTATAGTAATTAGTGGGCGCGAGGTCCCTCCCACATAGCTACTATCTACTATCCCATTCGAAGTACATTGACAATTTGACATACGTGGTTCTTATACCAGAGCGAAGTGAGGCATAAGATATCCTGATTCATTCGCACCACCTTAGCAAGCCGACGGTATAAATTTTATAGTGATCGTAATCTCCTCACACAAGTTCAGTATGTGTACGAGATAGTCACGGCAGGGAGATATATACCGCAAGCATGCCCCCCCCAAAGGGTGGCCCAAGCACCCAAGTCTGAGTTATTATCTTTCTCGAAGTCCTCTGAACAATCGCACATCATGATCTTGCTCGGGAAGGGCGTGATTTCAGGTACATAGCGCGAGCGATTCTACCGATTAGGAATCTCATTCCGTGCAATAGGGGCGCGACTAGCAACATCGTTCACGTGAGTATCAACCGTCCATCACGGATTCGTCCCATTTATCACGGAGATGAAAGAAGATTTTGTAGCCTGAGTTAGGGATTCGTATGAAAGAAGCTAACTCACCCTTGGCCAGCCCTTGACTTGCTCATGTACGCGAACGCACCCGTTCCTAAGGCGATGATGGCTAGGAAGGGCCAGAACTTGACTGTGTTGTTGGATCCTCGACGCGGTTGTGAGCTGTATGCCCTCCGCAACGTTTCTGAGCTGAGTTTTCTCAGACTTGTCACTGGAAGCTGAGGCATTGTGGATAGACCGTGGTATCGTGGTTGTTGTATGCTCTTTTCCTCTGGGCTGTTTGTGGTTTGGGATTCGGCGAAGAGTGGGTCACGCCCGGCGCTCAATTGTACACTACGCGAAATGTGCTGTGGAATCAGATGGGTTGCCTGGACTTTGCGTGATTGGATTGCCTGTGTCTGAAATGTTCATTGATATGAGCGCAAGATCGCTTGGCGCTGGCCCACTTGTCGTCGATACCTGTTTGGTTCCGAAATGGCAGCTGTCACCAGCTGGCTGATGTGGCTCTGCAGCTGTTGCGGAGATGGACGTCATTTCGCTCAGGCTCCATCGATTGAGATTGAGTTGGTGCTTGGTTACCAAACCAACCAACCACACCAACACCACACAGGTCAGATTTCGACTATATCGACTTGATCAGCCTCAATAACGACTTACTTTGGTTTCCACACTTGAGGAACGTGTTTGGTATGTATTCTAGTATCTAGGAACCAATTTAAGAATCAAAGGGATGAAAACTGCGCCCCTTCTCGGGTTGAAATGTGAGAAGCTCTGATGCTTCATCGAATCAACGAAATCCAGCCGAAAGAAGTCGCGGAAAAGTCAGGATGCCATGAATAAATGGTCAATTGAACCCTACAGAGGCTTGAATCTGGAGTATCAAGGCGCTTGTAAGTGGATGAGATCCATTTAGCCGAACTCTGGCCTCAGCTGTTGATGCCGCTTGTCTACTGTTCTCCTTTTCTCTAATGTAGGTAGGGTCCCTTACACTTTGTGACAAGTATGTCGCTGGTGGGATACGTGTCCGAAAATATGACTCGAATCTAAACCAACTGATCTCAAACGATATCGGAGGGCAACAATTCTTGCTCGTATCTTGCCTACTTTGGGCATCCTACGAGGGTAGCGGGCCAATTATCCAGAAGGCCTCCTAACAATCACAGTTCAACCCAACTGATCTGGCGTAAGATCCCTTGCAGTCTTCAGAACCTCACTCAGCGTGACATTTCTCTGCGCAGCCGTCCCAAATTTGCCGTTGGACACCACCCTCGCCCCCGACGGTGACGAACTTTGGTAATTGTCTGTTGGCTTGCGGTACGCTTCACCAAGTCCTACGTCCTCGGGCCAGTAAGGCATCTCGTTTGGACGGTATTGGTACATCATGCACCGATCAAATTTCACTTGAGGTAGGGAAGCGAAGAAATCATCGAACTTCGGCTCCAGTGCTTGCTCTAGACATGTTATCGTCAAGTTCGTCTGTGTGTCGACGGCTCGCCGCGAAGGCTCCGGCTGCAGAAGTGACCACGGGTTGCGGCACGTGTCTACGGCACAGGACTTCGCAGCGAGTAGCAGACCGTTCAGGCGCGAGAGGAGACGGCTCAGCGCCTCGTCTTCGTCCGCGTTAAGCGCGAGATTCGTCAGTTCGCCCGGGTCCGACGCCGTGTCGTACAGCTCCGCCTCACCCGTGCACCATTTCGAGTACAAGTACGTCCCGCCGTCGGCACGTACGATGCGCAGCGTCTTGTAGCTGTTGTTATGGTGCTCGACAACGCCCCAAGGCGTCTCTTCCTCGCCTATGCCCCAGTACTCGACGTTGATAACCTCGTGCCCGCCTCCGTTGACTGGGCACTGCGTGGGTTCCACTTCGGGATTCTTCCAATTCTCCAGCAAACTGCGCCCGTCGAGAAATGGCGGGTACGCCTCATTTTCCGGGGTTAGACCTGCGATGTCGAGGAACGTCGGTGCGAGATCGAGGTGTGCACCCGGCAGATTGGAAGTTTTGTTTGCTGGTACGCCGGGCCCTCGCACGATGAACGGCACATTCGAATCCTCGCGGTAGTGAAGCGACTTGCCTGCCGAGACGCGGTGGTTTCCAATATGCCATCCATTGTCGCTTGTAAAAACGACGTATGTGTTGTTGAGAATGCCTCTCTCCTCAAGCTTAGCGATGACATCTTCGATGATGTCGTCCACACCGAGTAGGGATTGTGCTCGCGCGCGATAAAGTCCGTCGAGCCTCTCGATAGTAGTATCGTTCAGGAGCGCTTGGTTCTTGATCCATGATACTTTCTGTTGCTGATAGGCGTCGTCTGGGTTCCAGTTTACTCCACGGGGGGCTTTAAGGCCGGGAAACTCATTCTCATAGCGAACAGGAGGGACAGGCCACGCTCCAGGAGCCAACTCCACATGGGGTGAAGTCGGAGATATACCAAGAAAGAACGGCTTGTCTTGCGCAGCCAAATTCTCAATTCGGTCAACACTTTGTATTGGTCAGTCGTCAACCTTGTCCAGCACGAGATTTGGATGTTTCTACTCACGCCATAGCACGAATAACATCGGACTGATGGTATCCAGGGTACGAGATTGGTGTCTGCCCATTGAGCGACATAACTACATTATTATACTCGTAGGTATAGTCATCCACCTATGTGGGATAGTCAGCAGGTATGAGTGAGTGTGCGATATGGGGTTAGGGTGATATACAGAAGTTTGTATATTCGTCCAACCTCCTGGTCCTTTATCATAGTTGGCTGTGTTATAGCCATTCATTATCTTGCCGATGTCTAGAGGCTGGGGTTAGTATGAGAATAGTCTTTGGAGAAACAGACTCATACACTCGGCATTATATCCTGCAGTTGTCAGCCAGTGAGGCAGATAATATTCGTTTTGCCCGGAGATTAACCACTTGTCATAGTTGCCCCTTTTTCATGACGATCAGCTATTATCGCGCTATCCGGCTATCATGACGACTTACCCAGGAGCGCTAACTTCAGTTATGTTCGTGTTGTGGCCCGCCTGTCCTCTCAGTAACGAGGCTCGGCTGGGGCAACATTTGGCAACCGTTACATAATGCTGGGAGAACGTTGTGCCTTTCTCGGCTATCTCTCGCTTTACCACCGGTTGATGGTCCAGGGATCCGAGATGAAGGTCTTGATCATCCGTGATTATGAACACGATGTTCGGCCGCTGTGCTTGCAGCTCAAGGCCCGAGCAGATGGGGATAACGCTGCCGAGAGCTAGTAGGACGGACTTCATCGTTAGCTGCTGGGTTCTATTTGGTGAAACTTGCGGGCGATGTCGAATCAGAGGAAAAGCATCAGTCACAACTTACGGATATATACTTCGTGGGCAAACCCCGACCTCTAAGCGTCCCACAAGTTCAGCCAGGCACCCGGGCGATCATTTATCGCTGCGTCGTCATGTATGATGTGGGAGATGTGGGAGATAAGACGTGAGTAATGCAGGTATCACGCAATCCATAAGATCAAACTGCTTTTTGGTTGATCTACTGGGCCGGCCTGGCATCGGTTGTCAGCACGGGAATATATTGACAACAGTGGAGGGCCGGGATCGATGGAACACGGCGTATGGCCTTCACTGCTGCATGTAGGCACCCGAATTTCCAAAGAGACCTCTCGCCATTCAGTCAGATGATCTCAGATCACACCCAGTGACTTTCTTTGCATGCTGTGCAGCCTAGCGGAGTAGGCAGATGTCTCTACAATGTTTCCCGTCGAATCTCATTGGCAACGATTCTTGGGTGTTTCTCATGGACTACGTAATACACGTTCATTCACATGAATGATGAAGTCTTTCCCAACGATGTAACCTAGGAAATAGGGATGTACACAGCGTGATCCTCCAATCATCGCGCTCGGAGATCAACTCCCACCTTTGCTGTTCACCCCCTCGTGCCCCGCGGTAGGCAACATCATATGCCTATTCTCCGGGACTCCGCAGGATAAATCCAGTGCCGGCAGTGGAGATAACCAGCGAGACACCAAGATGATGCTATTATGAATCAGACCTAAGTCTCTCTCGATAATGCGCCTAATGCCGACTTGGAATCTCATGGAGAGCACTTGGCTATGCTCCGTCACTGATTACCGTGTGCAGGATCTCCGACAAGTTCATCGGAGGAAACTAGGCAGCGACGAGATGTAGCTGGTGCTTCATTGTTATATCCACACGTACGAAGTACAACAGGACTTTAATAGCCATGCCTACGTACGACTTACATGTTACCGCACATCAATAAGCCTGTTGGTTAATCATCTGGGTACTCCGGGCTCATGCACGAGGCCAAAACGGAATGGATAATTAAGGCAAGCTACATCTCACAATGACACCAATACAGATTTCGTAGGAATAGCCCGAATCATCAGGCTGAGTAAATAAAGCTAGCTGCTAGCTAAACCATGTGTCGAGTATGCGTGAGAGTCAAGAACTCATCGCACACCAGCTTAATCTAAGTAAGCGATCGACCGTCCATGCCTAAGACGATTGAACACCATAGCAGAATTCTGGAGCAAGCCGCTCCAAGAACCGGAATTCTCTCTCCTTGGTAAACATAGGCTCTGTGACGGCGAGGTAGTCCTTGTAATACTCTTTCGCCATTTGGTTCGTCATGAACCATTCCGGCGACTTCGACCAGTCCTCAACCCAGCTGATCTTCCCCGACTCCTGCGGGTCTACGTACACCCCGAAGAAAAGACACTCGTGCTCGGCAGTCACCTGTTCAAATACGGGTTTGAAGGCGGCGAAGAAACGGCCCATGTCCTTGGGGTCGATGTACACTGTGACGTGCAGACTCATGCCATATGTGAAAGACATCTTTGCGTGGTTGAGGTAAATGGGTCAGTGAAATCCGGAAATTTCCTGGATTAGCAGGATTCTCGGAATTGGCGTGAATGATGCCTGGGAATGAAAGACGAAGTGCAGTGAGGCAGAAGAAGAAAGAGATGGGTGGGTTTCGAGTGCGCTTAAATACTCCCGGAACTAAATAACGCTTCCTTTGTGACGAGCGAAACATTAGAATCATTCGGAGTTAGCATGAACAATCTTTTTGTGACGCAGAGCTCATGCCACACAATCTCCTTGTATCGTGATAATCGAAGGACCGTACAAGACGAGACGCGCATTGGACGGTTTAATCCCTGGCGACGTGGAGGTCCATGGAAGAGTGAGTCATGGCCGCGGGACTGTCCGCGGACTAGTCAACCGCTACTAAACCTCACCTCTTCAACTTCGATGCCTACCTGGCCTTAATAGCTGTAATCGCAGAACTGTCTGAAAATTAGACCACCTATTATCTGAGGTATCAACCCTCGGTGAATTTCGTTTAGGGTATGCCAGCACGCGAGCTATGTTTGGACAGAGTTCATCGGGGCTTGAAGCGTTGCTCAACCGCCAGCGTCCGTCTACCTGGCAATTCTTCCTCCGAAACCCATGCATCTTTCTGGCCGGCAAGATTTACTCGTGGCGACGCGTGGCCGATGCGGAACGACCGAGGGAGAATTCCGTGTCTGTTGTGTGTATATCAGACACGCATAACAGTCAATGCCACATCCCTGATGGCAACATCTTAATCCACGCCGGCGACCTTACTCATTCGGGCTCTTTCGAGGAGCTTCAGATCGCCATTGTGTGGCTGAGGCAGCAATCGCACCCGATCAAGATTGCAATTGCTGGAAATCATGACATTCTACTCGATCCCAGCAAAGATGATAAGGACGGCAATGCCCTAGCAGCACGCCAACGGATTGATTGGGGAGAGATTATTTATCTCCAGGGCAGCTCGGCGTCCGTCACCTGTCCGAATGGACGTCGTCTCAACATCTATGGCAGCCCCAGATCTAGGCGCCACGGCAACTGGGCATTTCAGTATCCCGGGGAGGAAAATGTTTGGGCGAACTCGGTTCCAGACAACACGGACATTCTCATCACTCATGGACCTCCCCGGGCGCACCTGGATTTGACGACGCTTGGCTGCAACAACCTCCTTCACGAGCTGTGGCGGGTGCATCCTGCGCTGCACGTTTTCGGTCATGTCCACGAGGGCTACGGGCTTGAATCGGTGCAATTCGACAGTCTCCAGGCTGCGTACGAACGAACCATCCTAAACGATGGTGGCTTTTGGAATCTTCTTTGCGTTTTACAGGCCTTCGTTCGCACTCTGTTTAGCTCACCCTTACCCTTTGCTTGCCAACTGGTCAACCCCAGTATAGTCGGCGGGTTGCGCGACGATGCACGCCGTACGCCAATCAAGGTTTATATTTGATATGTTGGCTACACACCGGTGGGCTTGATGAATTGGAGCCCCTAATCTGACCTCGACTTCATTCTCGACCAGGCGCAATGGGCCCTCTTCAAATGGAGACGACATGAGGCTCGCAGACAATATTCTTTTCCGAAAGCCGGTCGCTCTAAGTCTCCTTCGCTAGCTCACCGTCGGGCCCCGGAAGAGTGAGCCCCTCTCCAAATGAAGGGATGTTGGCAGCCCCATTCTGGCTCTATCTCTAGCACGACTGGCCTTGAAGACAACTCCTTCGGCGCTGCCTCGGTTTATTCCAATTGGGCTGCCTCCAGGCAAACCACGCTTTATTGATTGGTTGAAGGCTCCGTAGAGGTGAAGAGTGATACGGATAGGACGTCCTGGGAACACAGGTAGCAATATTGGTTTCCAGACATCAATGCAACAGCCTTGGCTATACGTTAAGGTCGAAGGGGGTAGAAAGCTGGGGACTTGCGAACAGTGTCAACATTTGGTGGCTGTTAATATCGGAGCGCTTATTTTCTCGGCAGCATCGTGAGGCATGCGGTGTTCCAGACCACCGGCACTGTCTGTCCAATTGTCTCTTGGGATGAGCGCCTTGTTCCATTCTGAACTGATTGATCCAGCAGCAAGGACATTGTCACTACCTAGGCAGTTCAAGTTTACTAGGCACATTCTTGATAAGACAGTTTTCCAGATGTTGGCTGTATCGGGCTGACTGGCCTTATTACTGGTCATTCATCTTGGCGAGACACGCGTTGGTTGAGGTCTCTCGGTAGTTAGCCAACTCCAAGAAACGAGCTATGAGTTGACCATACTTCAATAGTGACGCTTGCTTACACCAGTAGATTTATATGGATTTGGCAACTGAAATGCGGCAACGATACCCAAGTAAGCCGCCACTTCTTCGCGGTATAAAGCTTTCGTGCTCCTGTATTCAGGCATTCCACATGTCGTGACCCGGACACCTCCGGATGCGTGTAAACAGCTGCGGGTTAGCCATGCCCGCGCTGGCCCGATGATCTTATCTACCCGGGTCGGTGACAGGCACCCGTACGTTTGTGCACAGCCACACAGTACGTCGTATGGACTTATCAATCCTTTACACTAGGGAGGAATTCAAGAGGAAGGACATCAGGCACAGAGCACTGTGCCAGGTAATTACATAGCAAGCTATTACGTAACTACGGATGTGCACAGCGGCTGTGCGGGCGCCTGCAAATGCTGCAACGCGGGTCCACGGGTCCTGCGCGGGGAGGGGCTTGCATGATGGGTCGCCCCTTTCCTGGACCGTTAATTAACGCGACGACAATGTCCGTTGCGAAAATGTCACCGTCGGAGTCCCGTCGCAAGACTAGCGATTGTACTATGTAATTGCGGCACTCGTTGCATCTCGGAAATTACTTTTACATTAGCATCTTATCCCACGAAATACCCGGAATACCTACCTTAGGTAGCATTGATCCTGAACGACTGGAAGCCCGGAATACGTACCTACGAAGACCCCGCTCCCGCTTCCCGTAGATTATTCCGTACAAAAAAGGAGTCCCGCGTCGTCTACGCTATAATAAGTTACCTGGACTATTGAACGGACGCTTTTCCGTTCCAGACCTTCGCAACCCCTTTTTACGTTAGGTACGCTTCCGGCCCCAGCTCCAGCCTCATTCAGCGGGCCGCCAGTGTATCACTGCCGAAGTTGATGACGGTCGAAACACGCCACCTCCATTGCTCACATCCGCTACAGGAACAAACAGGTTTATAAAGGACGGGAGTGACGTTTTATCAGAAACATCCGCCGAAGACCCAGTACCTATCAACTGTCGCGGACCCGTTCGGGAAGAAACATACATACCGGAAAACATCACCTACACAGAAACAACCTCGGCTAAATATTCGATAAAAGGAAAGGAAAGAAAAGAGAAGAGAAAAGCAAAGATAAAGAGGAGACGAAAGAAAAAAAAGAACGGAAAAGATGCCAGCCATCGACGACCTCAAGAATCGCACGACGCCCGTTTTCTCCGCCGATGACGTGACGGTGCTGTTCGTGCTCGGCGGCCCGGGCGCCGGCAAGGGCACGCAATGCGAACGACTCGTCGCCGCCTACGGATTCACCCATCTGTCCGCAGGCGACCTCCTGCGCGCCGAGCAGAACCGCCCGGGCAGCCAATACGTCGAGCTCATCAAAGACTGCATCAAGAACGGCCAGGTCGTACCGATGGAGGTGACCATAGCCCTACTAGAGACCGCCATGCGAGAAGCCATGTCCTCCAGCCGGACAAACGGCCCCAGCGACGAGAAGCCCGCCTTAAAGGGCAAGTTCCTCATCGACGGGTTCCCGCGCAAGTTCGACCAGGCCGTCAAGTTCGAGGAGGCCGTGTGCCCGGCCAAGTTCGTGCTCTTCTACGACTGTCCCGAGGAGGAGATGGAGCGCCGCCTACTGGAGCGCGGCAAGACGAGCGGCCGCGCCGACGACAACGCCGAGAGCATCCGCAAGCGCTTCCGCACCTTTGTCGACACCAGCATGCCCGTCGTCGACTACTACGACAAACAGAACCGCGTCGCCCGCATCCGCGCCGACGTCCCGCCGGACGACGTCTTCCGCGCTACGCAGGCCGAGCTTGCCACGCGGCTGGGCAGGGACTTCTAGGCCGGGAGACGACAATTACGAAAGCATGGCGATGGATCATAAGCATATCATTCAAAGAGACGTTGAAGTTATAAACGGCAGAAGCGGTTGGGTATAGAGCAAGAGGAGAATAAACCCACGAACCACGTGAATAAATAGCCCCAAGAACCCGCGGTAGAAAAACTGTATTCAGAGCTGTGGCATTGTAACATCAACTTGGCGGTCTAGATAGCCCCTTTCCTCTTTTTGTTTTGTTCCTTTACGGTTCCATGAATACATAGTAGAATGCGCGCAACACAAAACAACTCTCTTCTCCCAGAAAGGTGCCGTTGTGTACTCTATTCCACCTAGCCTCTATACTTTTTATTAGCATTCCGCACAACGATGGAGACGAGGCGGCGTGTAGCCTTTTACATAGAATGCTGGCTTTCTCATCAAAGTTGTGGGATGGGATATGTCTCGGATATCGCCTGAATACCACACAGTCCGAACTCGCATAATTCATTACAACAAAGCCTTTTTCCGCATCGCCATGCCATACGCCGAATGACCTGCACCATGCAACCGGCTGAGAGCCGAGAACCGAAAAAGGTGAATAGAAAAGAGTAAGTCATCTAGTCATCATCGTCGGTTCGCTCCTTACGAGGGGGGGCGCGTTCGCCGCGTTCGCCGCGGTCTCCCCGTCGCCGTTCTCCAGGACCAGAGCTAATTGCCGTGCTACTTAGCTTCCGCTCAGCCTCCTCCAGCTCACGCTTCTTTTGGGCCTCGAGGCTTGCTTGCTCCTTGCGAAGCGTGGTGGCGACCTTGGCCAGCGTGTCTCTCCATGTGTCCACAAGATCACCTAGTTGGCGCCACTGCTTCTCACCGAAGACTCTGTATGTTGTACGGTGAACCAGGAACACCTTTTTCTGCTGTGACATTCTGCCCTCGACTAGCTGGGCGCGAATCACGTCGATTATCCATAACTCTACCTCTTCCGGGGCAATCTGTAAGGCCTCTGCGATTTCATCGTAAGGGATTTCGCGTGTTTGTGTTCGAGCGGCTAGAGAGCCAAATGTAAGCAGCCGCATCTTCGTCTGGAGCTTCTCCACATCCAAATTCTCCTTCTCGACAAAGCCCTCGTGTTCTTCCCTGAACTGGTTATAGTCCTCTAAATCTTTCTCGGCGAATACGGTCAATAATTCGAAGTAGACGGGGTGGGTTTCGGAAAGTGCTTGGACACAGGGTACATTGAGGAGATCTTGAAAGTCGTATTGCGTAGGTGATAGCAGGGCTGTCTGAACGGCCCGCAGAGCGATTTTCTGTGCCGCCTCGGACTTGACTTCCTCGTCCTCAAAGGTACGCAGTGCCTTTAGGATATATTGATAGGAGGTACTATTATGAGCATCAGGTTAGACGTGGGAGCCGCATTAAACAACATTAATAACAAGCACTGACTAAGCATCGCCGGCTTCGCGGGCTGTCTCGGCAACGGCCTCATATGCCTGGCGCTGATCTTCGGGGTCTGTCCCCCATTGGCTCATCCAGCTGTCGAGGCTCTTCAGATATGGCTTGAGATTATCGAACATGCCGTGAAGCTTGAGGAACCGCAAGATGGCCATGAAAACGTTGAATCGGAGTTCGTCGTTGGGTTTCAGCATGTTGAAAATAGTGGTGAGGGCGTTGAGGGCCAGCCCGGGGCCATTAATAGGGGATGAAGTGATCGGTTTCGTGAGGTTGTCGCAAACTCGGGGGAGGAACATTTCAGCCTTGTCGCTCTGGAGGATGAGGTAGACGAGCAGGTTGTATGCGCCGGCGAACTCCTTCTCGGGAATGGAGTGCAGAGCTGGGGAGGCGATAATGAGCTTCTTGAGCACCTCATCTCTCTGGTTCTTCTCGATCAGGGCCTTGACATCCTCGCTGATGCTGAGAAAATCGGCCATCTCCTGCGCCAACTCCTCGAAGCTGCCGTCGACGAAGACGAGCTGCGGCTGGTGGGGAGCCGCCATTTTGCCGGTGGTTGGTCCTAGCAAACTCGCGAGATGCCCTTGTTGCTGCTGGTATCTTCTCGTCCGTTATTGCCGAGGGGGCAGCAACCACGTGTTGGATGGGCGCGGGTTGCAAAAGCGAAAGTCGACTAAGGGCGGTCGGGATCGATTCCGTAGAACCGGGCGATTGAAGCCAAATTTCCCAAGGCTCGCGAATTTTTGTGACTACAGCTCGCAACAGGGCGCTCGGGCCAGGAGGGGCAGTATTTTGATGGACAGAGGCCCCTCTCAAGTGCCGCTTTTTTTCGTGGCACGTCTGTTCCGATATTAAGCCGGGATTAGGTGGGTTGCTGCATATATTTGCTAATCGAGTTTCCGATTATAGATTTATGCATAAGCGTAAATAGTCGCATACGAAGTTTATTTGAAGTTTCGACAGCCGCAACAGCCGCAACAGCCGACACGGGCCGACGATCGAAAAGGAACGCTACCTCGGTGTTATCCCGATAGACGCGCTCTGCGACATACATAGTAGCTACATAATTGCCTTAGGTACCTGGTAGGTATACCGGTCTTAACTTACCTACCGGTAGGGGGGAATTATAACACAACATTATTCTTGTTCTGTACCTACTTCGTACCTACAGTAGGTATTGAGGTCGCGGCAACTGACTAGGGAGGTAGGTTGGGATGCTCAAGTGGAAAACTGGAATTGGACTGCACGAGTGTGAAGCTAACAAGGTATAAAACCAACATTTGTCACTAACCTTCGCCTTGGGACGTATGACGACTGGCCTTGTAATCAGGTCCCATACGCCACAGGTTGTTTCTGTAGTTTGGATGAGCTCCTCGCGAGCTCCTTGCCGACATCAGACAGCCGTTGTTGAGTACCTACCCAAGCTTTTTATAATCCACTTTACGTTGGGAGTTTGAACGTCAAGTCAGAGTTATTTCTATGCATAGTGAAACTGCTTGTGTGTGGTCTTGAGATTACATACGTCCGTAGTGATCACATCTCATACCAAGCGGTACGGTCTGCCGAACCAGCCTGTCGGTGTTTATGGGGCGGGTTATGTATGTGACTTGTACGGACAAGCGATTTAAATATGATGAGCCGGCTAGGGCCGCTAAAGCCCACTGTAAACCCGCTGTAACTGGTCTTAGTGGCTCATCATATTTAAATCAGTTGCCTGTAATGTACCCGTAATACTGGTGTATGAATGATGTAAAATCGTAGTCCGTAGATCGTCGTGTACGGATCCGCACCCAGTACGTGATCTCTCCGGTGCATTTCTGCCTAGGTACCGTAGTTACATTAGGTATCTAGGTACCTACTGAGTAGACCCTGTAAATCTCCAATAGGAGGTAGTTAGATACGGAAGTTAAGCACTTTTACGGACGTACAGACGTACCTAGAAGATGAGGGTTTACCCATCGGTTGCTTTTTCTCTGCTTTGAGGCTACCGTACCAGCCACGATCTTCTGCTTACAGCAGTGTAACTATTTGCGAAGATGGCCAGCCAGTCAATGTGGTCGCATCAACATAATCTGCAACCGTTTGAAAGAAGAGACGGCGATTAGCGCGGCAAGCCAATGATTGAAGCCACTACACTACCTACCTATCTCTACCAGTTTGAGCCTCGAGGTCCAATCGTTCATTCAGGATGGGTACACTACTTTGTAGGTAATTGGTATAGTTACTGACACTTATTATTATGACTACCTATCTCATTGGGCGAACACTTAGTGAATGGGGCTCCGTCACAGGCAAACAAGAAGCTTGAACAGTCAATCGCTCGCCTCATAAAAGCCATTAATAGAACGGATTGCATTGTTATCTGGCTTGTCTGTCCGCTGCATACTATATATGTCCCACGGGGACGGAGTCTAAGGATTCATTTAACAGTTCTTCTACTTCGACCTCCTACTCTTTTCACGACCAGCAAAGCCGGCCCCGCGAAGAGGCCATGAGCAACAATAATAAGCGCCGGACATACCCCAGGCTGCAGTGGCCCCCAGTTGTCGCGCCAAAGCTTACGGTGGCCCCCGTCAGGCGGAAGCTTTGTTTAGAGCACACTCGGCCGCCCTCCGAGGCATACCGGTATTTCTTCCTACCTACCTTGAGTTCCCACGCTAAATACCTGAGCCCAGATTGTTGAGCAGCTCAATTAACAGTAACTTAAAGACTCACTGACTCGCTCGTTGTCATCATCATGTGGGATCGATTTCGACAGAAGGGGCGGGTAGCCCCCTCTCTGAACAGGAAGAAGTTGGAGGCCTGGCAAGACGCGCATTCGTCGCCAACGCCGTCATCCGCGGCCCAAACCCGAGGCGTTAAAGGCGGAAACGGCCAGTACCAGTATGCGGTTAAGGGAGGCCAATCGCCGAGGAGACTGCGGCGGAAAGATGTCGGTTCACAAGAGAAGTAAGTCTACCGGCAATAATCATGGTGCCGTCTTTCGAAGACCTTCACATTACTCATCGTTCGGCGCGCATGATGGTATGAATCTCGACAGGACCCAGATACATATGGTGTACGAGGTGATTTCATGAGTCGCATGACGGGTCCCATCATACCCAGTATCATACCTACCGGTACTGATATATTCCGTATAAGTACCGGTATCAGGTACAGGGACGGGATGCTTGCGCTCTTCTACCACGAATCCTCTCGCGTCCTCTAGATACCAGTACGCCGTGGAACGTGCATGCTGCAAACGCTGGACATCTGCCAAGCGCCCGTCATACACCGCCAGACATCCGTCAGCCATCGTCAGCCACCGTCAGCCACCGTCAGCCACCGTCAGCCACCCGTCAACATGCTTATGTACATCTCCCTCTCCCCATCATCATTCTGGCTCCAGTTCATCCCCGTCGTCTCACAAACCCAGACTCCAGCATTTGATACACGATATTTGTTCAACTTCTCACTCGTTTCCTTTGTGTTGCGCTCCCTTCTCTTCTCACACTCCTTCATCGTCCTTTCTTTACTCGCTTCTGCTCTCTACTCCGTTCCTTTTTCTGCTTGAGTTCTGCGCTGTCGTCGGAACACCTAGTGTACCTAACGGAGTACTTCATACAAGCCCGCAACTAAATACAGACACAAGTTTCTGTTCTTTTCAGGATGCTGACACCGCAACATCGCAGCGCACAACGGCCGAGTGCAGCCTACATGGCTGTACCTTCTATCCGGGAACCGTCGACCACTGGCCGGGCTTTTCAGCGCGATCCAGCGTACGGCCGTTCATTGTCTTCCGTTTACTCGCAACCATCGCAGGCGGCCAGTTTTGCAGCTGGTCAGCTAAGAAATGGCGTTGCTCGTCCCAACCTCGAGATCTCGCCGCCGAGCTCGCCTGACATCGGTCCGCACAGAGATGGGTAAGTCGGCCAGATTCCTACCTTGGTATTGTGGTGTTATGAAATTGGGGGGAGAATACAGGATGGCGTCCTGAAACAAATGTCCGGGAGGCTGTGGCGGTTGTCTCGGGTACATGTACGGCCCCTATCGGACTTTTTCGCCTTTTGCCCCTCTCTCCGAGACATGAAGAGATAAGACATGGCAATTGTCTTGTGGGTGTGTAGCTCGCGGGGGACTCGATTTTACATGAAGCTAACATGGTGTGTTATTCCAGCCCCAATTCCGGAGACGTGTCGCCTATAGATGAGGCCCCCGACACATTTGGGCCCGACCAGACTCGCCATGCGGCACCAACGAGGACTGAACCCCGGAGCAATATACCCACAATGCGCCGCGAGCGAATGAAAAACTCGGATGCCGCCCTGAGCTCTCTGAATCCAGCTACCCTCCGTGCTCGCTTACGTCCGGTGCGACAACCCAGTCCCGGTCTCCAGCCCGAACCGGCGCCGCGGCCGGAATGGCGAGGAGCTAGCGGTCGCACCGTAATTGTCCCCCCTGTGAGGGACGATATGAGAGTTGCGCCCTTGAACATCCCACCAAAGAGCAGCAAGCGCGACAGTCGAAGTCTTCAAGGAATATCTTCTGTTGATTTTGATAATGCGTCTCAAGTAGCTTCGCTACCCTCACAAATTAAACGACGGCTCCCGTCACCTATATATGACAACGACGCCGCATTTTCAGCTGTGGGTTCTTCAACACGAAAGCCATCACATTCTCCCGATGCTGCGCCGGACCATCATTCCAGCCCGCTAACGTCGGCATATCCGACCTCTGCTCTTCGACCAGGCCAATCACCGGTACAGGAGACCCCTTTAGAATCAGAATCATCACTGCAACGGATGGCCTCAAACGCCAAAGCATTACGTAGGAAACCGACAAGAATGTCGTTAGTTCAACACCTCGAATCGTCTACACTATCTGAGCGTTCGCAACACGATACTCCCGCGCAAGCTCCTACTGACGACGCTTCCGAGCGGATACAGCCGCAGTCTCGTTTTAGTATTACTACATGTGCCACATCAGATCGATCTGTCACCCCTCGAGCGAGCTTCGGTGAAGACGCGCCGCCGACACCTACGCCTACCACCAGTCCAGTTCGGTCAAAGTCAATTCTCGATCGCGGACGACCCGTCGTCGCAGGTTTCGAAAAGCCGCGAAGTGTGAAACTAAATGAACCCGTAAAGATTAGCCTAGACTCGCCATATTACACTGTTTCATCTGCAACAACTGGGTTGCGCGCCTTGGCGTCGAAGGTGGTGCCCCAGGTGAACAAGAGATTTAGTGTGGTGTCTACCTTGCCTAACGATAAGTTGCTCCCGCCGGCACCTCCCGAGGCCTCGGCGAGGGATCGAGTTGCAGAGCTCAACGCACAGCTTGGGGCGCTGGGCAACCGACGCATAAACCTCAACATCGCGATCCGGCAGATGACGCAAATGATGCCGATGGATCATGTCCTGGCGTCGGAAGCCGTCGTGCGCAAACGCGAAGCTGAAAAGCGCAAGGTTGAGGTCTTACGAACAGAGCTAGCGGAAGTCGAGCGCCGGTCCTACGAATTGGGACTCAGGCTTCACCGAGCCTACAAGCGTCTCGACCGCGACGCTGAATACGAACCTACCACGCTCTGGGTTAGGAGAGTCACAAACTAACAATTGACGTAGTTCTAGCTGAGGGCTCAATGAAAATTCGAGTCCTTGGCGACGATATGCACACTCTCCATACCACCCAGTGAGGAAGGGATCATGTACAAACTCCCAAATAGCTTCGTTATCTAAGAAGTGAACAAACAACCTACCTAGGACAGACCGTCCTAGATCAACCCCGTTCCGAACACAAAGTGATGCGAGCTACACGAAGTACATGTATCCCTCTTTTCGCCCCAAAACATCACGGGTCCCGGTTCCATCAAGGACGCAAGAAAGCCAAAAAGATTCTCAATCAAAACTAGCTAGACTAGGAAATCCATTTCCCCCCGCTCACTAATAGCTTTTAATCAGTGCTCTCCCATTCCCTTAAACCCCTTTATCTCTTTCTTACATTTTCCAGGAGCAGGCCTCTCATTGTTCCTGTACTATCTCATAATTTACACGGATGTAGCAAAGTAATGGAACCAAAAAAAAAAAAAAAAAGCAAAAAAAAGAAGTATAGGCAGAGAGTTGTCAGGCGGAGTGTTGTCATCTATCTCGTCAGTCGGCGTTAATGGGAAAGAGGGTAACAGGAAGGCGTGAGATACCCCTTCCGAAGAGTGTACCTATTATAAAGTGTGTTATATTATGTAAATGTGAAGAGCATGAGCCAGTGTCACGCGAAACAAACCTCCATTGAAGATGTTATGTTGGCGGCTTGCCTGCCTGGCTTATGCTATGTCTGCCACATCGACCGTATTGCCGCGGGGGGCGGGCGCATCTACTGGGTAAAAATCACGGGTGGACTCGGGCATCATGTATTCGCAAATATTCTTTCCCGTGCAATCGACTACGTAGATGTAGCTACCTGCCAAAATTGCAGAGTGACCCTATGAGCAGCTACATAACAAAGGGCCGTCCATAGGAAAACCGAAAACACCGTATTTATTTGCAGTTGTTGACTCCGGTTTCTCACCTTCCCAGGATCCGTGATTGTTCACTTTTGCATACCGGGTATTCCGAAAAGCAATGATGGCCGCGCAATACCAAGTTCCCATCCCACCATGATGAAAGCGGCGCGCGGCATACTTACTCCCCCTATCAACTCACGAAGCCACGCGTTGCCAAAACCACAATCGTCAAGTCTTCCCTAAGCCATCATGAAAATTATAGGGGTATAAGCCTATATTCAGCGATGGGTTCGTCCGTAATATTCTCAGTGAGGTCCCAAAAATGGCATCCTGGTGCTTCGAGAGTGGTCGCGCGTATAGTAGCCCTGCCTCGAGGGAAGGCCTACGAAACCTTCTTGAACGGCAGGACGGCAGGTATGTCTTCGTCCGTAATCGTGTCGTCGTCCGAAGAGTCGGATAGTACTAGCGGTTCAGATGCCGAGCCTGGTGGTAAGGCAGGGCTGCCAGGTGCAGCCCGAACCTGAGGCCCCAGTCCGGCATGTGAAGAAATTCTGTAACCCTTCCGCTGGAAGGATGAGAGACTATTCTTCGATGATTTATTTCCGGTGGAGAGCGGCCGGGTCGATAATGCAGATAAGGTTGGATCCGCTGTGGCGGCGGTGGCAGTCGAAGCACCTAGCCCTGTTTCCATTTGGGACACAGATAAGTGGCTCGTTAGGGGAGTAGAAATAGGAGACTGAGGCGCAGGATTCCTAGATGATGGCTCTCCCAGATGGTCGCTTTTTAGGCGTTTGGCTGAGGGTGTCTCGGCCATACCACTGGGTGAGCCAGTGAGGCCATGCTTCAGGCCTGTGCGCGATCTCTCATCCTCAGTCACGACACGAGGGCGCCTAACTGGAAGCCCGTATCCGTATTTCTCTTTAATTATACCCTGCTTGGTATGGTATGCGTCCAACAGAGCGTCAAGCCTGATTTTCCGTTGTGCGGGGTCCTGGATCTTCTCGGCCTCCTTGACTTGTGCCGCATGGCTTGATTCGATTTGTCGTAGCTCTTCTACGACTTGGGCCTTCCGTCTCGAGTTGAGATGGCTGTAGGGATCGTGCGGTAAACCTGACTTCTGCACCGACCCAGCACCACGGCCGCGAGCAGGTGTCGAAATTCCCGAGGGGTTTAACGTGGGTGTCGGTGTGTCACGAGGACCGCAGACTGCATTTGCGTGGTGCTGCCATAAACCATCAATATTCCATGAGCCTCCTTTAAGACACTTTTTATACGGGCTAACTCACATATTGCTGTGAAATCTTGGTCGTAAACCAGGCACCACACTCGTCACAGGTAAATCGACGACCACGAATAGTACCGCTCCATACTTTTGTGCACAGTTGTTTCTGCATATGCTGCTCTAGGTTAGTTTTGGGCTGGTAACCGTGATACCTAGTCGCAACTCACATAGTCGTAAGCGCTTTTGAGCTTGAATTCGCGGGAGCACAATGTACACCGAAGATCCGTGGTCGAAAGCGTGTTTCGTGCAGGCTGTGTTTGGGGGGCTTGATCATAAGGAGCAGCGGGAGCGACAAGGGGCCTTTGATCTTGCGTGCTAGCAGGCCAGTTGGACTGTGTGGTCGGAGGACTGTGCATCTGAGCTACTGGCGCCGGCACTACTTTTTCGTTGTTGTCCTCCAGTTGGTCGCTACTTTCGTATCCAAGGCGCTCAGCACGCGCCAGAGCATTGATCAAAGAGCGCGCGCCTATTGTCTTGAGACGCTGCGCCAAGGCCTTGTCAAGAAACTCATCGCTGCATTTCTCGAGGATTGTGGGGGCAATTGCGTCTATATCTTCCTGTCTAATATGAGAACCGATTTCATCTCTAGCCTCTCGTACCATGCTCCGGCCGAAATGTCGGACTGCGCTACGCATGACGGCTCCATTGGCGTGCTGCATCATTGTGTTCATCTACATGAGCCGGTTAGCGTCCGATTCCAGGAAAGCCAATGTTGAAAACCTTAATGTCCGACTCAAGGGTCATGAAATTCGGAAAGTAAAAAAGAGCAGTGCACTTACTAAGAAGGCATGGTGATATTCGCTGCCCGTGCAACATTTCTGCCACTTATCTCTAACGATCTTCCGGACAGCCTCTGGGCAGGCTTGTTGAATGGCGTCTGCTACAAGAGATAGGTCTCTATTGAACCCTGGTACCTCGGTGCCGTAGTCAACCCCGGGAGATGGAAACTTTTTCGGTGTCCCACCCGTCTTCGGAGATCCCCCGTGAGGCAGAGTAGCTTGACGAATGATAGTAGATGGCAAGGACTGATCATCATACTGTATTTCAGGTGTCCGTAAACGGCTTGGCTGCCTGCCGGGCCTTGCAAACACCGCTGACGAGTGCATTGGCGACTGTTGCCTTGATGATGGTTCGGTTGATGGTATTTCCACCGGTGGCGATGGCGAAAGTGCCTCCAAGGCTGACCGCAGCGAATTCGGCATGGGTGTTGCAGAAGACGATGTGCGAAAGGCGACGGTATTCTGTAAAGTAGCTGTTTTATCTACGCCTTCATCATTAGAATCGGCGCCCTTGGGAGCAGCGTCTCCTGTGGACAGTGGCAACGATGTATCGCGTGCCTGGGTTTCCAATGCATCGAGGTCCATCATTGGTGATCGCCTCAGCCAACTCGGGGCCGGGGCCGGACTTGCCGTGGCCGTCGCCTCCATGGCCAGGGCCTTCCAAATATGGTATTAAACACGGTTGTAGACGCGACCGCGACCCCGGGATACGCAGCGGCGGAAACCCAACTCGGCAGGGTCGAGGTCTTGGTATGCGCAGCGAATGACTACTGAGGCCTGCTGCGAGTTAGCAGGAGCGGTTGTAGAACAATGGTATTGACGCCTTTTCTCTCCGTGGGGATGCACCTGGTCAAACGGCTTGACATTGTGCGCGCTTTCCGGGGAAGAGAGGCCTAGAAGCCGTGCAAGTTGTGTGAAGGCAAATGCACCGGCGGCAGCGATGATGGATGGGGAGACTTGCTTGAACGCGTGTGGATAAATCGACAACGCGGGAGTGAGTGATGCACGATTCAGAAAAAGATGAGATGGCGCTACCTGGTTAGCGTAGATGCCTGTTTTAGCTGGGAGTGGCCCGAGTGGATAGTGTAGGTACCCGTGTAGGGCAAATAACCCACCTTGTTATCTGGAATACACGCCTGGTACCTACGTATCTGCCTGGTCGTGTATTCCAGATCACTCGTGGCACCACTTCTGCGCTTTGGAATACCTACGCGACTGGTGTTCGATAGTACCGGGTCGTATACCCAATGTATCCGAGATAACCCACTCCTTGTGCCGAGGGTTCTAGGTACAAGCGCGTAGCCCCATAAATACGCAGGTTCTGGAGCGTTGATTGGCTGCAATGACGTTTCAGTGATGATTCCTCCCTTGCACCTGCCCCTCGCTGACGTTTGCGACCTACCGGTAGGTATCACTTTACCAGGTCATTACCTGAGGTAACGTAGGTACTTATTACTCACGGAAGGTGCGAGGTGCCTCTAGGTACGGTCGCACCCTAATGTACCTAGCGAATCTTGCTCTTGTCTTCATGTGATTTGCCTTGACATCAAGACAACTTCGCATTTAGGTCGCAGTCGCAGACTCGTAGGTAATTCCCGTAACTCATAGGTATCATGAAACCTACCCAGGTATAAGTAATGTTAGTGGTTCGCGGTACTGATACAGTGCGAAGTAAGCTCGTGCTAGTTTAAGTCCCGATCTTAACCCATTTTTCATACTGTGTTGGGGGATCGTGAAGTCGTAGGTACCTAATTAGGTAGGCGCACACATTCGTGACAGATTCACGGATTACCTTTAAATGCCTAGCATTTCTACATACTACAAGGCAGTAGTAGGTAAGTAGGAATATTTTTCTTTCTTTTCCTCTTTCCTCTTTTCCTGTCGCTTTTTGCGCGTTATTCCTTTTTCGCGCTTCCTTCTATATTCCTCTTCATCGTCCTTCTATATTCGTCAAGGCTCACACATAAAACGCTCTACATATACGACTACAAGAAGCAACCCTATTACCTCACGTCTGAGTAGCCGGCCCAGCCTCCACCACGCGCCCAGCATCAAGTCTAATAAAGTAGTCTGCATCCCGCACAGCCTCGAGGCGATGCGCAATGGTAATGACGGTGCTCTGAGCCAGCTCGTCGCGGAGAACATCTTGTATCGCAAGTGCCGTCTCCTTATCGATGGACGCCGTCGCTTCGTCGAGGATTATGACAGGGCTCCGTCGGAGCACGGCGCGCCCAATGCCCACGAGCTGTCGCTGGCCCTGGCTGAGGTTCTTACCGCCGTCCTCGATGCGTGAGTCTAGCGCCCACCCGGGCCCTAATATCCGGTGAAGTGCCGCCTCGCATTCGGCATTGCTGTGCAGTTCTAAGGGGTCGAGGTTGTCGCGCAGCGTGCCCGGAAATAGAACTGGGTCTTGTGCCACGAAACTGATGCGTTGTCGCCAGATGTGCACATCTACTTGCGATATGTCGACGCTACCGACGCGGATACTCCCGCGCTCTGGATGCATCGTGGCGAGGAGGGCTAGCGCAAGAGTTGACTTGCCCGAGCCCGTACGGCCTAGCACTGCACAAGTTGCGCCGCCGGGAATTGTGAAGGACATCTCTCGAAGAGAGGGTTCTAGGTGTGGGGCGTATTTCAAGGTAACTTCATTGAAGGTAATGTCGTCGCTATATGAGGGCCAGCTGACTGGGGGTTTGAGATGGCCCGTCGGTTCCTCTTCGAGATCGAGTAGTTCCACGACACGCTCCACCGAGACGAAGTCCATCTGCAACTTTCCATATGCCTTGCAAATGGCGTGCGTAGCATCGACGAATTGCGATCCCGTAGAGAGAACGAAGGCTGTCAAACCGGGTGATAGATCCTGATACAGCGCCAGCATCACCATACTGAATGTTGACACCGCCGATATAGCATCGAATCGGTACTGTAGCCATGCTTGCAGGCTCCAATAGAAGTGGTCCATCTTCTGGAAAGCGTCTGTGATGACGATGTTTCGGGTTTGAAAATGCGGTTGTGCCTTAAAAGACCGGATGGTTGCTAGACCCTCCAAAAGAATGCCAAAGTTCGACATTAATGGAGACAGCGATACCATCTCAAGCCGCCTAAGGCTTTGGGATGTAGGAATGAAGCGGTTAAAAATGTACATGAACAACAAACTCATAGCGAGCGCGAAGACAAAGAATGCGGGCGTGATGGACGCGATGACAATCATGCTGGTGATCCAATTAATAGACCAAAATGTGACGTCTTGTAACGGTGCGATCATTCCCCCATCCAACATCCCTATATCGGTAGTCAAACGGTTCATCAGGCGTCCAACTGGGGTAGTGTCGTAGAACCGGAACGCTGCGGTACTCAAAGTCAGTAAATACCCTCTCCAATGTGATCTGTTAAGCTTATAAGACATGGGTCCGACACGAATAGGATTCATTCCATCCCGTACGGCTGTGCTGAGAAAATGACTTCTGCAAGCTACTTACTGGCACTGCTGACTTGGTGCAGGACCCTCCCAAACAAGTTTTTTGCTGCCAGATACAAAATCAAAAGCAAGCCGCATTGTGTAAGCGTGTAGAGGACGGCCATGCCAAGGCCCAAGGCTGCGTAGCACACAAGCCAGGGCGTAACATCGTCGGCCGGACTGGGGAATTTGTCGAATATGTCCTCTCCAGGAGTCCATGACGTGAAGATCAATGCCTCCGTGGACGGGTATCCTTCGCCCCAGGCCTTCAGAAACCATGAATTGAAGACACGGACGAACCGGAATGCAGAGAAGACAACGATCACGGCTACCCACCACCTGAGTTTCCCGGCTTTTATGTAGATCCAATAAATTCTAGCCACAACGCCGCCAGATGCTCGGTGCTCATCCGTAATAAACTTGTCTGGTATCGCATCATCATCGTCTGCCTCGGTTGCCACATGTGGACCTTCCTCAGGAACTGGAATCTTGAGTGATTCTTGCTCTTTCGCCAATATATTGATCTCTTTAGTGATCTCATCCGGTCCTAAAACGCGAGCAAGTCCTTCATCGATTTCTACTAACTGGTCGGCGAGATGGGCGCAGAGATCCACGCGATGTGTAGCCAGAATGACGGTACGACCCTCCATTAGGGGTCCTTGAAAAAGCTTGCGCACGATAGACTCGGCCGTCCCATGGTCGAGGGCAGCGATAGGGTCGTCGAGCAGTAGGACCCGTGAATTGCTATAAACGGCTCTAGCCAAGGCCACCCGCGCCTTTTGACCACCCGATAAACCAATCCCATTCTCACCGATGTTCGATAAATCTCCGTGTGAGAAGCTGGCAAGATCAGGTATGAGGGCACATGCGTCGATTACCCTTTTGTATCTAGCGGGGTCGTATGGGAAATTAAACAAAATGTTATCGCGAATGCTCATATTCTGGAGCCAGGGAGACTGAGCGCAGTATCCAACCATCTGGTTTGGTAGGACGCATTCCCCCTTGACCTTGTCCAACTCTCCGAGTACTACAGTATTAAAACTTAGTTATTGGCCACACAGACAGCGTTTGAGATAAGGAGAAAACCAGAGTTCAATATCGAAATCTAGTCCGAAAAGGCAGACTTATGCGCTGAGTATCATTGAGGTAAGAAACGGAAAAGGTTTAGGTACTACTCACTGGCTTGAAAGAGGGCAGTCTTTCCCGTGCCCACCTTTCCGCATATGACGGAAAGCCCAGTAGTGAAACGTAGATTGAGGTTCTTTAGGACTGTCTTATGGTTGGTGGGCCATGCGAAGGTGGCATCTCTGAATTCGATGTCGGACGCCGAGCCGTCAAATTCATTTTCTTCCTTATTTGGCTCGGCCATGAATGATTCAATACGATCTAATGAAACGTAGGCATTGAGAAGTACCGTGATTAGACTCGGGATCTCTTTCAAGCTAGTTTCCAGCATTGTGAACAGCTGGAGAGCAGGAAAGGCTATGTCAACCGTCAAAGGCCTTTTCGCTATATACGTGTAAGCAAAGAAAGTGAACACGGGGAATAACGTGCTGCCAGATAGATTGGTTGAGCTAATTGCCATGCTCCATAGTCCTGTGATAATCCTCAAATGCAACTCGGCCGCACGAGACTTTATGATTGTGTCAAGCCACTTAGACTGCCAATCATACCATCGCAGCGGTCGTATAGCCTCGACGAATTGAGATGTTGCATTTATTCTCACATCAGATGCGGCGCGACGAAGCTTCTCGTTGACATATAGTCGTCGAATGCATGCCGCGTTCAGAAGCTGAAGGAGAATGAACGATGCTAAGCCAAGAAGACAGGACCAGCCGAGTAATTCCCAAAGGAAAACGAATGAGAGCACCAATTGTAGAGGAGTAGTAATAAGCCCAGAAAAGTCCCAGAAGCGTTGTGCGACTTCGTACACATCTGACTTCATCAAATTAAGGATCTTGCCCATCGTGGCAGGCTGTTGAGGGGGACTTTTTGTCTGCTTGAATGAGTTAGACTTATGAAACCTCAGAAACTGTAGCAGTCGCTTGAAGCGGCTTGACTTAGGTTTATGGGCCAGTAGGGGGGTTTCCTCGTCAACATCGGCGTTTTCATTGTCATAGCGGTTGTCGTTCCCGTAGCCATCGTGGTCGTTCTCCTGTCCATGTTCACTATCGTCCCCAAGTGGCCCGTAAGACTTGCGTGCCAGCGTCTTCGCATAGACCATTGTAATCATCTCCCCGCGGGATCTTTCATACGCCCGGCGACCAAACCAGAGAGAAAACACGCCCGACTGGGTACTTATAAGACGCAAGACAAGCATAGCCAGAGCCCAAATAATAGACTCCGTCTTGTACTGGGGTCCCTTCTCTATAGAAAGAAGCAGACTTTGTAGCAGGAGCGGTGCTGATAGATTTGCCGTAGCCTCCAAAATTCCCAGTGTCGAGATAATGAACAAGTCCAGGCCGTTTGCAAGCACGAGTCGCACCCAGACGGGGCCTTCGAGTTCTCGGAATAGCGTATGTAGCAGGTTGTGTTGAAATTCATAAGGAAGAAGCCACACATCCCCATCGTTCAGCTGATGCTTGTATCCACGAGATATCAGTGGCGATAGCCAAGACACAGTCATGAACTGCCACAGACTCAGATTATCTTCCGGACTTCTCAGGTTCGACGCAGGGGGGTCTCCCTTGCCCGCAATTCCAGCCTCGTCGAGGGCAGGATCGCGCATGGGCATGGCCAGAATAACAAACAGCGCCATGAGCGCCACACTGGGAGCCGCAATATGTAGTGTGTGCACATTATTCGTTGCCTCAAAAGTTGCGGTGAGTGCGATAAGGGAGCACAAGAGAGACGTCAGATATAGCGCCAATAACGTCTTTGGTGTCCTCCTGGGTAGATCTAACAGGGTGAGGAAGAGACCAGCCATCCATGGAGCTACATCGAATAGTCTGAGATAACCGAGCGGAGGTGACAGAGCTGTCAGGGTTGAGAATATAAGGCCCAAAGCTGACAGGAACAGCAGGGAAACCGTCCAAGAGGACCATCTCCCTGTGTGATCGTCATATGGCAGCTCTTCCCTGGCAAATGGACGGGTCCATTGTGGTCCTTTGGG